>PVLA01001628.1:0-337880 GCA_004027455.1 Hydrochoerus hydrochaeris | reverse complement strand
TTGTGAAAATGGCCATACTCCCAAAACTGTTATACAGATTTAATGCAATCCCAATCAAAATACCATTGACATACCTCACAGATCTAGAGAAAACACTACTAAAATTCATTTGGAAACAGAAGAAACCTAGAATAGCAAAGGCAATTCTAGGCAACAAAAGCAAGGCAGGAGGCATCTCAATTCCTGACTTGAAACAGTAGTATAAAGCCACAGTGATAAAATCAGCTTGGTACTGGCAAAGAAATAGACCTGAGGATCAATGGAACAGATTAGAAGATGCAAGCACAACTACAAAGACATTCATCCACCTGATATTTGACAAAGGGGCTAAATATGTCCACTGGAAGAGGGATAATCTCTTTAATAAATGGTGTTGGAAAAATTGGCTCTCTACATGCCAAAGACTGAAACTAGATCCATGCATATCACCATGCACAAAACTAAAGTCTGAATGGATCAAAGACCTCAATATTAAAACAGAAACATTAAATCTACTGGAAGACAAGGTAGGTGGAAGTCTTGGAGACATAGGGATAGGCAGAGAATTCATGAACCAAACGCAAACTGCACGGGAAACACTTCAAAGAATCAACAAATGGGATCTCACATTATTGAAAAGTTTCTGCATTTCAAAGGAAATCACCAACAGAGTGAAAAGAACACCAACAGAGTGGGAAAATTTTTAACCAGCAACCCCTCAGATAAAGGACTTGTGTCCAGAATATATAAAGAATTGAAAAACATCAATCCCCCCAAATTCAAAGACCCTCTCCAAAAATGGGCATCTGAGATGAACACACAGTTCTCAGAGAAAGATATACAAATGGCAAACAAATACATGAAGAAATGTTCACCATCACTGGTCATTCGAGAAATGCAAATTAAAACAGCATTGAGATTTCACCTCACTCTGGAAAGAATAGCTGCCATCAAGAAATCAACTGATAACAAACATTGGCGAGGCTGCGGAGAAAAAGGAACACTGCTCCACTGTTGGTGGGAATGTAGACTGGTGCAACCATTATGGAAATCCATATGGAGAATTCTCAGAAGACTAGGATTGGAAGCCCCATTCAATCCAGCTATCCCCCTCCTGGGTGTTTTCCCCAAAGAACTGAAAAGTTCATATCACAGTGATATATGTGCACCCATGTTCATAGCTGCACAATTTGTGATAGCTAAATCCTGGAAACAACCAAGATGCCCATCAACTACAGAGTGTATGAAAAAAATGTGGCATTTTTATACAATGGAATATTACTCAGCTATAAAATGGATGATCTTGAGGCCTTCATAGTCAAATGGAGACAACTTGAGACTATCCTCATTAGTGAAATAAATAAGAATCATATTTATAAATATCATATTGTGTCTCTTGTGTAAAAAGTAAATAAGAACTACAGGTGTAATAAAACCAAAATGTGTAACTGCTATTGTAAAAAGAGAGGAAAAGAAAGTGCTCTAAGGGATATAACTGCATAAATGTTTGAGTGTGTAAAATAGATGACCATATTGCTGAATCTTTGTTGGATCTTTGAGCAGAACAGTTTGTAGTCTGACTGTTTGAATATTTACTATGTACCCTTTAACTTTGTAACTTGAACAACTACATCCAGGATGATGGTATGTAATTTATAAATTACTGATTTCTTAGTGGGGCTTTTTCTCGTTCTCCTTTTTCTTTCTTTCTTTCTTTCTTTCTTTCTTTCTTTCTTTCTTTCTTTCTTTCTTTCTTTTAGAATTCTGTATTGTTGCTACCCTTTTTTCTGTTTTGCTTTTTTTCTTCTCTTTAAATAAAATTTTAAAAATGTATAATTGCTATTGTAAAAAAAAGGATATAGGAAGCGCTATAAAAGATATAGCTGCATGTATGTTTAGATGTGTGGCATTGATGACCATATTTCTAGGTTCTTGTTGGATTGTTGAACAGATCTGTTTGCACTCTCACTGCTTGAGTGTCCACTTTGTGTGCTTTAATTCTGTAACTTGAATAACTATTTCTAAAAGAAAAATATGTAATTTATCAACTAGTGATTTCTTACTGTTTATCTTCTTTTCTTAAAATTCTGTAATATTTCTACCTTTTTCCTATTTTTTCCTCTTTAAATAAAAAAAATAATAAGAATCCTGGGGATAAAGAGATGTTCAAGTTCATGGGATTTGAATCTGCAAGTGAATTTAAAGTCTACCCTTGGAGGTAAGTAGTGAATTCATCCTGGTAGGAGAAGAATGTGGAAGTTCTCTGGTCACTTTCAGAATCTGTGCAAAGACTATGGTGGTCCCAAATCCTGTGTAACTCAAAGATGCAAGTCTAAACTGAACTCTGGTAGGTGTTACTTGTAAAAGGCTGAGATGAGAATGGAGGTGGGAACTTCCTGCGAGACCAGGTCATTCTGTTTCTTCTCTGTGGTCTCATTGCCCTGAAAAGCCAGACTGCACAGAAGCTCAACCTTGCTTGATAGTTAGTTGATGTTAACAACATTGATGAGGAGATGGTGATGGTGGATTAAGTGCCCTTCATGTTGGAGTATGTTTAATTTTTAATAACACCGTTCAGAGTCTGGTACTTTTGTGTTTCTCAAAAGTTAAAAAAAATATATGTATATCCCCAACTTCAAAAGAAGAGTGCATTTTTAATCTATGACACAAAAGTTTCTTGTATGCTAATGAATTTAAATGTTAATTTGTTTCCTCTTCCTTGCACAGTATCCCTCTAGCATTTCACTTCCTGACTTCATTACCTACTTATCAGTGAGGAAGACAAAACCATGATGATTTACTCATTTTCACAGATGAGAAAACAGAACCTCAGAGCAGTAAAATAATTGTCTCAGGATCACACAAGTCAGTGGAAGCATCTAGAGCTTCTGAGTTTAAATAATGCACTTTGCGTCCTAGCACAGTCATCTATGTAATCATGTCCACATTTCCAGGCCCAGACTTTTATGCCATACACTCCTCAGTGGCAGGTCACATGAATTATTTAAAAGTTTCATAAAGAAAGGCCACTCATTTAGACTTAGGGCCATTAATGGCAGTCAGATGAAGGGCCCAAATTCAGGCTACCTAGTAACTATGTCCATAACCAATTTTGTTTTCCTGTTCCCTGAACAAACAGATTTCATTAAACTTTTGGAGGTTAGAAAAGGGCAACTAATTTTCAGATTTTTCTCCTGGAGAAAGCCCAAATTTGTCTCGCCTGCCACTTTTGAATAGCACATGTGCTGCTATCATTTACAAGAGTCATTTGACAATCAGATTGCGTGACTCTTTGTTTAAGTAGTTCTGCAGATGGATCAGCAGTTGCTCACATACAGCTGTGCACATCTGGCATGCAGGTGTGTTTCCTGCTCTGCTGACATGCTAACAAAATAATTTCTTCTGGGGAATAAAGATAAGAAATTGTCCAAAGCCTGAGGCAAGGATGTCCATGAGCTGGGCCTTGATTTACTTCTAACAGTGGTTTTCTGAGAAGTTCAGAGTGATACACATGCCTAAAAATGGAGGGGTCACAGAGTTCCCATTCTTAAAAACAAGTGCTCATCACGGTGTGAGTTGGTTTGGTGGCCTGAGAAAATTGAGATGGTTAATGATGTAACCACAGGTTCACCTATGAATGTTTATGAGTGGAATAGCATGAGGTCTTAGACTTGCTTCAAAGAAAGCCCTATATGGGTGAGTAGGGCTCTGTGGGGAGTGGGAGTTGTGGGTTGTCATAGCTGAGTGATTGATACACTGGGTTCATTGACAACTCTCTATTTTTAAATAGTTTTGAAACTTTACATAATAAAACCTTAAAAACAAAATCTGTGCCTACATATGGGCCACCAGAAGTATAATTGATATTATTAGGCCTCTTTTTAATGAATAGCAAGCTGTAGAAGGAGCAAGAAGTAGGTGGATGGTCCATCACAGAGCAGAGTGAGGAGAGTGGAGGTGGCGGAGGACTTGGGAAATTTCTCCCAGTTATGCACTATCCTCTCCGGTTACAGACACACACTATTGTCTCCTATTAGAAGGCACGTGTCACCTGTTTCCCTTGCTCCTTCTCAAACACTTGGTGACCCCCTTCAATGAGCTTGATGTTTCATGGAACCTAGAAATATGACCAGAGAAATGGGCTGATGGAAATAAAATGTGTACAAAAATCGCACTGAATCAGAGGTCCAAACCTAATCTAAGGTATAACCCAAGAAAGGAAAAAGGGTAGAACAGCACAGAAAGGGCGACAGCATGGACCTAACCACAGCGTAGTTAAGATGAAGGGCTCATCTTTGAGGAAGAGACGTTCCTGCTGACAGGTCTGGCAGGTGCTCAGAAGAGCTGAGGGCTGTGCCTCTGGCCAGCAGGAGACCTGGCTGCTTCTCTGGCAGAGCGGTGGCTCTGCCCCACAGCCAGGAAGACACCCACAGTCCTTCTAGCAACCTTACTGGAAGAAGCAATGGTTCCCTTTCCAGCTGGGACAGTCCCTTCAGGAGCCTTCCACAGCCAAAAATTTTGTGGACTCAGGTTGTGAATGGCTCCCGGGGGGGCAGGTCAGCTTCTCTCTTTCCTGTAGCAGGTGCTGTGGCTCCGGGTAGAGCCAGTGCTTGGGCAATGAGGTGAGAGTATTCGCTGTCTTCCAGAGATGCCATATGGCTGCATGGCCACAAATAACTGCACCAACTTGAGCAAGATGCCCACTGCTTGAAACACCGTGTGCGAGAGCAGACACACTCTGTTCTCTCCCTCCATCCTGGCGCGGGCACTGAGATCCACTCTTAGCGAGGGGTCCTCGCAGCCTCTCTTCCGGGATGCTCGCACTCCCTCCCCCCCAACCTTTGGTGCCACTCACCTCCCTGTCTCATTCTCCTGTCTTCTGATTCTGTCCTGTGCCCCCTTCCTATCTCTCTGCTTGCGCCTCCAATGCCTCTCTAATTCCTCCTGCTGGCCACTATCCCCCACCTGCCTCCTCTCTTCCCCTCTTCCACTCCAGCCTGCCCCCTCCTTCCTGTGCACAGCTGGGCTCTCTGGGGACACGGCTGTTCAGGCTGCTGTTCTATGGGCACAGGTGGCACTGGCAGATGCAAGTTCTTTCCATTCATGTGGGTAAACAGTCAACACTATATTAAAATATTCATCACCGAGGCCTCTGTCTGAATGCTAATCGGAGGCGGGAGCTGATTCATAGTCCCAGGCCCTGCTCCTGGGCAGAGTCCGACAGGGACAATGTACCTAAGTGGCAGCTGGGTAGTCAGGAAAGATCAGGGAGAAAACATTGATTTTGCATTTGCTTTGGAGGTGACACATGGTGGAGCTTTCTGGCAAGAGAAACCGCCTGTCTGCCTGGGGAGAACGTGTTCTTTTGGGGTAGTCACCACACCAGGTGCCGACTGGCTGGTGGCCCGAGCTGGCCTGTATGACAAGAAGGTACCTGCATTGGCTCCTGGCTGCCTGTTTATCACTTCTGTATTTATGTGTCTGGCTATGTACTGAATGCTAAAGCATTTCTTGGCTCCTTAAACACTTGCTGGCAATCCATTTGCTTTCTGTTGTTAAAGGCGACATTCTATGTATCTGTTCTGTTTGGGCCATTAAAACTCAGGCACCCTTACAAAGTTTCAATAATGCCTCAGTGATATCAGATGACAGAAAAACCTAGACTCTTCCTAAAGTATAGATTGCTGGAGGATACTGTTCTCAGTATCTAAAATATTTTGGTATCAGAAAGCTTTTCCCTGTGGTGAATTTAAATTCCTCATAGGAGTCAAAAACAGGCTTGATGTGGTGACCTCAGTGAGATGTCTTCATGGAGTTAAACCACTGTCAGCTGCAACGGCCTGTGTGTAGAGGTGACTACATACTTCCATTCATTCCTTCTCACCCTGGCACTCTCCCATTCACTTATCCCCTGCCAGCCACAGATGCAGAGATGAGTTGTTCTCCCTGCTTGCTGTGGAGAACTCACAGTCTACTGCAGGAGAGAGACAGATATGATACATCAGATACATTGCTAATTAGTCAATGCAGAGGGCTCCGGGCACTCAGAGGAGGAAGGACAGCACCTCATAGAACAGATGATATTTGCTCCTCAAGGGCAAAGATTCTCTTGTAGTCATATTTTAACTCTACTGGCTGCACAGTACCTGACTCATAGCAAGGGTTCACTAATGTTTATTGAAGAATGAATGAAATGAGTAAATGAATGAGTGAACGGATGAAGGTGCTTTGAAGACACAAAGATGTACAGATGAGCCCTGCAAGCCAGGAGCTGAGAATTACTGGGGAAACAAAATATTATTCAGGGGAGGAATGAGCATGTTCCCCCAAGATTACCTCTTTACTGTGATTTTCTGAATTTCCCTTCTATAATACTTCCACTGGATCCCATATGGGGATGCCTAAGTACTCATGAAACATTTCTAATTGTTCATTATGTGCCTCTGTAACTGAACAATATAGGATCAAGAACTGTTCACCCAGCAGCCACCTCCTCACCATGTATTCCAGGTCCATTATACTCTAGCTAGTTGTGTCAGTCAAGGTAGCATGATTGTCATGGAGTCATGGGTGTCATTTATGCCCATGATGAGCCAGACCTGCACGGAGCCTTTTGAACAGACAGTCACGTCAATCCTGCACTCTCAGACTGTATCTTTTTCACATTCACTCAGGAAGAAGAGCATATTCAGAATCTTGCTAATGTCTCTGAATAGCATATTGTGTCACTTCCTCATATCTTGTCACTGTGTCACAGGAAGACCCCAGATTATACTTTGAGGGAGAGTCTTTAAACATCCTGCTGGCTGATGTTAACATCTCACTCTCTCGAAGGCATTTTTGAATTGATGTTAGAAAGTATGCATTGTTTTCCTATATACAGAAGTTCATGTTCTTGTGTGTTTGCCTGTTATTAAAATAGAAAGGCTCATCGTTCTTATTTTTTGAGTGCCTGATTTGCAGAGTCTCGAAAACAGTGGCTGTATCTCTGTACGCTTTTAACTCTCTAGTGTACATGCTAGTGAGGGCTGTGGGAGCTGAATTCATCTAACTTATTTGAATACCTTTCACCAGGTATCACCAGCTCCTCCTCATCTTCCCATCTTGCCAGTCTCTGTTGATGTGCTACATATGTCTCTCTAATAGCCGGGGTGGGCATTCAGCACACACATGGCTCCTTATTCTGTGAAAAACAAAAAAATTAAAGTGCTGGTTGGCATGCACTCTTCTAAGTGACTCGTGGCTGCCATACACAGGAGTGTCCCTGGCACTGTTTGCTGAAGTCTCTCATTTTCTGTCTTGCTGGGATCTGGGATTACTGAAAACATTCAGCTCAAGGTAGCACTTAGCATTTATTAAGAATTGATCCTGTGCCAGACAGTGACAAGACACATCTGCATTCTCTGTCTCAGGGTATTCCCTACTGGTGAGACTCTCAGGGATGCCATAAAATAACCCTCATTTTACTACTAAGAGATTGAGGCTATGAGTCATAATGAAGTAGCTCAAGGTCTCCTACCTATTAACAGGGGGAAAGGGGTTTTATGCCAAAAGTTTCAGAAAATGTACAGACATCTGTATAGGGCTTACTATGTTCTCGGTACCACTCTACACACAATCTTTACAATAGACCTGTGAAATAGGTACTATCTGGCATCAACAGATAAGGAAATTGAGGCACAGAGGGATGAAATAACTTGCCTATGTTGATCAGCTGATAAATGATGGAGCCAAGTCACTCTGCTGCCTTGCATGGTTCCTGGATCTGAGGTCATGCTTCCCTAAGCCAAGAGTTTTGCAAGGGAGACTCAACTCAACACATCTTACCAAGATGTGACAAAGCTCAAGTTTCTCCAAGTTTCAGTACTAATTGCGCAGCTGTCTAGGTATCCTCTTATTCTCCTTGGCTCCTTTTAAGAGCCCTTCATACGGAAAAAATTCTTAAAATTTAATTTTTCAGAATGCCCACTTTATGGCCAGCCCTTCTCTGCTCGTCCTTCTCTTTCTCTTAGTTTTAGTGTGCAGGAAAATAATCCAGGGCTCATGTGCTCGTCTACATGCCGTTTCCCTCCCTCTCTCACCATCTATTACAGCAAATGTCAGTAATTTGAAAGGCAAGAGACCAGAAAGAATGAATTTTGAATTAACTCGTTCAGATAATCTGATATTTTTACTGGAGCGTGACAGGGTATCAGTTCGCGGGGGAACAGCAATTGTTTCCAATCGTGTATCCTTCTGGAAAACCAATATCTGCATAACAAAGTTTTACTGTAAAGAGCGATCAAGTAGGAATTTGTGTTTCAGGGAGGTTTGGAGCCTGGATCCTGAAGCCTGGGGCAGCTGTTGATGTGCTGTTGTGCTATAGGGAAAGAAATAGGCTCCTGCTTTGTGTAAGACGCAGGGACTCTGAGATTCAGATGGGTTCTCTACCTTAGACCCTTGTCAGTATCACTAGCAGTTCCATGGAAGCCTCAGTACTTCTACTAGGTAATAATAAGAAGTGTTTGCACAAAACATGCCCTGCTTTGGTCTTGTAAAATGTCCTGTAACACAAATGACTAACCATCCATTAATAACTCATGCAACATTTACATAGAATGACTTGGTTGCTAAAAGCAGTGGTTTCACCATGGGCTACATTTTCCAGGCCTATGGCATTCAAGACAAGTTGTCATTGGTGGGGTGTGAGCATGAGTGGTGTGTGTCATTGCCAGACTAAGGAAGGTACACAGGGGTATCTTTCCTCCTCCCCTCTCCATCTAAGAACCATGGAATAGTGGAGTTAAAGATGGAGGAAAGAACCTTAGAATTTTGACTATCACAAGGAGGAAAAACCAAACTACTAATGAGGAACTCCCACCTTAGGATATCATGAGAGTCCAAAAGAAGCTTCTATCATAGAGTATCTACTTGTTCCATAGCTCTTGTTATGTATCCTTTACAATCCTACTTCCAAAGGTATGTTCTTCCTTCCTAGTACAGGCAGGGAAGCTATATGCCTCAGTTTGAAGTTGATCAATGAAGGAATGTTGTGTCAAAACATCCCATGGAGGAGGAAATGCTGGACAGCTAGTGGAGGGTGCAAGAGGAGGGGACTCGAACCTATCTCTATCAACATCATACTCTGAGGAGTAACTTGGGCAGCTATGAGAACTGCTTATTTGGTATGGCCAATTACTAGGCAGTGCACAGAACCACTGGTATCATCATCTATCAATAATATGTGCCATATTAATGTGGTTGTAGGTTTCATTTGATGACAGCATTAAACTCTGTTTGCTCAGCCTTCTGTTGCTCATATTTAGGGAACCACACTTTATGTAACAAGGTCATTTGATCATAATTAAAAAGAAAAACAACAACAGAGGAAACATTAACCAGAAACAAAACCTATGAACACTGCAATTCCACAAGACACACGCCTCAGGCTCCGGCTCCTTCAAGGTTGATATTTTGTGGGAGCTCTGCAATGATCTCCAATCACAAGTTTAGTTGCTGGCTTCTGACTAAATTTGGAAAGGCCCTGGTCCCCCACTCCATGGTATTGGGGATGGAACCCAGGTCCTGATGCATGCTAGGCAAGTGCTTTACCACTGAGCTATGTATTTTGCATTTGTCATTGTTTTTCCCCTTTCTAAATACATAAAAAAGAGGTAGACAAATATTTCTTTGGAGTAGAAATAGGAAGCAACATTATACTCCCCTTCAATTACAAAGAACAAAGGAAAGCATGTCTCATGATTGATAATAATAATTACTATAACAATAATTGATATTTGGAGTATTTAATATGGGTTGAGCGTAAATCTAAGGGCTAATTGTCAAATGTTGGCGGGAAAGCTGGGCTCCCTATGCGGAGGTGGTGGGGTTTGATGTATCTTTTCCCTGTTCCTTGACCTGTTGCCTTTCTTTCTTTTGCTCTACCAGCTGAACTTAAGGCCTTGGTATGTTTAGTGTTTGCTGCCTTTGTTCACCTTCCTTCACCCCTTGTCTTCTAGAGACCATCAGATCCCTGTGCCTCTGTTTTAGCAGGCAGGTCTTACCTCATCTCATCTGTGCTCCATGTTCTGACAGTCTGCTCCTAGAATGGGCTTTCACGGAAGACATGGCTAACCATTCAAATTGCTCCTTGTGATTGGTTGGGCAAAGTTTTGTCCTTTCCCTCCATAGAATGGCTTCAGTGTTCTGTGCCCTCTAAGTCCTTTGGACTGGGGGAGGATAGCTGTAGGTTCAGGATAAATGAAGAACCAACATTTTATTAGAATTTCTCTTAGAGGAAGGACACTTGTCTCCTCTTCCATCTTCTTTGCTTTTACTCCCAATCAATCTACTACTAACGGGGACTGTCTTGTAAGATCTTGATTAAATTGGCTTGACAACCACAAATAATGGTGCAACAAAATGGAAATTTGAAAGTGAAAATTGTCCCAGAAAACACAACACCTGTGACCATGACCATCATCTGTGTACCTATTGTCTCTCCCACCTCGTCAGAAGAGTTTTGAGTTTGCATATGACATACCACATCTCTCTCCTGCTCCCCCCCACCCAACTCATCCATGATTATTGTTCCATGAAAGCATCCTAAGATGTCAGCAAAAAATGAGAATATAGCCAACCCAGAACTGGCTTTGAACCTGGTGGAACTAAAAGACTGCCTTCTCATCATCTGGGATCAGGAATGAGTCAGTCCTTCTGGTCAGAATTTTTAGGATGGTTTAGTTACTGTGATAACCACAATCACCTGAGTTTTCAGATATTGAAAATTGAGCTCAGGGAGATGTAGGTAAGTTGTTCACCTGCCAACAGAGAAAATAAAAAAGTGGAGCTCAGGCCTTACAAGGCATATTTCTTGGTTTCTATTTTCTGTGTGTGGATGTGGAATTTGTAAGTGGATATGGGAATTTGAGTGCCTCCAATGCCCAGTGGCTCTGACCTAGCTGCAGACCAGGTAGCCCTAGGACTCTGTAATAGGTCCAGGTGAATGGAAGCTGTGTGTTGACAACAAAGGATTATGGGAGGAGGCAGTGTGGGCAAGGAAAAACCAGAGCTGGGATGCTGTTGATTGACTGTGGGGACAAGTGTGCATTTGACTTCTGTGCTTCTCTACCCAACTCAGCTACAGCTTTGTTTTAAAAGCAGAACCAGATGCTGCCTCTTAGCTGAGTTTAAGGGCTGAAAATAAATTAGGGAAAAGCGGGCTCCATGCAGGGAGGCAGCGGGGCAAGGGATATATTATGCCCTAGAAAAACCTGATTAAGATCAGGTCACAGAAGGGGAGTCTCCCTGCTCAAAGGGGCTGGACAGAAGGAGCATGGAGCAAAAACATGTCTAACCCTTTGCTTGGCTTTCCCCTTTAGCAGTTGTGCTTCTAGCTAAATGTAGATCTTGGCAAAGACATAATTTTCCAGACCTAATGGGTAAAAATGGGTCAGGCCAGATGGCAGTGGGTTATGTTTTAGTGTTTTTGGCAGATTTCAGTGTAGTTTCAGTGTTTCTACCCTGTGATATGCACATACTGTATAATTCCTTCTCCTAGAGTATAATGAGGAAACTCTGAATATGTTAGTGCATCACACCCAAGGTCATGTTGCCTGATATGGCACAAGGCATTTTACAGATGTATTTAAGGTCCCTAATCAGTTCACTTTGAGTTAAATAAAGACCCCAATCAGGTGAGGCTTTAAAAATGGGCAGTGTCAGACACACTACCCTGCTGGCTTAGAAGAAAGTAAGTAACACAGATACGTGAACTACTAGCTAAAAAGGAAGGAAACAATTATGATGTGAATGCAAATGGATGTACCCCTGTAATGAGGACCTAGAAGTGGTCTTCAGGAGCTGAAATTAGGTCCTAACCAATAGCCAGTAGGAAAGTGGGAACCCAATCCTTAGCCACAAGGAGCTAAATTCTATCAACAACCTGAACGAGCTTTGAAAAGGATCCTGATCTCTAGCTAGAGGAGAGCTTGACCATGGAGAAACATCGATTATGTTCCTGTGAGATCCTGAGCAGAGGGGCAGCTATGTCATGCCCATGTACTGACTTATGGAAACAAGGAGATCACAAAAGCTTGTTGTTTAAGCCACTAATTTTGTGAAAGCTTTTATGCAGCAGTAAAAACAAAACAAAAAATAAGGATTCAAAGTTGGTAGATACCCCTGGCCTCTTGATTTTCTTCTTAACTTCTTCCTTCTTTCATTTTTGGCTACCTTCTTTCTCTCTTTTGCCATACGTTCATGCCTAAACTTATTCCCTCGTTGGTGTACTGGCTCATCCACACATGCTTTTTATTTTCAATCATATTCCCAACGCTGTGAGGCACTGTGCTCAGGTGTGGGCCACAGTGGTGACCAGAGCACAATCTGTCTTCAGGGATGTCGTCTTGGTGATATGACAATTAACAATTATAATTTAGTATGGCAGGTGCTCTGACAAGCAGTGACATAGGGCAGTGCTGAGGGGATGTAAACAGTTTTGTGTGATAACAGAGAGTTTCTCAGTGGAAGTACAGAGCAGTGGGTCTCAACCTTTGTAGCACATTAGAATCCCCTAGGGAAATTTAAAATAAACTTCCAGTATCCCAGTTATACCTCAAATTAATTCAACTGGAATATTCAGCCTGAGAATCCAATTTGAATGGTACGGGTATGATGTGAACATTAATATCTCATAAAGCTCATGATGAGATGTGCAGCAAAGTTTGGAAATGACTGATACAGTGGCTATTTGGTTGCTCTGTTCAGACCCTATCTTTGGGGTAGACACATCAAACTTTACACACAGAATGTTAGCTGCCAAAGGGAGATAACTTTGCCCCTCCCTGAGAACTGCTCTGGTTCACAGGGACCCTTCCTGACAAGGCCACCTTCCCACATCTTCACAGGGACAAAAAGCTCTGGCTTCTGTTTTCTGACCCTCGCTGTCAACCCAAAGTTCCCAGTAGGATCAATTGAGGCCTCAATTAGAACCATATTAAGAGCTCGCTCCTCCCATCATTCAATTTTGTCTTCCTCACTTCTATCCAAATCAATCTTCCAAGAATTTTCCCTCAAAACCTTTTGCATATATCTCCCTGGGCCAGAATTTTCCAAGAAAATCACTCTAAAGCAATGAATAAGAGTTAGGATAACCAGATGAAGTCAGAGGGCTGCAGTCAGAGGGAAGAGCAGGCACAGAAGCACAGATGAGAAGGTTACTGAGTTCTAGGGAAGGGAGGTGACTTAGTCAAGGTATATAGTTAGAAGATGGAGAAGAACAAAACGTATGGGGAACATGATCACATCTCCCTGCGATAAAGCCTATGAAGGCTATTGGATGAACAAGGAGAATCCTTTAAGTTTTTTCAAGGAGTTCTACAACCATTCCTTAAATATTAGAGCAGGGCCTGAGTGCCAGGAACTAAGTTTTGACATGTGGCAGCATATGCTCATTCCATCCCAGCTTGCCAGCTGACACCTGTAAAATTGAAGAAAGCCAAATGTCCTGCTGCCACTTTGATGAATGGACACAGGTCCTTGTGAATGGTGTCAGTGGACAGGACAAAGCTTCTGGCCCACAGCTGAAGGAAAGAGAGGTTATCTAAGTGAGAAGACCCAGCCGAAGGGACATCTGAAAGGCTGCATTCCAACTGCAATCAATGCAAAGGATGGACCCCGACAAGAACAGGGCTTGCACCGTGGCTCTTAGAGTATAAGGAACCTATAAACCCACACTTATTTTTAGTAATTGCTTGTAGTAGCACTGTTCATATGGAAGAAATCAGTATAGTTTTGCACTATTACATTATCATATGTTATCTACAAATTAAGATATATATATATATATAATATATATATATATTATATATATATATTATATACTTCCTAAATGGAAAAATAGCTATACAGATGAAAGATACCTGGTATTTACATAGATGAGCTGATAGGGATGACTATGCTCTGGCAACTGTAAATCCTTGTATAACCGGGAAGTTGCAAGATTAGGTATCTCACAAGATACCTTGGGCCTAGGGCAGGAAGGTCCTGGCTTCCATTCTGCAAGGGCAGCTCTCTCCCAGCAGAAGGAGCAATGCGTGCAGTGCAAGTGGGCTGACATCTCAACACGCTCCATTCACAGAGCTGGGGAATCACAGTATTCAAGCTGAGCAATTTTCAGAAAGTAAACTGAGGGGGGAAAAAGCTCTTATAACAGCCCCTAGGAAGAGGGAGGAAACAAAAAGAAAGGAGGAGGAGAAGGAGGAGACAGGCAGGAATTTTTCAGCAATGCCTGAATTTTGCAGCAATCTGTTGCATGATGACAAGCCTCCAGGGAGTCAGATACAGACTGACTGTGCCCTGATGGGATGAATGCCCTCTGGATGGGATGTCAGCTGGTCTCCAAAGGCCTTACCCATAGGGCAGCCTTTATCATGAGCACTGGGATGGGTTAGGGGTGAGACGTATGAAGTAGACCAATGCCCTGGCAGTCTTTAAACATCTGTAGTTTGTTTGGAGTGGTCTTTGAAAGGAGTTGCATTTTCTAGGGTGAAAAATTCTTGGGGTTGAATGGTTCAAGTGGTGTCTTTAATATTTCACATTGTTATGACACTAGCTGTCACTTTTCAGTAACCAGTGTCCTCAAAGTGGCTATGTTTTCCAGGTCCTGCACTGAGCATTTTGTGTACATTATCTCTCCATTCCTCTCTGCTACAAAGGGAGGTGCCATTGTACCCGGAGACACCTAGCTTACAGGAGAATGGAGGGCTCCTCTCCCCACCCCTAGCAACAATACAGCTCTGCAGTGGAAATAGCTCCTTGGTGTCAGCTCTGTGACACTGACACTCTCTCCTGTCCCACACAGGGTCCTCTACTTTCTCTTTTGTTCCAGCCACTGATGCTTTCACTGTCATACTCACTCCTATCCCTGCTCTGGCCAAGGCTATCAGGCTCCATGTCCTCTCACTGTGGAGTGCATTTCCAGCCCTATCAGGTGACACTTCTGCTCTGCCAGCCAGTCCTCCTCCCCAAGACCAGAGAGCTGTGCTGGTTTCTTACTCCCAGCATGGGATCCATGCCTCCATAAGGAAAGGCTTAGTTAGAAATGGAAGGTCAACCTTGTTTGAGGCTGAATCCTGCCTCTCCAGGAGTTCAATATTGAAGCTTTAACCCCAGAAGCTGAAGATAGTGTCTTTGGTGATGAGGTCTTTGGATGAGGAAGGTGCTATTCAATTGCAATGAGGTCACTGGCATGAGCCCTAGTCCTGCCTGAAGAGGAAGTCTGAACCAGTGAGGAAGTTTGGATACAGACACATAGAGAGGGAAGACATGCAAGAGACACGGGGATGAGATGGCATGTGCAAGCCAAGGAGACAGACCCTCTGAGCAATAAATCCTGCTGACCTTGGATATCCAAGACCAGAAAGCAGACATTTCCATTGTTTAACCCCCCAGCCTGTGGGGCTTGGTCAGGGCAGTCCTAGGAAACTCATATAAGTGGCACTTCCCATCTCTTCCTACACCCTGTGTCTCTGCTCCTCTCCTTCTTCCACTTCTGGCTGCCACTGCGCTGAGGCTTGGCATTCCTGGAGACCTCCCTGCTGATGGGTGGCAGGAAGCCTCCTTCTCTGCAGAATTCCTTCCTGCTGAGTTATCTCTGGTTTCTCCAAGTAAGGTTGGGGGACTAACTGAAGAACTGACTGCCTGAGAGGAGGCTGAGTGATGCCCAAGTCACCAGCTGTCAGAGCAGGTGGGGAACCCGCCCACGGAGTGTGTGGTGTTCTTCCTTTCTCTCTTTTACAGGGGTGGGAGGGATTTCTAGCTTAGCTAGCCCAGTTAGGACCTCTGTTTTACTTTGTCAGTGTGTGAGGCCAGAGGTGTTATCAGGCCCCTGGATGAAGCAGGAACTTCTATTCCATGAAGACAATGCCCACACTGGAACTGGAAGCTCATCAGAGGGCAGTATGCTGTGGGGAGACTGCAGGGTTCGAATCACGGCAGTGTCACTAACTGGCTGTGTGAGTTTAGGAAAGTTACTCTACTTTTCTGGACCACATTTCACAATCTATAAGAATTACAATTCCTGCCAAACAGCATTGTTTGTTAAGAACATATTCAAAACAATAGATAAAAAGTGTTCCGCAAATGATGGACAAAATAATTCTCCCAAGTGAGACAGGATGGCAATGGGGATGGGGGAGCCATCCTTACGATTGCTGTGCTGCCCTGGAAGGGGCATCTCATACAAGAGTACTGAGTTATAGAACTTTCCTCCTGAGTTGTTAAATAAGCCACAAACTCCCTTCTAAAAAGTGCCAAGTCCAGTATCCTTCTGTGATTAGTCAGAAACTAACAGGGTATTCTCTCTCTCTCTCTCTCTCTCCCTCTCTCTTCCAAGCTTTTCGTGATCATTGTGAACACCTTCATGGCACTATTTTGTGGTCAAAATTCCAAACACTTAAGCTCATCTTATCCTTGTTGTGTACTGAGTTGTGTCCCTCCAAAATTGTATACTGAAATCCTAAACCCTGGTATCTCAGAACGTGACTTTTTTGGAGATAAGAATTCAAAAAAATAATTAAGTTAAATGAGGTCATTAATTAGGGGGCTCTAACCCAAGCTGAGTGGTATCCTTTAAAGAAGAAGTGATCTGAACATGTGGAGAGGGGATGCACAAGCATGGAGGAAAGACCAGGGCAGAAGGCAGCTGTTTGCAAACCGTAGAGGAAGACCTCAGAGGAAGCCAATCCTGCCAACAACTTGATTGTGGGTTTCTAGCCTCCAGAACTATGAGAAAATAAATTTCTGTCTTTTAAGCCACCATCATGTGATAATTTGTGGTGGAAACTTGAACTAACTAATGTAATCCTTACAATGAACAATGAGGTGGGTATAGCATCAACCTTGTTTTCATTCATACTCACTTGATTCATATTTTCTAGGGAGTCACTCTAGGCCAAGGAGAAACATGTCATAGTCTCTGTCCCCTAAGGGCCTAAAGGCAGGTGTATTTAACTGAAGTGGAGAAAGACAAGCAAATAGATCACGGCAGCACAGAGAGAGCCATCCCACCATAGAGAACATGCAGCCCACAGGGTCTGTGCTGCTGGGATCAGTGAAGCCAAGTCTGAATGGGATCTATGGAAGTTTCCTTTCAGTTTCACTGTACAGTGTTTGCAAAGACCTTGCCCATGCTCAGTGGATAAAGACAGCCACAAGGGCCAAGCAGCTGTCTCCTCAGCAGTGGCAGGTGTGCCCCATGAGCCAAGCAGCTGTCTCCTTCTCAGCAGTGGCAGGTGTGCCTCGCTGGAGATGGGCAGGGCCAACATCAGGGGAAACCAGCTGAGCAAGACAAAAGTGCTATGATGTAATCACTGTGTCACACAAGCCATCGGAGTGGTTGTCTGGGAGTCCTGATTTCTGAGATTCCAAGAATGAGTTCACTGGCAGACCAAATGAATGAGGGGCCTTTGTCTTCTAGCTTCTCCAGGTGTGGAATCCTCTACTCTGTTAGCAGTTACGTCTAAAGTAGACATCTGATGATAACTGAGCATACATATGTGCCAGAATTGTTACCTTGATCATCTACCATTACCTGGTAGAGTCCAAACCACCTGTAGTCTCTGAGGCCATGGACAGCCTTTCCCTCCTGTTTAATGGCCACATCTGACTTTCTTCCCTTCCCATCCCTCTAACGGACACACGGTCCATGATTCAGGCTATGCAACCAGTACTCCTTGTTGGTCTCTCCTGACTCTATTGGCAAGTGCTCCTCATAACGCCACCTCCAGTGTCCTCCCATGTCTCTCTCTGTCACCCAGCGGAGTGGTAAGGAGGGCCTGTCTATTTATTCTGCACCCTCAGCACCTGGCACATCAGTGAGGCACAGTAGCCTCTAAATATCAGTGGGATAAATTTATTTCTCTTTGTTTTCAATTCTGATATTTTTGTTGAATGAACAATTGATTCTAGTCTTGCCCATTTTTTTAAAAAATACTGTTTCTGGAAATAAAAATGCAAACAGTATTGTTTCCTCCATTGGCTTCTCCATTGCTGAAAGGCTAAGAGTCACTCTCCACAACCCTCTTTTTGGGAAGAATAGGGCCATATGTTCTGCTGTACTCCAGACAGTCTGATGTTTTTATTCTCACTCCTGAAGCCTGCCTTTTCCTCTTTCAGTTTTTCTGTTGCCTTCCTCACCCTCTAGCCTGCTGTGTAAGGCCTTTCACATCTACCTAAGTCTTTTTACCCAAGGCTTTTTTTTTTCTTGCTCCACTACAGCCTTGGTTCACTGCAGCCTTGTCACTCACAGTATGGTCCTCAGCCCAGCAGTATTGGTATCACCAGAAAACTAATACAAATGCAGAAATTCAGGAACCTACTCAGACCTAGTGAATCAGAATCCACATTTGAGCAGGTGATCTTATGCACATAAATTCTGAAAAGCCCTGCCTTAGAGCACAACTCAGCAAAACTTTTCCTGTAAAAGTTCACAGAAGAAATACATTCAGCTTGTGGATCAACCAATCTCTGCCCCAACTGCTCAACTCCAATGCTATATAGCACAAATGCAGCCACAAAGAGCAGATAGCCAAAGGATGTGGCTGTGGTCCAAGACAACTTGATTTACAAAACCAGGTGGCAGACTCCTGGAGCAGACACTCAGCTGTACCTTGCTAACCCCACCCCAGGTCAATACCTTTGGCTACATTGGTAGATAGACTTTAGGGGAGCCCCATGATCTCACTTCCTGGTATGCACATCATTGTATAATTTCATCCCCTGGAGTGTGGGCTGAACTGACTGACTCAGCTCTAAGAAACAGAATATGGCAGAAGTGATAAGTTGTCACTTGCAAAACCAAGTTATGACTGTGACTTTTGATCTCTGTCTCTGCCTGTTTCTCTCTGCTTCTCTCTCTCTCTGCCTCTCTCTCTCTGTCTGTCTGTCTCTCTCTTTCTCTTTCTCTACCAACTCTAGAAGCCAGCTAACAACACCACACAGTGGCCATGTGGAAAAGCTCATGTAGTAAGGAGCTGAGGCTTTCAATCAACCGCATGAGTGATATGGATATGGGTCCTCTTCCAGTTGAACTGTGAGATGCATACAGCCCCTAATAACAGCTCGATTGCAACTTCATGAGGGACCCCAAGCCAACAAACTGAGATGCTTCCAGATTCTTAGCCCTAAGAAACTGTGAAGTAATAGATCATTATCATTTCAAGCCACCTAGCTTAGGCCAGCATGTTACTCAGCAATCAATAATTAACACAGGTATGTACTCCAAACTACTTGATATTTCTCCCTTCCAAGTCCTCTAGCACTGCATGAGGGAGCATGTGAACAGAAACCAGACAGACACTGTTTTTTAGTGGTATGAGCCAGTCCTACCCCCAGAGGTAGATTACTGATTCTTTGAAGGCAGGCACTGTATTAGAAAAGTAAGATAAATAATTTTGTAGAATTTATCAAATTAACTCAAGCAGACTTTTGAAAAACTTTCTATTAGAAAACCAAGAGCCATTACTTTGTATTTCTTCCTGTTCTCCCAATGCTAGCTTTTCTCAGAAACTGCCCAGGAAGTCATTAGTCCCTCCTTTCACAGGTGGTGTTTGTATTTGATAACAGGGAAAAAAAACACCAGAAGCTCATTTTTAACCAAACACTTGAAAGTTTTTTTCAATTACCTGGTAAGGTTATTTAAGCTGAACTTTGCTGTAAAGCAGATGCATTTCTCTTTCTCTCTTTCTCTCTCTGTCTCTCTCGAGAGAAAAAAAGATGGGAAAGAAAACAGTCTCTGGATGATAAAGCCTGTTCCCAGGTTATCTTTGAGAAAAATGTAATCCACTGTATGCTTCTGATTCTAGTTTTTTCCCTTGTGCCTCCTGATTTTGTAGGTTCTTATCTCCTTGTGTTATTTCACAGTTGCTTGAGCATCTGAAGGACTTCTCTCCCCAGCCCTCTTATTTTCAAGAGGTGTGTGTGTGTGTGTGTGTGTATGTGTGTGTGTGTTTCTTTTTTTTTTCATGTCACTTCCAAAATGCCTCCTCTCTGTTAAATTAACCCCAGTGTTGAGAAAATACTAGCACTGAGGATGGGTTTTTAAGAGGGATCTTTTCCAGTCAGCTCCAGCTGCACAGAAAACCTAAGAAAATAGCAATTCACACCCTCTGATATTAGTTGAAAAGGGCTACATCTCAAGTTTTCTGACCAATGAGGAACATACATTGGTGAATACATAGTGCCCTAGTTCAAGACCCATCTAATCCTGCCTTTCTAAATGAATGAAACTAAAATTTGAATGAAACTAAAATCTTCAAAATGGTTAATGTTAGCTTTATAGTATGAGTATGAAATTCCTTTTAACAATGTATTTAGCTTTTCTTCTCCTGTTAAAATTTTTTGTCTATAAAGTACATCTTCTTTTAACTGTACTTAATCTTAGTTGTGAAGACCTGCCTATACCCAACAGCAAAAAATAAATAAAACATAGAAAGACACAACAAGTTACCATCCATGTGTGAAAGTGACATATTATTTTTCATCATGACCCATAACCAGCTAAACCTCTACCCTGGGGTGGTCATGACCTTGTCACAGCAATCACAAGAACCTTCATTGCTGCTTCCCACCCTCTTCCAGGGGAGATGTCATTTTTCTAGGTTAGTTGTAGCATAAAACAAGCAATAACTGTAATCACACACTATCTCTAACTATGAGCAGTTGGAAAGCTCTTAGATAAGTAAATTACTGATTTAGAAAACTGTAAAAAGAAGACATTGGATTATCTGTTTGTTAGCTTGCTGTCACTATGAGAAATATCTGAGACAATCAATTTATAAAGAAAAGAAATGTATTTTGTCTCAGTTTTGGAGGTTCCAGCCCATGACTGGTTTCATTGCTTTTGAGCCAGAAGCAAGACAGCACATCATGGTAGGGGAATGTGCTGTAGAAACTGCTCCTCTGATAACTGGGTAGGGAAAGAAGGATAAAGGAAGTGGTCAGCTCTACAGTCCCCTCGGAGGGTGCACTTTCAGGGATGGGATACTTCCTAGCGGGGCCTATCCACGGTCTGGAGACCAAGCCTTTAACACATGTGCCTTTATGGAACACTCCAGATCCAAACCATAGAATTCAAAATCTCAGATCAAAAATTTCTGGCTTATTTCATGTCAAATTGGTTGTACAAATCCAGAGGTTGACAGACTTTTCCTTTAAAAGCTGGATGGTAAATTAACACCCGTGCTTCACTTTTTCTCTGAAGTGACAGTAGTCACCTCTTCTCTAGGGCTTTGGTTTTCATTTCAGCTGCCCATGGTCAATTTAGGTCTGAAAAATATTG
Organism: Hydrochoerus hydrochaeris; assembly: GCA_004027455.1. Taxonomy (NCBI): domain Eukaryota; kingdom Metazoa; phylum Chordata; class Mammalia; order Rodentia; family Hydrochaeridae; genus Hydrochoerus; species Hydrochoerus hydrochaeris. Next base: position 316,582 of record PVLA01001628.1, on the reverse strand, counting down.
AGTAGAAAATTTCAGAAATAAATAATTTAAATCTTACCATGTACCATTTTGAGCAGTGTCCAGCTCTACCAAGTCCAGGGTGTGAGTTATCCCTTGGTTTAGAGTATCCATGCTGCATATACTATCCCCCCGTTAGTCACTTATTCACTATCTTGGTTATCCGTTCAACAGTCATGATATCTGTCTGTGTTCAAGTAACCCTTATTTGCTTACTAACGGCCTGAAAGTATAAGAGTAGTGCTGCAAAGGACGTACAGGAGCTTGAAACATGAAAGGACAGACCACACTTGTACTATGTGAAATGCTGAGGACATATAGGAGAATCATAATGCAGTATATATAGGGATCACTACCATCTGTGATTTCAGCAACCACGGAGGGTCTTGGACTATTTCCCCCAAGGGTAAGGAAGGAGTACTGTAATAGCATCCCAGAATTGGCAGATCATTTTTTTCTAGAAAGTTTAGGAAGAATATTTTTACAACACAGAAAAAAATGTTCAGCTAAGAATTTATAAATAGTGGACATTGAGACTGTTTTCAGATACACTAGATTTTACATTGCAGAAAAGGCAATGTGGAGGTGAATATCCCACTCTTGCCTTGCAAAACTTGACTTAGGAGTTTTGTTGAACAACTTCCTGCCCAAAGGCTGCCAATTTTTACCGCTAGTGTGACCAGTCCACATGCCTGTGGGACCCTCAGAATCTGGTCTCCCTGGATCCCTCAGCTTCTGTTTCTTACCAGCAAGTCACAGAGCCCAGTGCAGTAAACAAGTAATAAAACAAAGCTTGCCTGCTATCAAAACAGCAGAGCATGCACAGCAAATTAATTTAAATAAAACATGTCAAATATTTGCTTCAGTTTAAATTCAGAATATGCCATTTCATTAAATTGTGTTTTCATTTGTGTCAGGCAACTGTCATGCCAAAGCCATTTACTTTTTATTATTTTAGGAGTTAGAAATGTAGGAAAATACATTTTTAGAATAAAACATTGTCATGATAAAGATATTTGAGCCCTGTGGTATTGATTTTACACTAGAATGATAGATTGTGAAGTCCAATGTTAGATTTTACTGCAATTATAATAAACATTCATAAAAGATCTGTGTACCCCTTTCCCTGGGATGACTTGGGATGGTTGCCAGTTGGCACCTCTGAGCAGTAACACTCCTGGCTCCAGTGCCTCAAGCACGACTCATAGTGAGAGGCAAGGTGACTGAGGAGACTCAGAGAAAGGACAGAAGGAGGCCTGAAGGATGACTTAATTTATGAGCTGTAAGGTCACACGCATCCTACCTCCTGGATCTGATCTCGCACAGCTACATCTTTGGGAGCTCCCTTTTCCTTCCCATTATCTCTAGTGAGGTGACCAGGGACTCTCCTATCAGAAGGCATGGCCACTCTGAATTATGGGATTCTTTCTTGGCATTGTCTCCCTTTATGTGTTGACTGCTCATTAAACATGAGGAACTGATGCTGCTCATTCATTCCTGAGTAAACAAACACACAGGGGTAGCCACAGCTGGGCACTGAGCAGGCACTGCAACTACAGGGTGAGCATGCAAGCAACAAATGTTGACCTCTTAGAAGTAGGAAGTCCATAGTCTACCAAGTTGGAATCTTGGTCCCCACCTGGACCACTTCTTTATCTTACATTGCCATTAGTTCTGAAACCAGACAGCAAAGAAAGGTCCTATACATTAAGCTCTACATGATCATTCCATTGTGACTCATTATGACCTTTGTTCAGCCTCAGAGTCTAAAGTCTTTCCTCAGTCCCTGCAGAGACCCTTTGGAGCAGATCTTCCCTAACTTGCTGGGCATATTCTTAATACCATGGGAATCTGTAAATATGCACATTCTGAATCTGAAGGTCTAGCCTGAGACTTTAGGGTTTGCATTTCTAAAAAAAGCTTCCAGTTGATTCTGATACTGCTAATGGAAGGTCCACACTAGACTCACTAGAATTATATAAAAGGGCTCTACAAAATTATGGCCATCCAAAGACATCCAGGCCTTAATGCCTTGAATCAGCAAGTATACTACCTTGTGCCAAGGGGGAATTAAGGTCGCTAATTAGCTGCCTTTACAATAGGGAATTATCCTGGATTACCAATATACTCCTGATGTCACATAGGTATTTCCATGTAGAAGGAGGCAGAAGAGAAGGTCAGAATGATGCCATGCGAGAAAGGCCCCATCAATCACTGTTGACTTTGAACTTGGAGGAAGGGGTGTGACCCAAGCAATGGGGGCAGCTGCAGAAGCTGACAAATGCAGGAAATGGTCTTCTAAAACCTCCAGAGTGCAGCCTTGCAGACACCTTCATTTAGACCCATGCCCACCTTCCCACATACAGACATTTAAGAAAATAAATTTGTATTCTTTTCATCCACCAATCATGTAGTCATTTGTTATCACATCAATAGAAAAATAATATACAGAGACTTCCTTGACAGCATGTATAATCTTTGTATCCAGAATATTTCAACTAAGGGGCCAGCCCAGGAGGCTTAGGAATAAAGGGATGGATAGTAAAGATACACAGGACTTCCTGATGAGAAATTCTAAAGTTTTAAATGCCAAAACTACCAAACTGGGCGAATAGGACCAACTAATGACTGAACAGGCTTGATTTTAAGTTAAGTGAGCATGACGAGCACATTGTTAAAAACTCAAACCTGATTAAATCTCTGATGAAGCACAGCATGACAAATGCCAGCCGGCCACAGCCTGTGAAACCAAATGCAGTGTACGGAGGGGGACCTTCCTCTGGAATTGGCGGCTTAGGCCCAAGGCAGGAGGCTTGGGTTGCCAAATGTTTTGTGCTAGTAGAATCTTCTTACCACAAAAAACATCCTACCCATCCCGCTGGTTTTTAATATATATTCACTAAAGAGTGGGAGAACAGAGTGATGGTGGATTACTAGCTGTTGGGAAACCCACTCATTCTGGCCAAATCTTCACTGATTGAATTTCAGATTATGAAAAGAAGCTTCGGTTGCTTCTGCCCAGAGTTGGATAATGGAAGTGTGGCTGCCTGAATTAGCATAAATCATGCCATTGGGTTCACTCATTTATTCAGGCATGATTTCATTTATTCCATCATTGGCTCATTCATTCATCAAATATGTATTAGGCATCTACCATATGCTCAGAATTGAAAATACATGGTTAAATGCTGTGTAGTCCTATTCTCAAGGAGATGTCGGTCTGGCTGGAAAAAGACTTTCTCCAGGTGTTATAGTATTGCCTGCTCTGTTCAATAATTGGCCTCTGCTCTCAAGTGCAGAAGAAGCATAGAGAAACAGTGCCTAGTAACAGCCAGGCATCACAGAAGATCAAAGTAGGTCATGATGTGTGTGATGAACTTAAAAGATGAGAATCAGATGTTGGAGAGTGCATTCTAGTAGGAAGAAGAGCGAGGTGCTATGAAAGAGCATAGAATATTCAGATTGAGCATGGCTGAACACAAGGTGCATTTCTACGAAGGACTAATAAGAGGTTGGCAAAGCCAGCAGAGACATGATCCCAAATTACTGTGTGCGACTTGCTAAGACACCAAGGACAGCGAAGACGGCTGGAGAGTTTTATGCAGGAATGTGAGGTGGTCACATTTGAGTTTTGGAATGATAGCCCTGTTGGCTATGAGGAAAGTTTCATGGTGCAGTGAGGATGCAAACAGTAACCCTAAAATAATTTCAGCATTATAGGGCTACAGACATAGATACCTTTTGTAAGTAAAAACTCAATTTAGGGACAAATTAAGATGTATTCTAAACTGGAATAAGGACTTCAAAGTTGATTAGGCTTAACTGAAAAATACATTAGGAAATAATAGAAAAGAGGTGAATATAGACCACCAATGGCGGTGGTTGCAACATGTTCTGGCTCCAAGAGTTTGTAGGCTGAGAATAGATGGACTCTAGGACTGCATTTAATATGCAATTTCATATTATTGTCATCTGTTGTGATTACAGGCTTGGCTCCTGTGTTTTTATTCAGAACCATTTATTCAGAAAATCTCTTATTCAGAATTTGAGTTCATTCCTCATTAATTCAGTGGCAGCTTTCTGTAGCCCAGTGATTGAATTACCTAATAACACCTGCCTGAAATGATTAACATTAGAGGAAGCCATGGGGTTGTGTTTGATATAAATGGTTTGTTTCCTAAAGTTGTAATTTTATTAAAGGGAGACCCAGTGAACCACCCTCGCAAATGAAGGTGAGGTCCTGGCTTCCGTAGGGTACCTGGAAGGTTAATGGATGATTAGCACCTAACAGATGACAGCATAGTGCAGGAGAAAGTGGGTATTTCTCCAGAGGTGGGTCAGTATCTCTGAGAAAATGAGTAGTAGCTTTGAGAAGACTGTGTGGCCCACTTCCTGATAAGAATGGTGACCAGGGAGAGAGGAAGAACTGACCATGTTCATTAAATCACTGAAAACGCCCTGGATGTGATTGCTTATTTTAGTCACCAGTGCATGAAGTAGAACTTGAACTTCACTGCCCTCTCTGGGAACTTAGGATCAGTTTTTGGGTTTTTGTCTTTCTGAGACCGATCTAGGCAAACTAAGTGCCATCAGGACCTCAACTTTTCTTTCAACGTGACTGGGATGGTACACCAGAACTTTTCTGATCTCTTTAAGAGTTCATGATCTCTTTAAGGGGTGATGATGCAGGGAAAAGAAAGAAAGATAAGGGCATGGGCTACTAAGAAATATTTTACCATTTCATTTAGCAATTGAAAATAATGCATCTTATTTGTAACACATTGTTTAGCAATTATATACATTTTCTAATTTTTGTTAAGATGTGCACAATTGATGTGTCATAAATTTGTATTTCCCAAAACACAAATTGAATATTTCCATGATTCTGACACTCCTGAATCCTGAAGAGTCCTGAAGAACAAAAAGACAAGTGTAAACCCTGAGAGGGAGAGACCTGAAAATGCAGTGTGGGGGGGATGCCAGTCCTTCACCTCCATGCCCATAACTAGAGTTACTTGGTGTCTGTTTCTCAGCATTCTCCTTTCTCCTCCTTCCTGCCATGCCCTCCTCTACTCTCCTTACAGGTATTTCAGTTTCTATACTCTCTCATCCTTCTATTTTGGAGAAAGCAGTGCTGACGTTTGCCACTTGGAATTTCTGGAGTCCCTTGCTGGAAGACAGCCCAAATCTTTTGTATGACTTCACTGAGGATAGAACACTCCAGTGCAGGTGGAGGGGTAGGCAAGCACAGGATAATTGAGTCCAATTGTTAGGAGAGATTACTCCAAAATTGGATTTGGCCTTTTTCCATGAAATATGCTTTCCTCACCTTTATTCCCTAATCTTCTCTTTATAAGGGATATATAGTAATACTGCAGTTGTTGAACCCAATTTGTCTCAAATTTGTGTTTGAGCACCAAAAAGTCTGAGAACCAACCATATTTTTCCCATAAGAAATAATGGAAAACCCAATAATGGGTTCTAAGTCCTGAAAATTACACCTATAAGTTTATTTTTCCAGGATTTTAACAAATTTTGCAATGATTTCTTTCTTTAACTCTATTGTGGTTCTAAGTTTTCCTCTCAGCTTTACTGATGGTATCATGAACTTTCTTTGGAACCATGGCTACAATATTTTATGGAAATAAAGTGTAAAAAAAAGCACAGTGGCAAATGTTTGAACGCAGTAACAAAACACTGTATGTCATCTGGGTGAGAATGATGCTTAGATTAAAGCATCACATTGGGGTCCCCATTGAGCTGTGGCATATGACTCACAGGTATTTTCAAATCAGACTTTCAGTTTGACTATCAAGCCAAGTTATGAACACCAAGCAAATTTTGCTTGAATTTTGCTGTTCCAGTAGTGGAAAGTTTGAGTTTGGAGCCATTCAACAACTGAGTTATCACTGTAGATGACATTTAATGGAAAAATGGAAATTTTTCATGAAAACTTTTAAAAATAAAGATACACAGGTTTTCCCTTTAATCAACGGAATCACACTCTCCATGAGATGTGACCTATGAATCTGAATTTTTGTAAGTCGAGTGGTTTTGATATAGTTGGTTTGAGAGTTGACATTTAGGTTCCAAAGGTGCAGAACATCTGTGTCTCACTTATACTTCCTTGTACAGAGGATAAATCTTGTTTGACTGTCTCTCATCTACTATAAACTCTACTCTGGATACATTTCTTGGGTTCTTCTCTCTGTTTTTAGATGGTCTATCTCTGTTCGTATTTGCAGGCTGCTCAATGTGGAAACACCAACAGTATAGGGGCCTCTTGTGCAGGCTGGTTCCCTGGGATTCTAATGAAATACCAGCACTACAGATCAGCATGAGACACTCTTCCCCACTAAAGGATTCAAGAGCTAAACAGCCCTGGAGAATCAGCGAACACTTCCTTGTTTAGAAGGAACATAGATTGTATGTAAGTATAGATAGACAGATGATAGATAGATAGATGGATAGATAGATAGATAGATAGATAGATAGATATTCCCTTCATTCACTCACTTTTTCCTGGAAACTCACAAAATTTCCACATGTTCCATTTGTGCATCTTCTCACAGAAGTGCCGTATATGAGCTAATGTGTTTTTGCAGCTAGTTTAAGGATAAGATTTAGATTGTAAGCTCAGAATTTTGCTTCAGTTAGGTCTGTTCATCCTGGTCTAGCTTCATGCACCATGAATGTCTTGTACAAGCAAGAACAGCTGCATGAAGCCAAAAATCTACATGCTGCGTAGTGAACGTTTCTCAGCTTCCTGAGTCACAAGATTTACAAACGTGTCTTTATGGGTTTACCTTCAACCCCTATTCCTCCCCTGGTTTCTCCCACTGGAATTTTAAATACCATCATAAGGCTCTTGATTTTCATGGCAATCATCAACTTTTCCATTAATGTCATTATCTTATTCTGGGGTCCATTAGAACTTCTGCAGTAATGAACTTTGGGTGTAGCCATTGACTATTTTCCTGGTTATCCACAACTTCAGTTGTAGTGATGAACTCTCAGCGTGCCATTCGTACCTGTATCACGCAGTCTCTCTTGCTTCCATTAAAATGATCACCCCCCCCACGCCTCACACACATTCTGCAGTCATCACCTCATTATAACTCCATTACCTTTTAGCATCATCTACATTATAACTCCATTACCTTTCACACAGCCGCCATTACCTCCCATATCACGCCCTCTACATTTCAGTTGCCCTCACCTTCTCCTTTACAGCCACTGGCTTTTCAATTACAGGTACATTATCTTTATTATCACCTCAGTTACAATCATAATTGCTCCCATAACAATTTTGATGTCTTTATCCACCTCTCTACAATGCAGGACCCTGGCTACCTTTTACAAAGCTACAGGCATCCCCATTATATACTAGACATGTACTGCAACATTTCCTTTAATGTTAGAAGTTCCTTCTCTTCCTTCGTCAAATCATCCATGATCACATTAACTACAGAAGTTCTTCCACTTTCCACAGCAATTTCAGTCTTGCCATTATTACCCTTATTTGCAACCCACTCCTGCATCCTATCCTCATTTCTCTTTCTGTAACAGCTGAGTAGTAATAATCCTCATCTTAAAGACCCTTCATACGCCAAATCCTCAGCTACAGTTGCCTAATCCCAAGAATTCTAAGTACCAGTGTCTTTTTCAAGGCAGTTCAAGGCTATACTAATATAACTGGCCATCCACACTGACATTTCTGATAGTCCGGTGTGGTTTTTAGGGGAGAGGAAGTTGCTTACGGTTGCCCTGTTTCAGCCATTAAATGTCAAGCTCATGGTGGACTAGACCTCATTTTTTTCCATGAGCATTTAGCATTTGGACAAGGTTAGCATTCAGGCAACGTGGCTGATTGAAAGGCTAAATGCATCACCACTCTTCCTTTATCTTTACATTCACAGTCTATTGCTGTTGTATTGATTGCTATCAAAATCTCATCAATGCACTCTTTTATCATTTTATTAGGTAGCTCCTCCTCTTCTTCCAGGGGAGACATAGCTATCCTTCCATGCCAGAACCAATAATTATCATGTTTCAATTGTACAGAATGCATTAAATTTTATTACTGCTCCTTGATTAAAAGAGTTAGACTTCTGTACCCCAGCACCCTCAGCCCCTCCCAGAGTAGCCCGCAGTTCCAAGGAATCAGGGCATCTTTGCCACCAGATCTGCAGCATCTCTTTCCTAAAAAGTATTCATCATTGCATGACTGATATTCCCACGCTAGCCTGTGTGAGATGGAATTCAAATGACAAAAGATCACTTTGTTTCCTCATTGCAGTCTGGCTATGTGATCTTGTACAAATCATTCAAGCCTGTGCTAAGGTGAGGGTTCAAATCCAAGCACTGGCATGTTCTAATTTGTTGAACCTCAAACAAATTATTTAGCTTTCTTGTACATTATTTTTCTTTTCTGTAAATTGGAGATAACAGTTCCTACTATTACAAGTGCCTTAGAAGAGTAAGGAGCTAATACATGTAAATACAAACAATCCTTAGCATATAGAGAACACCCAGTGAATCCTAACTTCTTGGGGTGAATTTTGCTCTGGACTGGAATGATCTCTACAGTCCTAGATTGAACACTGGAAGAGTCTGGGATTCCAGTATCAGATTATCAGTGTTCTTGCAGAGTTCTCACCATTACAATCTTAAATCATTTCCTGGCTTTATTGTTCTCTGTGGACTCGGCAGGGAAATGCACTCCCCTGGCCCAGAGCCACAGCTGTTCTGCAGTGGTGGTAACTTCTAGGCATTTTCTTCCCTGCACCTAATGAAAGACTTTCGGAGGTTTTGCCGAGGCTGAACTTGACCTTCCTGCATACACGTATATTCAACCTGGTGAAGCCTTACAAACAGCCTTACCTTTCTCCAATCTTCTTCCTGTTTTGCTCTTTTAAATATTGCTGAGGCTTTCTCAGGTGACCCTTGAATATGTCTGATGTGAAAGTCAGAGCTATGAAATGAGATAGGGCTGTTTCTGGCCATACTATAAAGCAAGCAAAGTTATACTGTAGCTTTGCTCCTCCGTGACTTTCTGGTTCTCTCTCTTTTTCTCTCTTTCAAATTATTTTCTGTCTCTCCTAGTACTTCACCTAACCATTCACTGCTTATGCTGATGACTCTCAATTCTACATTTCTAGGCAGAGCACTGTATGCTAAAATTATTGTTCCTTCTCTTCCTATCATTATTTCTCTGCCTTTTCTCTGCACTTTTTTTCTCCCTACTTAGAAAAAAAATCTTAGAACTTAGAAAAAAACTTAGAAAAAAACCCCACTGTAATAGAAAACCCCCCACTGTAATAATTAGCATGCTAGTGTGGATAAGCAGGAGTTTGAGGAGACACCTGTCTTGCAGAATTCTGGTGGAAACAACACTTTGACAAGAATGTATCTCAAGCAATAGAATTTCAGACAACTTGGCAGAACCATTGCATTTATTTGTTTGTTTGTTTCCCTTAAAATTTAGGTTGGGATGCAGTTGGGATGAGGGTAGAAATTTTTAGAGTAGAGAGATTTCACTGTACCAATCAAGATATATTTTGTTAGCAATATTCTGCTTTGTAGAGAACATCCTTAAAAAGCATTTGGTATATTTTTCTTGGTTTATCAGTCTATAGCTCCTTAATAGGGTCCTGGAAGCTTCAGCTAATGAAATCATTTCATTGATTCTGGAATGTCTGTGACTTTTTTTTTTTTTTTTTTTTTGGTACAGAGGATTGAACTCATGACTTCACTTGCCAGGCAGGTGCTTATGCTGCTGAGCTAAATCCCCGGCCCCTGTCTGTGACGACTTAATGCAACTCTTAGTTGTCAAAAATCAGCCTGATTACCTTAAGTAAAATAAGTGAGGTATAGAAATTCAAAGACCACAGGTTCTGTCTTCTGCAGAGAAGCTAAAGGGTTGATCTCCTGGAAGTAGAAAGTAGAAGAGTGGGTACTAGAGCCTAGGAAAAATGTAGGGAAGGAGAGGTGGAGAGAGGGACCCAAATGGGTGCAAGAGTGGAGTTAGAAAGGAGAAATGACCGCTAATGGTCTGTAGCATGGTAGAGTAATGATGGCTGAAAATGATTAATTGAGTATTTCAAAATAGACAGTAGAGAGGATTTTGAATGCTCCCAACAATGAAATGACAAATGTATGAGATGATAGATATGCCAATTACCTTCTTCTGATCATTGCACACTATGCATGCATTGAAATGTCACTCCACATCCCATACATATGTGCACTTGCTACATGTCAATTAGAAATAAAAGCTTATCTAAAAACAGAACCACCTGAAAGGTGCAGGATTTTCGGTGTAAACTGAGTTCCTCTCAAGCAAACATGGGGAGGAATGCTTCCCTGTTTCACTACAGGGACAACAGAAACAAATGGCCTGAGTCCGGCTGCAGAGATGACGGGGACCTCATAAATATTTCCTGCCTCATAAGTGTTGGACTGTGGCCTGCGAAGCCCTGGGGAGGCACAGTTGCCCAGAGAGATGAGAGACAGCTGTGGTAGCTGCTCTCCATCACTTTCATGGCCACTTTTCCCTTTTTCTGAGTTCTTCTGTTTCTTCTCCTCCTTTTCATCTCCCTTTGTTCCATAGTCCAGTGCCTTGCGCTCTGGGCCTTCCTGGGTACACATCACCTCTGTTTTCCAGGCCCAACTCTGTGCCGTGTGTCTCCCATGAAGTTCTCTGCAGTCATGTTCTCTGAATCTGTGACACTGGCCCGATTTGGATTTTGGTGCACTAATACAGTCAGGGACAAAGTGCTTGATCATATTGTAATGCACTGCTATTTTGTTTGTTTTCTGGAGTGAGAGTTGCCCTCTTGACTAAATCCTAAGCTCCTTGAAAGTGGGAGGCAGGATATGTAGCTCTTTCATGTGGCCTGAGGTACAAATCTTCACCTTTCACATAAAAATTTCTCCATAAAGATTTGATAACTGTACCTCCTACCCTTTCTTTCATTTCCCTCTTATCAGTCTTGCTTTTCTTTTTATCCACCTCACTCCGCTTCCTCTGTTCTTCTCTGCAGCCTAAAATGCCACAGGCCAGTGGTGCTCACAGCTGTTGCTTAAGCATGCTAGACACTGTCAAGGCTTAGGGGATTTCTGGCTCCAGATTACCCCAAGCTAGGGATTGCGTTTGAGTGACAGGGGGAGTGCCACACTAGACGGAGCTGATTCACAGCCACTCAGAGCTCAGAGTCATTGGTTCAGGGAGAGAGAGAAAGAGAGAGAGACTGAAAGAGAGAGAGAGAAAAAAGAGAGAAAGAGAGAGAGAGAAGAGAGAGGAGGAGAGAGAGGCAGAGACAGAGAGACAGAGAGAGATTAACTTTAGTGTTGCAAAAGGATGCCACAATAGAGAAGCTATTTGGGGACAGTGGTGTTCACATAAAGCAACTTGATCACCAAATTGTAAGCACTGGTTACTTTTTACAACCTATTTGTTAACTACATTGTAGATACTTTCACTTAGAGAAAAATCTGGACAATTTAAATTTGCTTTGATGACATACCCAAGGGTAATTTTACATGAGTTTTTTTCATGACAAATACAGGTTCTCCTTATGATCAATTCTCATCTGTATGTTGGGAAGCAATTTCAGTAAGTACTTAGCTTAATCAATTTGTATCTGTGCATTGACCTTTGGGGCTTGGTTCCTGGTCCCATCAAGTGTGCAATGCAATTCTCCATCTCTTCAGATAGCATATTTTTTAATATTTGTACATGGCTTTCATATCCAATCAATGCAATCATTTCTTCCTTCCCTTTCACTGCTTCCCTTGCTTGGGGAGGTAAGAACTGAGCACTTGTGCCTATTAGAGAACACCTATTAACTATTTCCCTGATACCCTGAGAATTATGAAGATAGCAGGGCATTCTGGGATCATAAAAATAATGGGAAAAAATAAAAAATTTTTATCAGCTTGTTTACACAATTATGTAAATGATGAATACTTATACATGGCTGACTCCTCAATTATTCATGGTTTGAAGCTCTTGAAAATTCAATTCAACTAAATCACCTTTTCTTCAGCTGTTATGATGAGCCAGGTATTATGAATTGAGAAAGGGGAAACAAAGATACAATGTGATAGAGAACATTAAAGAAATATGCAAATGACTGTAATGCAAGTTGAATAAGCACAGTAGCAAAAGCACATTAAGTGTTCTGAGGGTTTGGAGCACTAGAGAGAGCAGCTATTTGAGTGGGGTCCTGGAAGATGGAGGGGGTTAGGGCAGGAGCCCCTTTTCTCCATCCCCAGGGCTGCTGTTTGGTTCAGGAACACTTCGCCTCTATTTTGAACTCGGAGCAGCTTCCTCCCTGATGCCCCCTGTCACTGCTACTTGTCCTACATCTTCTACATCATCCTCTAAATGTGATACTCCCCAGCTCTGAAGCGCTGACCCCCCACATTCCCTCAGTCTGCAAGAAGGACTTAATGTTTCTCAAGGTCTCATACATAGTGTCTGAGCATCTGTCAGTCTCTGTCATCTCAACATGCCTCGTCTCCCTGCTACACGCATGCTGCCAGCCACATGCCATGTTGCCTAGGTCCCATTGACCTCAGTGACTTTGCACATGTTCTTCCTTCTACCCAGGCTGACTCCTCTTCTCTCTTCTTCCCTTTCCCTTTCTTGGAGTCCTCATTTGGAAACTTATTACGCTTGCCTGCTGCAATCTTCCTCCAAGGCAGGGCTGACAGTTCACATCCTGACTCTTCATAGTATTTCATTCTGACTCTCCACATGCTGCCCTGCTTTGCCATTTGGGGCAGGGGTTTGGCATGCTTCACTTCCTTGTAAGAGGTGTTCTGCTTATGGTCAGGATGCAGGCTAGACTTGGCACATAGTATGTGTTCAAAGCATGTTTCCTAAATTGCACTGAACTCGTCACATGGGTGGGAAGACCATTCCATTTTCCACAGGATTAAAAGGTAAATAACTATGAGAAGTGAAATAGAATATTTTTCCGCATACTTCAGAAAAAGAGGAGGTGATAGAGAGGAAACCAAGCCTTATTTGTTTGCCTGTTGGTTTGTTTTAATGGGGATAAGACTCATCTACAAGCAGAAGAAACTGAGAGAAAACACAAGTGAAGAAAGAATTAGTGGAAAGGGCCAACAAATGGATCAAGCTCTAGAAGGGATGGATAAGGCAGGCAGAGAGAGGTGGGAAAAAGTAGCCTTTGGCAAACAGGGGGCGTGCTTTCCCTGGGAAGAGACAAGATGAAAGCAAATTAAGGAACATGTCGGTGTAGAAGCATTCAGAGGAGAGCAGGAGGGAAATTAATAAGGCTGTGTGTGTTGTGTGTGTGTGTTGTGTGTGTGTGTGTGGGGGGGTTGTGTGTAATTCTTCCGAGTAATTGAATGCAAGGCCTGTGTGCTGTCCCCATTTTTGTTTTTAAACTTTGAGATAGGGTTTAAGTGCTAGGTTGCCTGGGCTGAGATCTAACTTGTGATCCTTCTGCCTCATCCTCCCGAAGTCCTGGGATTGCAGGTATGTACTGCAGGTATGTACCACTATGCAGAGTAGAAAGACTCTTTCTATATATCCCCAGGCTTAGAAAGAAGAGAAAATATTGCAGGAAAATTCTAGCTGAGACACTCAGCACCATTCATTTCTTTTTTACATGGAAGTCACAAGATACTGAAAGAAAACACGAGTACAGTATTTAAAACATACCATCGTGAGCAATGATCTCCTAGATGACATGCTCATTATGAAAGCGCATCATAGCAGGAGGGAATGCTTACTTTCCTGAGGGCATAGGGCTAAGCCTGAAGGCTCTGCCAATATCTCTGATGGTCTTTTTTTCCCTTCCATATGGAATAGTCATATGAGCCCTGACTGATGGGAGCTTGGGATAATTATACACTGCGATTCTACAGCTGTACTTTGGTGAGCTTACATGGCCCTAGTTTTATCAGGCAGCCTGAGAAGTCACACACATTCCATTGTGGTTTCTGTTTCCAGCTACAATTTAAAACCTTTCAAAATCCCTCGGTGGTCCCCAGAGACTGCCATGAGCTTTGGATTCCATGAGCTTTGGATTCCATGAGCCTTGGATTCCATGAGTTTAGGATTCCATGAGCTTTGGATTTGGGCCAGAGCAAGAGGAGTGGGTTTTCCCCTAGCCTTACCCATGCCCCAGCTTTCTCACCTGGCAGGCTCTTAGCTGCCATTCAGGAAAACTTGGCAGGTGGTAGTTTCCCACCCAAATGCAAATCAAAGGCAAGGGCTAAGCTTAAGGTTTAACTTCTGAAAAGCTGAAAGAGTGGCTACATTTGTTGAACTTTCTAAAGGCTTTCAAAAAATTATGTTCAATGTCACTTCTTGAATGATCACCCACATTCAGAAAAGCAAACCTTATTTTCAAGAGTTTCCAGAGATTCTGGGTATAGCTAGACATCTGGTTTGGAAGGGACAAGACAATAAGAGTAGAAAATTCTTTTTTGTTTGTTTGTGAGAATACTTTTATATCAACTTGGAGCAAATTTTTACATTTACTGTTGGTTTTACTTTTCTTGTTCTCTTTTTACTTTTTTCTAAACTTCACAGACAGGTATTAAACCAGAAGACTGTACCTATTTACTTGATGGATGAGTTTGTTGTTCTGGAACATGAATCCACTCACAAGAGTTACAGAAGGTGCCGAATATCTTTGTGCAGTGAGACATTCACATTTCTGACTATTTTGTATGATTCTTGGTCAAAGTGTGGTATTAACAAAATTAACATTGAATTAAATAACCAAGTAATAGTTGCCCAGGGAAAGTTGCTGCCTAGCCTGAAAGAAAGTTCCCAGAAGGTGTGGAGGCAAAAAGAGTTTTATCATAATTGAAAGACAGAATTCTGTCTGGGGCCTTTTATCCCCAAATTAACTTTCTTTGAAAATGCATGATCATAGAAATTCATTTACACATACAGTCATAGACTCTGAGACATGAAAAGGACCTGAAAGACACACACAAACCAAATTTTATGATGCAAAAAGCCACAAGAGAAAATGGAGTGCTGCAGAGCCTGTGCACCGACCAGAGCAGCCACAAAGCTGGGAGCTCAGTTCCCCAAATATCACATTTATCTCAATTTGGCAAGAAGCTGAAAGCCTATCTGGGACCATTTAAGTTCTAATGTTATTAAGGTTCATCTAATCAGCTCTTAAAATAAGCTGCTTGCAAATGCATGGGGATTGAAGGTAAGATAGAAGAAGCAAGCTGAACCAGGTAGTTCAGACTCGCCTGATAAAAGCACCTTGGTTTGAATCGTCGTAGAGCGATTCAAACCTTCCTGACTGATAACTTCTGCGGTTACGATACCAGGCCATGTTAGTGAGAAGCAATTTGTAAGTGACTGCGTGACACAGAACGTTAATCTGGACAGGTAATAATTGCCTATGAAGATGATCACATGTGGGACAAGGCCCAGCAGGGAAAGTAGATGGCCTCTCTGCCAGTGGGTGGCTTCCAAACTTAATAGGCAGAACAGCTGGTGATTCTAAAGACCATCTCTGAGCACTGATGTCAAGCTGAGGAGCCAGCTGTACTCCCCACACCCTAGACCTGGCCCCCTTGGCAGCTGTTAGCTACCTAAGGTCAGCCCTTTCCATTTACCTTTGTTTGCCTTTCCCTGGGCTCAGGGGCTTCTGTCAGCTTTACATTATTAGGGACCATGACCCTGGAATGCACACACTGGTGGGATATTGGATCATAATCCTTCCCCACCCTAATCTTGACCATGCTTTTAATGGCAAGCTCATCTTGTTCGCAAGCATTCTTGCCTTAGCTTATGAGTTGATTTCCAAAGGTAAAACCAAGGGCAAGATCCCAGTTTCTGGAGTGAAGCCATCTCCAGATGTAATGATTATACTTGTTCTCAGTTGTCCTTCCTTGTCCCATTGCCTGCTGCCACACATCGTTTCTCAGCAGCCCTTCTCCACACAGGATCATTCAAAGACCTTGGCTCCCTGATTCATGTTTACAACCCCTCCAACAAAGGCCTCAGATAGCAGAAGTGGACAAAAGTGCATAGATGTCCTGTCATATTAATTACTCATCCTACATTTAAACCAATTGTTATGGTCAATACGTTGTGTCAACTTGAGAAGTTTAGAAGTTTAACAGAGATTCATCAGGGAGCCAGGATCCTTACTTTGTAAATATCCTCATCCTGTGCAGGAAGAGGGCACAGAGATTTTGTGAGTGTTACATCCTCCCTTTTGCTCTGGCTGCTTTTGCTGGCTGCTGCCTAGAAGTGTTGCCCCAGTGTTATGCCATCCTGCCTTGGAGCCAGCTGATTGTGGACTGAAACCTCCACAAACAGTGAGCTAAATAAACCTTTTCTTCCTTCATTTGGGTGTTGGGTCCCCCAGCAATGAGGGAAAAGTAACCCAGGCACCAATATTCTTTAACTATTTCTTTAACATCTTACCAGAAAAGGGTGACAGCACCCTAAATCACATATTTGCATTGAACCTTTCCAAGAAGCCCATATGCTGTCAAGAGTTTTATTGGAGAAATTTCTTTTGGGTAGGGAGTTTAATACTGCATTGCAAGTGGTTTGTCAAATATTCCCTTCTCTACAGAAGTATTTCTTCTGACCAGAGCACGGATAAGTGAAAATACCTCCATCTTGGTATATCTCCAGGGATACTTTTTTTGACAGGTCCCCCTAATTGCTGGTCTGCCCTGCTCCAGCGCCATTTGGTTGTAAAGCACTTGATCTCAACCAGCTGGTAGCCTAGAAGCACCAAATTAACCAATTTACCCTCTGATATGGGTAGCTGATAGCCAGCTTCATGTGACGATGTCCCTTGCAATTGTGAATATTGAAATGTTTCAAATGTCCTGGTGTACTCGGTGGTCAAGGGTCTCCAAGTGAGGCAAGATGCTGCCGAGGATATTCTGGACTGATTCACACACAAAGCTCCATAAAAGTCTTGTCTCATGTCTCTAGAGTACCACAGTGAGTACTGAGCACATGCTGAGTCTCAGGAAGAAATGAGTTTTTCCGAACACACTTTAACAGTTGTATAAACAAATAGAGAGGGAAGGCTGCTGAATATATTATCATTGTTTTGTACAATACAAAAGGTCCACGCCTGTTTGAAAAGTTCCTACTCCAATGAAGCAGATTTGAGTGCCATGGAAAATTATTAAGGCAGCAAAATATTCATTGTGCCTGTCAACTCTGTGAATCCTCTGAGTCTTCTCTCATGGACCATTTTTTAGAGATTATTATTTCAGCCTGAAAATTCTTTAGACATATATATGTGGTAGGGAAAAGGAATTAGGAAAGCTTTTAAATTAAAAGAAATAAAATGACAGGTTTTTCTTCCAGCCGTATAAATAGTTATGGATAGAGATAAAGAGATGGATATTTTTTCATAATACTTTATTAGGGGTTTGGGAAGTCTAGAAATTTTAGAGTCAGGCTGGTGATTAATTTAGCACTGATTCAAGCAGGCCCAGTGCAAGCATGGGTGGGCTGGGAAGCAAGTCTAGACTCTTGGGGGGACAGAGCACAGTAACACATGTTTATTACCAACTGTCTCATGAAATGCATTTGAGAAATAGTTTATGAGGTGCCAAAAACCTTAGTACCCTATTTCTCCATTGTTTTCACAGACTGAATGGAGCCCAGAAGAGCAGATATGATTGGCCACCTCATTTTAGGGGAGACTATTCCCCCAGGCAGTTGTTTCAGAGACAAAGGATCAGAGCCCTGGGAAATACAGTTACTAGTAAGAGGCTCAAACTGGCCTTTGGAATGATAAATCATAAAAGCAGCAAACGGTACCTTTTGTGATGGTGTTTCTAATGTTCTTTCTTGACCACGCGTTCTTTAACCCTAACTCCTAAAGATATCCGTTCTCTGTACCGTTAGGACGATATGGATCCCTGAAACAGAAAGAAGGCGGGAAGAAATACGGTTATGGTTTCAAAATAAGGAACCTCGGTGTCCGTTTCTATTCTAAACACTTTATTCTCTTTTAAATAAAATTGGAGTTGCATCATCTAAGATTTCTAAAACAAAGGCAACTGTTGTTTATTTTTTCACTTCAGAGTTTATTTTTATTTATTTATTTAATCAGTACCGGGGATCAAAGTCACAACCACATGCTTGCAAGGCAGGCGCTTATGCCGCTGAGCTAAATCCTCAGCCCCACACTTCAGAGTTTAATTTGTTTCACTAATTTTAAAAATTAATTTTAAAAGTAGTTTTTCAATAACATGGTAAATATTTAAAGTAGAAATTGTTTAGAATGATTATAAATCCAAGAATGTGTTTTATTCCACAAATTGAGGCTTTTTGAAAATGACTGTAGCACATACTTAGATGATCTGATTATGACAGATGTTTCACATTTCCTCCAGGCAGCTTTTTCCCAGCCAATCCCTTTTCTCCCCAAACCAGATCCCATTTTATCTCCTTAATATCCTCAGCATGTTGAGTAGTCTTATGTCACAAAAGTCACCCATTTATCATAAACCATTTTACGTGTGTTGCTTTTAGTCCTGACTCTCCAGGACTCTCTAGATTCTCCTTGCAGTCAGAATCTTTGCCAAACTCTTTGTTTCTACTCTTGTCCCAAGCACAATGACAGCACAGATAAGAGAGAGGCAATGGAAGGAAGGAAGGAAGGAAGGAAGGAAGGAAGGAAGGAAGGAAGGAAGAAAAGAAAGAAAGAAAGAAAGAAAGAAAGAAAGAAAGAAAGAGAGAGAGAGAGAGAGAAAGAAAGAAAGAAAGAAAGAAAGAAAGAAAGAAAGAAAGAAAGAAAGGAAGGAAGGAAGAAAGAAAGAAAGAAAGAAAGAAAGAAAGAAAGAAAGAAAGAAAGAAGAAAGAAAGAACAGTAATTCTTTCAGGTTAGAATCACCGCAAGAAGCAGGAGTATCTATCAATTATAAGCGGGAGGCTTATGAACAAGCTAAACCATCAGTCATTTTAATCAGGGGTCCTACGAAGAACTCAGGCCAGGCCTTCCCCTACACAATTGCTAATATCTGTTAACACAGTTGGTAGTTTTATAATTATGCTGTCAAGGGTTTTCTTCTCACAAGCTTTGCTAAGCCTCAAGGATCTCACTTATAAGCATCTAGAGGAGATGCATTTGCAAAACTTGATTGGAGTCTGAGGGAGAAAGTAGCAAGCATTTAGCTAAGGTATGGACTTGATCATTTATTTAAGTTGTTCCTAGAATGAATGGAGGAGCTCATGGAACATCAGAGTTGGAGGAAGGGAAAGGTCATTCAGTTCTGGAAGGACCCATAGACTTTGTCTCTGGTGGACACTCCAGTATGTCAACAGGCTTCCTGCAGAGTGGGGTTGTCAAGGATTCTGAGGCTGTATCACTGAGGAAAGAGTGGTCCTATGGTTTGCTGTTGCCTGAAGTTGGGAGCAATTGGAGAACACAAAGATGCCTGGTATTTTCCTCTTCCAATTCTAGTCTGTTTGCTGAATGAAAATAATCACAGGTTCTTTGGGTACTGTAATTTGGGTAGTAATTGCACAAACTTTTCAGCTTATTTTGAAGATAGAACTCTGTTATTAGACAATTTCTCTTTCCCCCTCATTTTTTTCTTCCTCCTATTGCCTTTTTTCTCATCCTATCTGTGAAGGTGACTTTGATTCTCAGAAAGTTGGTCCAATCTCTTTTGAACCAGCTAAGTCAAAATCTATGAAAAGTGTTGCCAAAATCTCCTACAGTTGAGTCCATTAAACTCTGAATACCTTCCAACATAGCATTCATCTATTTCGCCAACAAGGTATAGACACATTCAGTCATCAGTTCATTTAACTAATATATGTTTATTATAGTTTAAAATGTTTTCATTTAATATTCTTAACATTGGAAAGGAGATACACACAGTAATACGAGGATCAATATGAAGATGCCTACAGAAAAAGCTAATCACTTCTCCCCATTTTTGTCCCTTAGGTAATATTTTAATAGCCTGGTATATATCCCTTACCCAGTCATAGTGTCTCACAAAACAGATGGAGACTGGATATGCATCTAGAAGTTTCCTTGGGCTTGTGCTTGTGTTACCACACCTGTGGGACTGCAGGAAGCAAAACCAGCCAGGAGATACATTAAGCTGACCTGTACTGAGAAAGGTTACAGCCTTTGGACCTTATATAGGCCAGTCTTTTCATGTGAACTGCCCGTAAGAAAGAGGTGGGCACAATTTTGGGCAAAGAAGTTCCTTTTATCTGAGGGCAGTGGCTGCAGAGGGACTCAACTGTGAGCCATCAGCAGCCAACACTCCCACAACACACCCTCCCTTTTGCTCATTTAAACCTAATTATGCAATGTAAAAGATATATGGGATGTTTTTGTTTGTAGTTCTTAACTGAAATAGTCTGCAACTTGCTTTGTCTTTACATATACGCATCGCCATTTCCTCCTGATTTATCTGTACATGCATACACATACTTCTACCGGAAGATGGTACCACGCAGCTAGGCCTTTTCAGGACATCGTTTTTTTTGTTGCTTGCTTTCCCCACCTCCTATCCTTCCCTGTACCATTTACATTATCTTCAGCCCTCATGTTGACAGCATGGAACGACCCTTCTGTACTTCCTTTCACACTTCCCTACCCGCATACAGACAGGTATGAATGTGTGTACATGAGCTTATTTACTTTTTCGGTCACTGGCAGCACCCACACCAAGCAGTGGGGCTGTGAAGAAGGGTACACAGCCTCAGCCCTCAAAGAGCTCCTGTCCATGGAAATGCCAAGTGAAACACAGGAGGGCAGGTCCCATCTGGAGTCAGGCATGGAGGATGCTGAATTATTCAGAGGATTAAAACCAGAACACTGACCTCTGCATTCCAGTCTTGCAGTCTTTGCCTTTAAACCAGTTTTTAAAAAGTAGGTCTCAAACTGGGCTGAGAGGTGGCCGAATTGAATTTGAGCAACTGTGTGCTGATTTACCTGAAGTCATAACCACACTTTCTCTGTTAGAATGAAGCTTATCATGAACCCAATAGCCTGGCCTTTGTGACAGAACACATATTACCTCAGTAGCAGATCTACTTAATTTGATTAGCAAGTCGTACTTCCCTAAAATATCACAACAGTCTTATCTTAGGGCTGATTTTCATAGAACTGTGGACCAGGAGAAGGATTATTATGACAGAAATTGAAGCTGGAATGTCACAACACAGGCACGTATTCCTGCAATAGCAAGTTCCAGAAACGAAGCCCTGGCTGAGATAAATAGCAGGTACAGGGCTGATGCTTCCAAATGCTTTCAGTCTGCACACGGCCAGCGGGCTATGAGGGAGAGGGCACTGGCATCATGAGAGATACACGAGAGCATGCAGATCTGACTGTCCAGGAGCTTGGCAAACAGGCATTTCCTGTGCATCCTCTAGCCCCCTCATTCACTCACATTTTCTCTCTTCCATGCTCAGCATTTTCTAGTGTCAGCTTTTAATAGCTCATCTTTGGGAAAAAAGTTTTTACCTGAAACGTGTCCAGAAAACATGCAATATCTATTCCTTCCCATCAAATGCTGATCTTCTTGTGGTGGAGGTGAGTTCAGCCACATGACAGGGATGGCTCAGACTTTGTAGCCTGGTCTTCCAGCCCTGACTGCCCAGGCAGAATACAAGGATCTGCATAGTTCAGAGAGCACAGTGCAAGAGGCACTGTTGAGTTCAATCACGAGATTTTCTACAAAAACTTGTGCTGTTTTGACTTAGGTGAATTACAGGCAGAAGAAAGGCACCTGTCAGGTTAGGGGAGACACAGAAATTAAACACTGCCAAGGATGCAAACTTCATAGCTATAGTTCATTTTGATATTCAGTGTAAACTGTGGTGCTTGTGGCTTTCTTACTGTGAAGAGATGGAGATGTTCCAGTATTAGTCATTTGATTCCAAGGATGCCGACTAGCCCTAACCAAAATTACTCAACACTTGAAAATATGATTTATTCTTTTTTCCCCCTCAATTCTCACAGCAGTTGGTAGCTGAACAATGGGCCAGATTGTGAATGATCAATAAATTGTACTTAGTCACCTTAATGAGAAAATTAGAACCTCTGGCAACTATTGATGATACAACCCACAAGGTCTCCACCAATAGGGATCTTGAATGACTGTTATTTCCTATTTCTGCTTTAGGGCATACAAATGTGAATGTTAGAAGGAGTTCTCTGACCCGCTGGTATTGGCAAGACTGCAGTTCAGCAGGGTGCAAAAGTTCATGAATTCTCAATTTGTTGCCTACAGATGCAAATAAACCTGAAATCTGGGTGGTTCTGGTGCCTTATGAGGTTTCAGTGAAGATGATGAGTAAGGCTGCAGTCACCTGAAGACCTGCTAAGGACAGAGAGGATCTATGTCCACAAGGGCTCACTTATGTGACACTGGTCACTGCAGTGGGTCTCAGCTGCTCCCCACATGGCTGTCTTCAGGGTTACTTGAGTGTCCACTCTGGATTCTCCCAGAGTGAGGAATCCACAAGATTTCAAGGGGTAGGCCACAGTGTCTTTCATGGCTGACCGTACTGTCATTTCTGCAATATTCTGTTGATTATATGG
Source organism: Hydrochoerus hydrochaeris (assembly GCA_004027455.1). Classification (NCBI taxonomy): domain Eukaryota; kingdom Metazoa; phylum Chordata; class Mammalia; order Rodentia; family Hydrochaeridae; genus Hydrochoerus; species Hydrochoerus hydrochaeris. The sequence goes on along the minus strand of PVLA01001628.1, from coordinate 294,014 downwards.
GTTAGCTGCATTCCATTTGGGGGAAGCCTGTACAAGGTATAGATACTAGAAAGCAAGGATAACTGGAGGTCATGTTGAAGGCTAGCTACCACAAAGGCTTTGTCTGCTTTGTCAAAATGGTAAAAAATGGGAAAAGACTTTTCAGCTTCTTATTTCTCCCAAGAACAGCAAATGGTAAGCATGGGATTTGGTTCAAATCTTTGTCTTACCAACCACATACTTGGAAAAGATATTTACTCAGTCTCACTAAACACTCCTTTTCTAGTCTGTAAAATGGGGAAATGGTGCAGACTTAAGATTTACTATATGTAAAAGGCTTAGGTCAGCATGGAGCAGAAAGTAGGAACTTCCCTTCCCCTCACCTTTTCCTCTCAGGATTGTCCAGAAACAATTGGGTGATGTGGCCAAAGACCCCCTCTCACAGAGGGCTTCCTCCCCACCTATCCCCTCTGACCTGCTTGGCTGACCCAGGGAAAGGCTCAGTCTTGACAATTTAGGTTTCTATCTCCCCACAGAAGATTTTTCTGGGGCTTAATAAAATCTGGATGGGTAAGAGACACTGCAGTTCTTTCATATCTTAATTAGCACTTAATTTAGTAGAGGCACTGTTGTCTGGAATATCTGACAGACAGGCTCAATAATTATCTTTTATTACTATTACTAATGGAAAATATGGTCAGGAGATTCAAGTTTTCCCAGAATCTCACATTTAATTGAATGGCCAGTGGAGAATCAAAATGAACAGACTGCCCTTTCCACATTGTTTTATTAAAAATGTTTTGAAATGTGGTGGTGCCTTGGGCTCAGGAGCTTTGCTGGCCTGTTATCTCTGGCTGCGATCTTTACCTAGGCTTAGAGGAAGAGGGGTATGCCACCTTGAGATTGCTGTATCCCTTCAGAGAGCACGCAGCCACATCTTGATGACTACCATCAGCATTTCATTAACACCCCTGCCTCTCCTCCAGGGAAGGTCTTGGTTTGGAGATCATTGCTTTAAGGTCTGAACTGGGGAAGAGAAGGGAGATGCTTTAGAACATTGCTATAGTGATGTTGGCTTGGCCTCCTGGAGGTTCCAAGCCAGAAGTGGAGGAAATCATTATTGAGTATGGTAGCTCAACACCTCCATGCTGTCACCATCAGATGGCATATCAGGGACGAGGGACTGGCCATGGCTCACAGGATCACAGGGGATGGTGGGGGAAGACATGTTGGGCCTGGCATTTTTCCTATTATGAACGCACATAGTAGGTTCTTCATAGTTGTTTATCAGTGATGAGATATGCCATTCTAAGCCTCCCATCTTTTAGAATTAATCTGGGACAGGTGATCATGTACCAAACTACCTTCCCACCCCACCTCTGTGGTTGGCATAGAGAATCAGTTCAGGCAGAAGAAGGGACTGTCTGTACCCACACATGTGTATGTGTTTGTATAAACTGTATGAACTCCCTAGATTCAATGCTGCCTCATTATCGTTATTCTAAGTGGACTATTTGGATGAGTCCTCATGCTCTGCTTCGTGAGACAGAGACTTGCTCTGAATATTTGGCAGGTTTTGAGTGGAGTCTTTTGGTTTCCTTCATCAAGTGGGTGATTTCCATTTTTCACAATTTAAAGTTCAGATTAGAGATAATTCATCAGGTCTAACAAGAGACTTGAAATCAATGGGACAGCTGACAGAAACAGGGCTGGAGACACTGATGTGTCCTATGGCCTGGGAAGGCACAAACTGCTTATCCTGCCCATGATCTGCACAGGAAGCAGCCCCTTTCTGTAATGTGTTTCTTGTCATTTCTGATGTACATTATGGTGCTTAGGATTGGTTCTTTCCTGAGGTCCCTGATCAGTATTCCTGACCCTCAACATCTCTTTGAGTGAAACGACAATCCAATAATCCTAAATGGAGCAGATTCAATGTATGAAAAACAGATTAGTAATGAGCAATGAACCCCACATCTTAACTAGACTAGTGTTAGCAGTGGCTCAGTGGCTGAAGTTTTTAAAATTTCTTTTGTTTTCTTCCTCTTAATCTACTTTTCTTGAGTTTTCTATAATGTTTATATTTTGCTTTAGTACTGACAAAATAAATATTCTTTAAAAAACTAAAAATCATACTTTATAATCATATTTCATATTTTTATCAAGACTTACAACCATAATTTTTAGCCTGAGGTCCACCGAGGGACCACAAACTTAGCTGGATAAAAAACTGCACTTTTTTTTCATCAACCTCTCACAAAAATTTAGAAATTTCTCTAATTTTGAATATAGGCAACAAACCACAGTAGTATTAGCAGTAGCTATAATTTTGTCACAAATAGAAATCACAGCTTTTTTATACCTCATAGTTGTTGCAGATATGTTGAAATATTGTTTAAGCTTATTACTACTTCAAAATTACAGTGGTTATTAGGCCTGCCAGCAGATCTTGTTATTTACTGTGTTAATAAAGAAGCACATATATTACTATACCACAAATTTGGATTTTTAGTATTTTGATAACTGTATTTCAATAAAGGTGCCATTTCCTCTGCAATCCTATATATTTTATTTTTATACATTTATAGTGACATCCTGAAAAGGGGCTCATAACTTCACAAGACTGCCAAAGGAGTTCATGATGTAGAAAAGTTTAAGAGCCCTTGGATTAGGAGAGAAGAAATGGAGCTGACATCTGTTGACACTACCATGATCAAGACCCTGAGCTTCCTGTGCACTGAAAGCCTGTAAGGAAGTCACCAGTATTAGTCACTGCTATGGATTGAGTGTGTCCTCCAAGGGTACATCAGTTAGAATGCTAATCCTCAGGTTTGGGTTTTTTTTTTTTTTTTTTTTGTACTAGGGATCGAAATCATGACCTTGCGATTGCCAGGCAGACACTTGTGCCACTGAGCTAAACCCCTTGCTAATCCTTAAACTCACACATGTTAATGCTCTTTGAGCTGGAGCCTTTGGGAGGTAACTAGGACTAGAAGAGATCACAAAAGTGGGCTCCCAATGATGGCATTCATGACTTCATAAGAAGAGGAAGAGAGACCCAAGTTGGCATTTGTTTGCTTTTTCTCACCATGACATCCTCCACCGTGTTATGATGCAGAAAGAAGGCCCTCTCCAGATGCTGAGCCCTAACTCTAACTCTACTCTTGAACCAGAACCATAAGCCAAATAAACTTCTAATCTTTATAAATTACCTGGTCTCAAGTATTTAGTTACAGTAATGTAAAATTACATAAGACATCTTCATTTTGCAGTCAGGACACTGACTAACTTTTTCAAGGTTATTCAGTCTTTCCTGAGAGCTCAGGAAAGACTGGATCCAGATGGCCTGTTTTGTTCTTCCTTTGCCTCCACAGATGAGTCAATATTTAATGTCCTCCTTCATATATTTATGTGTGGCCAAGTCATCCACTGTTGTCTGGCTGCAAGTGTCATGTGGTATGTTTGACTTTACAGCTAGAGTGCAAATACTTCAAGTGCAAGATATGGACTATTTTTCATTGTGTATCTCTCCAAAGCTCTTCTCATAACCTAATTAAAGAATTATGCTCTGAGCACTATGATGACCAGCAAATATTATAGAATATTATTTGTCACTGAGTATATTGCTTGACCTCCAATTCATGTTTTAGCATTACCTCCAGGAGTCATAAGTCATCATGTATCCTTGGCTAACAAGGCTATATTTGTAATGTGTCTCCCTTTCTTTCTGGGGATCCTTCTTAGGACTCTCTGTTTCTTCACTGTTCCACCTTCCATTCTCATCGCTTTTCTCAGAGCCTCTCTGTATCTGAAGGCAGCAGAAAGTTCTGTTTTGGACTAAAGCCTGACAAAGATAAATGCTTCATAACCAGGATGCCTATGTGCATGGTCGTTAAGTGATCACCAAACCTGGAACACCACACTGGAAAGGCACCCCTTGGAGAGCACTTAACTTGGGCCTAATTACATTTGCTAGCCATCAATCACCAGGGCAGCTTCCTGTCTGAGCCCCTGTGCACTCACTCTTCAGTGAAAGAAACAAAAAATGAAGCCAGAAGAAGAAAGAGAGAACTTCAGATCTCAGGTGAGGCCTCATCTTTTCTCCTCTGATATAAAGCCATTACCTGTCCAAGTATCCACATACTGACATTATCTCTTCTGTCTTTTAAATGGCTCTTGGGAACAGGTAATCTTGAGGACAGTCCTTGGTTGGCAAAGGTGTGATCTTCAAGACCAGAGATGAAGTATATTTTTCTGATACAGTTATCAGGCCTCTCTCAAAGGTAGCCAGTTTCCCTTCAAAGCACCTGACCTGAGGCTGCTACTTGATGACTGGCCCAGGTATCACTCTCTTCTTGAAAAAAGTTCAATTTTAATTTGCTTGATATCATCATGTCCCTTGGATCTGAGATTAAGGTGGGATCAATTGTTAGAGTGATAAACTTTCCAAGCATCGAGGATGAACTCTTTGAGGAATTTGAATAGTCTATGAGGCAGCCTCTGCTGCTTTCCCATCATAGGAGAACACGAGATCCTTAGCAGAGGGCACGGATAGTACTCAGTCCCTCTTCCTTGTGAGGGGTCTGTTCAGGCACTGGGACAAGGGGCTACTTCTGGAGCTTGTGAGCTGAAAATGTATAGGTGGGGAGTAACCCAATCAAACAGGAAGTAGATTTTATCAAGACTCAAATGCAAGTCCATTGGGGATACAATTACCATTTTGAATAGGATAATTCTTTTTGTGTGTGTCCAACTCTCTAAGGTTAAATTCTGGGGAATCTGATCCAGGGGAAAATATGGGAGAAAAAGTCAAAGGTCAATAGCTTTATACACATAGGAACAGCCCTCAAAATTGGGTGAAAGGCATAACAATATAAAAGAGCTCCAATAGGCCACAGCAGTTCTCAGGTATTCAAAGTTGTTATGCTCAGATACTGGCCTTATGGGTAAAAAGAAGGAGAGGTACAGGATTGGAGCACAGAAAGCGGCCACCTCTGGTGTGACTAATAAGGCCACTGTCCCTTGAGCTACAATAGCTTGTGCAGAGTCTCAGTCTTAGCAGGACTTGTGTTTAGGTCAGAAAGTCTCCTGGGGGAAAAATACCTAAAGATATCAATCCAATAATCTTTTTCCAAATATGAAGATAGAGGAATTTAATCCAGCACAGGGTAGGGGTGGGAGAAAGCTGGTTGTATTTAGCATGAAATGGACCTTAGAAGCCTTGTGGCCTGTAAAAATTAATATTCTATGTAGAATCTTGAATTCTCGGAGTCTGTTGTGACCCAATATGGTCCCCTAGCCATTTTATAGAATGCACCATTTGGAATTCATTGACTCATCGCTGGTAGAGACTGCCTGGGCATTGCCTGTGGACCTACATTCTTGGCTTCCATGCACACTATACTGACAGATTAGGCAGATTAGGGTGCAGCAAACAGGCTGGAGAAGAAGTCATGACAAGTCAACTATAAAGTTCCAGAACACGTGCACAGAACAGTTCCCAAAGTCCTGCGCACAGAACCAATCAGAGAGTGCTATCTTCAATTCCTCCTGAAAAAACTCAAGCTGGTTTTTAATAGGATGACCTAGACCTGATGTCAGCCTGAAGAGTGGAGCTAAAAAGATGGCTGCCATTGAGCTCTTGGCCACTGAGCTCTTTCATCCACTCTCACCCTGTAGAGTGCACTTCTTTTCCTACTTTTAGCTGACCCAAATTCAATTGGCAGATCATGTTTCTTTTTTTGTTATACCTTTAATAAATGTAAAACCTGTCTGTTTTGGCATTTGTCTTGACCAATTTTTTGGTGGGGACAGAAAAAAAAGACTCTAGAAAAGACTCCAAAACCCCAAAATCCAGTAACTTTCTGCCCAGGATTTGACAATCAGAATTATTCCTACACAAATGTCCAAATATACGAAGGGTATAAGGTAGGACCACCTCTGGTTAAACCACCTTTTCTCTTGGTCTAGAGGGAAGTAACTGATCTCTCAGAAACTGAGTTTATGCTGAAGGACCTGAGGCAGGTGCTTGGGAGTCTCCATAACCTTACAGTTTCTACCTAGTTAGACCAGGCAGGTCTGTAAGTGGGTTTCCAAGGAAAAAGCTGTCCTCATGGTTTTAACATTTTGAACTGACATGTGATATCCTTGAAGACAGAGATAGTAACTTTTCATTTTAGTGTCTTTGGTCAGTGAGGGTCTGATGCATATGGTAGTAGACCTTGAGAAAAAACTGGTGCCAAGCTCCAAAACCAAATCTAGATCCACTCAGCTTTTACAGATAACCTCTGTTTGCCTCTCTGCTCAGGAGAAGAGAAAGAAAAAAAAAATACAAAAAGCCATTTATGTACTGGTTACTTACTATCCATGATAATTAAAGTTCTCTGGAGATAAAGAGATGAATAGCAAAGGTTCCTGCCCTTGAGAAGATACAGTACTGTATGCAGAGATATTCTCACATGGCTTCTGTCCCAGGGGTTTAATGGAGGTACAAGCAAAGCTGAGCATGGGGTCCAAAGACTGCTGAGGAAAGAAATCACATGAAAGAAGTGCCAGGGCTCAGAAATGGGAAGGATCAACTCAGGCAGAGAACCCACAGGGTGAGACTGAAGAAAATACAGGCACTATGAAATGTGCATCACTGAATTGTAAAGAAAACACACCATTCCTTCTAAGAATGAGCCAGAACCAATAAGACATATCTTCATGTCAGTTAGCTGCTTCTGCAGCATCATTGAGGGTCTTTACAAATGCCTCCAAGTTCCTGTTTCTGGAACTCACATTTGTACCATGAGAAATCTTCATGTTGCTATTTGCCCTTCCCAGAGATATTTTCATTTTAAACAAAATCATGTCACTTGTAGTATAATATAAGCTAATCTGATTAGCGATTGGTCTGGACATCAAGAAAGAGAAGGACCTAAGGACTGATATGGAGAACAAAAAGACAGAGGCAGTTTCATAAGTCTAACAAAAATAGAGATAAAGAGGACAAATGAAATCTCCTTCTCAGTTTCTTTACACTGCAAGAAAATATAACAAAAGAGTTGCCAGCTGGCAAGTCAGTTTTGGGTGTAAAGTAGGGAGGGAGCTGGCATTGCGCTTGGGTTTTGTTTTTTGCTTTTGTAGTCAGACCACATTATTTCTATGGTAATTCCTTTATCATTCAGTCCTTCTTCTGAACATCCTATAAATGCCACCATGATAGCAGAGACACCATGTGACCACCACACTCAGAGCCCTTCAGCAGATGGGATGTGGGAGAAACCTTAGGCAGACTTCCCTTTTCTTCTGCAGCACAGGGAGTGGCTTAATGCACTGCTGAGCACATTTTCAGATGAAAATGCATTTGGAAGGTAGCCTTGTAGTAACATCCAGTGAGAGTCATCTCTCTAAATAGTGGTGCTAAGTGCTGAACTCCTGAGAGTGGGGTTCAGATTATCAGAACCTAGGAGCTGTGAGGGGGAAGGAACACTCTTCAATTTCCTTTCCTGGGCCAGCTTCACTCCAAGAATCACACAAAGCAGATCCAAGTTGGTGCAAGAGAGCTCACAGCTAAAGAAGGGCATCAAACTCAGCTCCATTGGCTACAGCATTCCAGTCCTACCCATGGGTCCTTGGTCCAGGGTTATATTTTTCCAGTTCTTTGAAAACAAGAAAATGCCCCACCAACCCCGAGGGAGGACAGCCAGATACTTGTCTGTGGCACAGCTCTGTCTTAACCACGCCTCTGCCCACCATCATTCTGATCACAGCTACCCACTCTCCCTCCCTAGAGCCCCACCCATTCTGGGATCCTGTCATCTCCAGATGTTCACCACCTCTACTTCCCCTTCCTCTTCCTCCTTACCTGAGTTTCTGCTTCTTCAGTCTCAGCCCACTCCTGATTCATGCTCCATGCTGCTCCCAGAGGGATTTATCAAAAACAAATCTCAGCTCATTTCCCTTCTTAAACCTCTCGAGGTAAAGATGCCCAAGGTCTGTTACAATTGGGTCCCACTTACTGCCCCATGCTTCTTATCAATATTCACAATCACTGGCCTCCTCTCTATATTCTAAATGTGTCACTATGCGAAATCCTACTCCACCCTGTTTCCCTGAATTTTGCATTGGCTGTTCTAATGTAAGTATCTGCCTTGTTTAATGCTTACACTGTATGATTCACTTTCTCCAGGAAGACTCTCTGACATGCCATTCCCTCTATATCTCTTGGCTATGCCAGGAACTCTCTTGTTATTACTTAGACCTAAAACATCTAATGTCCCGTATGTTCAGAGTTGGGGATTTTGGAAAATGATTGGACAATGGAGGCACTCTACTTATCCATGGATTGATCTATTGAGGGATTTATACCTGAATATGCTGTTAGGAGGTGGGGCCTCTTGGTTGTAAGTAGGTCACTAGAGGCCTGACATGGGAAAATTCATTCTTATTCCTAGTCTTTCTCTCTCTCTCTCTCTCTCTCTCTCTCTCTCTCTCTCTCTCTCTCTCTCTCTCTCTGGTTACTATGATGTGAGCAGTTTTCTACCACCATGTCCTTCTTCCATACATTTTCTTCCTTGGAGGCAGCCAACTATGGATGTAATCCCCTAAAACCAACAGCCAAAATAAACCTCTCATAATTTAAATTACAGGTGTTAGTATTTTGTACCAGTGATGAGAATGCAACTATTACAGAAAATTAGTTGTTGCTATGAGTGTACCTAATCACATGGGTCAGAATCCTTTGGAATTGGATTGTTGAAGTTCTTTGGAAAGGTTTGAAAAGTTAAGCTAGAGAAGCCTTAGAATGCTGTAAACAGAGATGGATGGATGTTATGATTTGTGTCTACATGGCCCTCCACAAAGCCTCATGGGGTCATAAGGGTTTTTTTTTTTTTTTTTCAGAAGCGGCTGATTCTAAAGTGCATGATTGATGCATAGTGAAATGCTAGAATTAAGGGTGCTGGGATTAAGGTTGAGTGATTGCTGGATCAATCCACTGATTAGATTGGCACTGCCCTAATCCTGGTAGACTGGATACAATAGAAGGGACAGGGAGAGACTTGTCTTTTTGTCTCTTGTTGTATTTGCTGTCTTCTTCTGCCATGAACTGTTGCTCCTCTGACATGTGCTACCCTGCCTTGGAGCCAGCCATTTATGCATACAAAGCGTGAGCTAAGTAAGTCTTTACCCCTTTAACTATGGGGGTGTCCAGTACCAAAGAAGTGGGTTCATTGCTGTGACTATATTTGACCATGTGGTTCAGGAGTCTTTGGGAATGGCTTACTGGAAGAGTTTGGAAATGTTCCAAGATGACAGCTGAATAAGTAGAGCTGGAACACCTTAGGCTGTACTGTGTGGGAGATTCTGGTCAGAACTCAGAATATCAGGAAGCTGATAGAAATCCTGGGTCTTTACTCAAAGACCAGGCTCCAGAAGTTTCTGTTGATGACTGAATTGTCTGTTGGACTCCAGATGATGTGTGTTATGACTTGACAGAAAGTTGTGTGCATTTTGCTCATGTTCAGAGACTTTGCCTGAGACTAAGATTAAGTGTGGTGCACAGATTACAAAGAAATTTCAAGGCAGGTGCCATTGAATGATGGGGGTGTTGAACTTTCTTTTCATTTGTATTGGGGCTCACAGCTAAGAGTTTGCCCTAAATCTCAGAGGAGAACTGTTGACAGACTTTTCAGCAGTGCTGAAACTATTAGGACTTTAGCAACTCTTGGAGTTGGACAAATGCCTTTTGCATAAAGGGATGGACATGAGTGTTTGGGGTACCAGAGGCAGACTGTTGCAGTTTATGTCTAGATGTCTCCCCAAAGCCTCATAGGGTCATAGGATTTTTTCTGAGGTGGTTGAATCTAGAGTGTGTGATTGATTTGTAATGCAATGCTGGGATTAAGGGTACTAAGGTTAAGAGTGGGTGATTTCTGGATCAGATTGGTACAACCCTAATTCTGGTAGACTGGTACAATATAAGGGACAAAAGGGTGCTTGTTTTATTCTCTCTTGTTGGCTTTGCTGTCTTCTTCTGTCATGAACTGTTGTCCCTCTGCCATGTGTCACTCTACCTTGGAGTTGGCCAATTGGGAACTGAACCCTCTACAGACTGTGAACTAAAATAAACCTTAACCTTTTAACTCTGGGTGTCAGGCATTTTGTCTTAGCAATGAGAAAAGTAACTAAGACAATGGGTGAGTCTAGTCAGAGCTCAGAAAATCAGAATGTATAAAGGAATGCAGATGGTAAAGGCCAAGTTTTAGAATTAAATGAAGACTCTACTAGGAATTGAACTAGAAGCCATGATTGGAAAATAATTTTTCTTCATTTGGCTCATGTCCTAAGACTTTTTACATGATTGAAATTAAAAATGATTGGCTAATTAATTCAGCAGTGAAAATTTAAAGGCATCTGAATGTTCAGGCATTGGGACGGGTACAACTGGCTGCTTTTAGCTGGATATACATGAGTAAAAAGCAGAGTCGAATGCTTTGAAGAATATTGCATACTTGCCACCAGAAAGGAAATATCTGTAAAGTTGGGTCCATGAGAGTACAGTTGATGAAAAGATCAGTTCCACTGAAAAGCCAAGTATTTTGCCTTGGGACAATAGGGAAGTGGTTTGAGGGCATCTCAGGAATTGAATAAACCCCGCCCATCATAGTTCCAAGGTTATAAAAGGGTAAACTTCATTGAAAGAGTTTTCTTTGAGAAGGAAGTTCCATATGTCTTGATAATTCAGAGCTACCTGCAAGTAAATCTCTGAGTTCAGTCATTCAGCCACTCAGAGGCTATTGCAGCCATGATCCATGGGGTCCTGGATACTGCTCAAGCTGGTAGTAGACCTTTTTGTCATTCACATGGTGCTGGTTTCACAGGCATGCAGAATGCAAGAGTTGTGGGGTCATGGAGGCTCTCATCTCATAGGAAGGTCTGGGAAGCCAGACCAGGGCCTGTCAGGGGCACTGCATGAAACTGTGAGAGTGAAGTAAAAAATGCACTGGAGATTCCAGGAAGTTGGAGATGCCAGGAACATGGAATATCTGTTAAGGAAAGTTGCAGGCTATCAGTAGAGCCAGCCCAAATGAGATGGGTTATGTGTTGTAACTGAAAAGGCTATAGAAATGGGGCTACCCAAGGTCTCTGAAGCTCACATCTACCAACCTGCCCCAAGTGCTGGACATAGAGCCATAGGGTTTAATGTTTGCCCTTCTGCTCTTCAAACTTAGTTTGATCCAATTCCTCTATTCCCTCCTTTTGAGATGGGAATGTTTACCTGTGCATTATGTGTTGGAAGCCTTTAACTTTCCTTTTTGGTTTTTACAGGGACTCCCAGCTACAAGTTTACTCTGAGTCTCAGGGGGTCTTTGGAATTGGACTCTTTAGCAGTGCTGGAATTGTTAAGACTTTAGTGACTCTTAGAGTTGGAGCAGATACATTTTGCATCATGAGATGGATGTGAGAATATTGGGGGAATTGGGACAGAATTATGTGTTCCCCTAAATCTCATATGGTCTGAGGTAAGTACTAATTCGCTAGTGAGTTCATAGCTAAATGTGCTGTCAGGAGGTGGGGCCTGGTTGGAAGAGGTGGTCACTAGAAGAATGAGGTGGAGGGGTGTATTCTCGTCCCTGGGTTCCTCCTTCTCTCTCTGCTTCCTGGATGGCATGGATTGAAAAGCTTTTCTCTGTCGTGTCATTTTATCATGCTGTTTCTGCTTTGGAACAAGGAATTACATACTGAACCCTCTGAAACTAGAAGCCAAAATAAACTTCTCATTTTAAAAATTGGACATTTTGGTTATTTGGCCCTAGCAACAGAAAAGTGACTAAGACATATAGACACCGTTTCCAAGCTGTGTTGCAATGCCCAAAGAAGTAGCATATCCTGAGCACTTGGCTTTGCATTTAGCCTACAAAAAAGGGTCAATAAGCATCAAAGAAAAGCATGAAACTCCAGGGCTCTCCTGCTCCTTCAGCTGGGAGAACTCAATTCACTCAGTAAAGGGAAAATGCCTACATTACATACTGTGGTATTGCTAGAAATTGTGTGCAGAGGGAAAACAAATAAGTGATTAAGTAATGGCAGGCAAGTATTTCACTAAGAATCCTCTCCAAATAAAATAACAGGAAAAGTACCTTTCAGTACTGATTAACTACAGCTGAGAATTAAAGATCATTTGTAACAAATCATTACAGTCAACTGATTAAAAATGAATGAGTTTGTACAGAGAACCATTACTGAATCTGGGGCTGGAAAAACAAAAGACAGAGTATATTAACATGAGCCTCCCAACCTGTAGATGTCTTGCTGCATGCCGTCGATTTGTCGTTTACACAAGAGGATGTCAGAAATGGGGAAAAACCTTGAATACAAGTTCAAGTTCTATTTGGGGTCAAAAACTCATGCCTGGTTCTTTGAGATTGGTAGTCTCTCTAAGCTTCTATATTTGTCATGGAAAATGGAGATAATGCTAGTACAGTAGTAGACTGAACCATATGAAATTTCTGACACTTCACCACAGATGTACTGACAGAAATGGCAAGTTCATATGGTTCAATCTTAAATACATCAAACAAGGCCATTGCAAACAGATGCTCTACAAACTCAAGGAACAGCAAAAACACCTCTCAGCAGTAGAGTAAAACTAAAAACAACTAAAAGTAGTGTGGTATTCAGCTTTGCATGCCACCACATTTGGGATAAACCCAGGAACTAAGTACCTTATGCATTAATTGTCAGGATGAAGGAAGATGAAAAAAAAAAAAAAGAAAGAAGAGAATTTCTCCAGCCATAAACTAGGCCCTCTCTCTCAGTCACATCTCTCCACAAGGTCAATGGCCCACCTCTGCTAATTTCCACAAAGGCTAGTCTATATTTTACTGTAAACTTGTAGTGGGTTTAGAAAGGGATGCTGTATGTTTGGATACGCTGTGTCCACCTGTGGCTCCTGGGCCAACTCACTTGTGAATAAACCTTCTAATCTGAGTAACTGGCATGAACTATGTCCTCAACCAATGTGTAGCTGAATAAATGGATGAACTAATGAATGAGCTCCCAATTCCCACCTGCCTTATTACTGACCCTTTGGTGTCCTGACAGAACCCTCCCAGAGAACGAAGCATTCTGTATCCACAGTGCCAAGCCATGGAGTTAAAACAACCGTTCTATGACTCCTAATTGGACGCAAACACTAACAAGCAATTTCCTCATAATTACAAAATAGTTCTGATGAGACAGCTTATTTTTATTAAAACAACTTCCACATGGCATTGATCCAAAGCCTTTACTTATCAAATAATCATATATATTAATCTTACACATGCATATAATTTTTAAACTTTGTTTCCAACTACATTGATTAAATATTTTATGCAGAATTAACTGATTTTGCCAAATTCTTCCCAATGACTTTGCCTTCATGTAGGCTAAAATGTACTTCCATTCCTCATTCTCTTGAAGTGTTTCCAGTTTGATCCTCTGCATGTAGCTGCTACCTGGAACTGCTAGGCAGTACTGAGGGTCAGCTTCATAAGTGTAACAACTGTGAGGTCAACCTGGCCCTAGGCTCAAAAGGATTCTGTGCTTGGGTTATTGCTTTGCTAGTGCCATTGAAGTTCCTGATAATATTTAAATGAGGGTCTCCACATTTTCATTTTGCACTGAGCCCTGCAAAGTTCATAGTAGTTCTGGAGGAGGTGGAGAGGAAAAGAAATCATAAGAAAAACAACAGTGGAGATAGAAGAGTGAGAAGTCTCTAGGGGAGAGCATAAAGAAACACCTGAATTGGCTAGTGGGTGTGCGTGGGGGCAGGGGGAATCATTTAAGAAAGATGGAGAACAGAAAATGTAGCCACAGAGGAAGCTTTTAGGTTGAAAAGGAAGGCCTTAGGAAAGAGAAGTTTTCTAAGGAATCCTGTGCAGTTAAAATGTTCAAATTCCAGTTGATGTGACTGCAGAGAGAAGTTAGTCGTCAGCAAGTGGCCTGGGACTGAAATGGTAGCTAACAACATCTGACCATAGTCTTAATGTGATACAAGCTGAATTATGTCATTATGTGCTTATTCCTTCCCTCAGCAAACACTCAGCATCCAGTGTGTACCTGTTGTGTTAGGTATTGAGCAGTTTCAAAAAGAATGATGAGTCCCTGCTCTGGGGAACTCATAATACATATGAGAGAGACAGGCAGGTGACTGATAATGTAATGTGGCTTGTGTTATGTCATGAGTTGATGTTAACCATTATGGAATAGAGGCAAGAGAAATGGGCAACGTTGGGCAAGGTTTTAGAGGAAAGGCCAACATTAAACTTTGAAGAATCAGTAAGTTCACCAAGAAAACAAAATGAAAAGAGAATCAGAGGAGAGAGAATAATAAGTACATGAGGATGAGAAACATCATCAACATTTGGATGCTAATGAGAAGTTCAGTACCGATGACCATCAGAAAAAGGTAGTATGGAGAAAGTAAGACCTTGGTTACAGAGAACCCTGAGTCTGCAACGTGGAGCCTGGATTTTTCTGCAGGTACGTGGGAGAGTGATTCTACTTTCTTAATTACAGAATAGATAAGATTAGGTTTCGAGAAAGGGAAGAGATATCTTTTGCTACAGACATAGATACTAGTGAAGATTAACTGAAGCTTGTAGGCCAGTTTGCGAATACCTGACTGCTGAGCCAGGGATATAGCTCGGTGGCATTATACTTGCCTAGCAAGCATGAGATCCAGAATTCGATTCTTGGTACCCAAAATAAAACAAACAAATGAAAAACAGGTGGAGAGAATAACTGACCACTAAAATTCAAGCAAGGGAGAGTGTAGTAATATAGATCTGGAAGGTATGCCCAAAGACACTTGTGTCAGAGGCTGGTCCCCAGCTTGGGAGCTGGTGGAAAGTGTGGGAGGTAGGGCCTAGTGAAAAGTCTTTAGGTCACCAGGAGGGTAGTTTCTAAAGGGATCACGGGACCTCATCTCTTTCTTGCTCTTTTTTTGCTTCATGCCTATGAGATAAGTTGTTTTCCTCTCTGTAAACACCTTATCTTGATGTGCTGCCTGACCAAAGCAATGGGGCCAATGACCATGGACTGGAACTTTCAAAACTGAGAGCCAAAACTGTCCCCTTTTAATAAATTGAATATGTCAGGTATTTGATAGCTGACTAACACTGACAGATAGCAAGAGTTTAAAACCAGGTCAGAGCAGAGTGAATAGAAAGTGGAGAAAAGACCAGAGGTTTATATCAGAGGTACAATGACTTATAGTTGACTTATTGGATGGGATTAAGTGGAAAAGGTTAATTAAGCCTTATTGTGTTTCTAATCTAGACAGGGGTTAACAACCTTGTCATTAATCATGAAAAAGTATAAGGGAATAAGGTAAGAAAATGAGTTGAAGTTAGGACATATTAAGTTCAAAAGACCTAACAAATATGTTCAGTTGTGGTCTGTGGTAGAGTTGGGAGTCATAAGAGTATAGGTTTTTATTTAAGGTAAGGGCATGGATAGGATTTCCCATAGAGCATTATGCCAGCCAGAAGCTCTGGACAGTTCAGGAAACAAGTGGAACAGGAAGAGCCAATGAGAAGAGCTAAGAATTAACCACTGGAAAAGTAGAAGAAAAACCAGTGTGCTATTATTTTTCCATAACATTTGTTATCTTTCCTGGAAAAATCACTGTGTGTCCTTGCTCATCACAAATTGAATATATTTCTTTGATAGCTTAGTGTCAGGTTTGGGTCATGTGATTTATTTTGACTGATGGAATATAAGCAAAAATGATGTTCATTATATCAAATAGAAGTTTTAAGGGTCATAGTATGGTTCTTTATTTGCCTCTTCCCTCTGCCATAAAATATTCTGTTTCTTCATCCTGAATTGGTTTTGTTTGTTTGTTTGTTTGTTTGCACCTGGGATGGAACTCTCAACCTCACGTTTACCAGGTTGGGGCCCTTAGCCACTTAAGCTAAACCCCAGAGCATGACTCACTGTGTCTGAATTCCTAAATGCAGAAGAAATAAGTAGCAGACTTATATCCACCTCTCAACTAATACGGACTCTTCACATAGAGGAAAAGCTGTCTTGTAAATAACTGAAGTTTTGAGATTATTAACTATGTCTATGTTATTATACACAACAAAAAAAGAGCTAAATGTTACCACCAGAAAAGAATAGCATCTCAGAAATGGAGGGAAAATTTCCAAGAAAAATTAATGGTTAGTAAGGTTAAAAGTGACAGGGAAGTAATTAGATGTAGCAACAGGAGGTTACTGGCGATCTTATGGAGAGCAGTTTTAGTGATGTGATGGAAGCAAAAACCAGATTGCTATGGATTGAGGTATGAATGGCAGGTGAGGAGATGGAGATTGTAAGTGTAGATTATTCACTTAAAGAAGTGGACTGTGGGAAGAAGGAAATAAAAGAGAGGGGGAAAAACTGCTTAAGGTGCAGTTAGAATAAAGTTTTATTCAGGTTAGGAGACATTATGAAGCTATACTCCGAGAAGGAAAATTTTGTGAAAATGGAGACATTGAAGCTGTAAGTATTGAGTTCATTTGTCTGAAAATGTTTATATCTGTGATTCTCTCATAATATTAAACACATTAGCCAACTTACATATTGGTTAAGTGCCCAACACTGTTTTGATCATTAATTTACTTGTATCATTAATTTATTTAATCTTCAAGGCCACTCTGTGAAGTGTTGTTATTGTCATCCCCATCACATAGATGGATAAATTGACACAAAGAGCTTATTAACTCACTGAAGTTCACACAGTTAATAAGTGACAGTCATGATTTGAATGGAGGCCATCAGTTTCAGAGAGAAAATTCTTAATTAATGTGCTATGCAGCCCTTCATGGTACAGAAATAGCCTAAACACTGCCTGGGAAGGTGACATGCAGGAAATGGGTCGTATGCATCAGGAATAAGGGATGCGACAGGAAATGACACAGAGAATATGGAAAGAGGAGAAAGTTCTGGGTTCCTGGGGAATGGAATGGGAGAGTTCAGGGCCCAGAGCCTTGCACTGGGGTAACAGGTTTGTTTGTTAACTGTCTTCCATAGAATTTATACCAGCCAACTGGAATTAGGATACGAGATAATATGAAAAGGAGGAGAAGAGAGGAAAACTAGATTAAAAAGAAGTCAGAAGAATCAAAGGACAGGCAAAGAGAAGAAGCCCCATTTCCTTTTGCTAAGTAGTTATGACTCAGAATGTGCCAGGGTGAAGGAATCAGAGGGGAAGACTTGGCCCTTCCCCAACAAATCTTCTTAGGTACCAGGCAAGATAGAGACAAAAAGGCTGCTTTGACACTGAGGTGAGATTAAGTGTGGTGTGTGTGAAGGACTGAGAAAAATCAGGGCATAGAATGATAGAATCTGCTGGCATAGATTCTATAGAGAGGCAGAATCCCAGCAGCCTCTCTCCTGAAAGATTTCCTCTCTTTCCCCTCCTTGCGAGGATCAGGGCATTGCTAGTGGGAAACGGAAAGTCTCTTTGACTTGGACTAAACACAGAGAGGACAAACTGCTTTTTAGAATTCAAAGTTGGAAAAATCTAAAATGACCCCACACAGCCAAGTGCCCAAGCCTGGCATGCCTTTTAGAAAGTATTTCAAAGTGAAAGTGCCTTTCATCTCTATCGAGTCTGCAGGACATGTTTTGAGTTGTCAGGTCACCACATGTCACCTCAGCTCTCACAGGATGCTCTGAACTGGAGAGGATTCCTTTGGCCTCTTCCCAAGTCCAAAGACCACCTTCCTACCTCATTGTAAGTTCAGAGAAGAATATAAGCACAGAGAAGCTAATGAATTTCCGGTGATGGCAATAAGTGGAGTAGAGGTCGGTCATACACATGAACAAATGGGAAGAGGCTCATTTCAAATCAACAGAGTCTATTTTGTTTTCAGATAAGACTGTTGCTGGAATAAACTATTGGCATGCTCTGCAAAGAGCCTGCCACTTGACCCCAGCCTTCCTTTGTACTTCTGACTTTGAATCCTCACGCAGACCCTCCAGTTAGGACCTATCACTGTCTAAGCAGACACCCCATTAGCTCTTTTGGTATGGCAGAGTCCTCTGTCTCCCCAGTAGGCTGCTCCACCCCTTGCCCTTCCAAACTGCTCAGCGGAGGCTGGCCCAGAAGAAGCACCATCCACAGCTCACTCAGGCATTTTCAATACTAGCATCTCCTGCCCTGTAGATTGGACCAGCACTGCCCACCTGAGTCTCATCCAAGTCACGTGTGGTGGAGCCACCCTGTCTGGAGAGTCTTCAAGTCTGTCAACCCTTAACTCACAAGCTTGAGCCCATATGATTTTTAACCTCCCCTTAATAACCTTCTGGCTCACTGAAAATTCCTGCATGGCTTGAGGAGGAAAATACCGTCAGAATCCGTGGGAAGGAAAGAGTTCTCAAAAAACTGAGACTTGAACTGGCACCGGGCATAAGTAGCATACTTTGTGATATTTACACAAAGAAAGGAAGAGTGTTCTGGGCAGAAGGAACAGCACATGCAAAAGCACAAAACTAGGGGACAGAGTGAATCCAGTGAGAGGCAGAGGATGGTGTGGGTAAAGCTTAGGTTTCTAGAGCACAGAAGCTGGAAATAACCCTGTTGAAGTTGCTCTGTAGATGGGATTAAATATTATGCTTAAAAATTTGGTGTGACATTTTGGCTCGGTAAATGATAAGATCAACCATGAATTTTTAATTAGGGATCTGATAGCACTAGACTCGGGTTTTGAAAAGTTAATGGCAGCTGCCTGACCGGTAGATTAGAGAGGGTAAAGACCTGCAGCTGCAAAACCTGGTGAGAAGCTACTGCAGTTCCATCCCAGCGAGATCACAGTCCCTCACTGATGGCCCCATGCAAAGCACATGCCGGGCACCCTGGAGGCAACTCTCACTCAGGGGCTCTTCGCAGTTCTGTTACAAGGAATCTCACATCCTCTCTGGGTTAGGATTTCAGAAGCTTGCTTCTCTACCTCTCCTTTTCACAGGAGAATCAATCAAGTATATCTTCTGAAGAGATGCCCAGAGATCCTTGCTAGGAATGGTGGCCAAATGGTGTGTAGTTAAGGAGTGAACTATGCCGTGCTGCCGTGCTACCCCGAAGCAGCACGAAGAGATGCCCCTCTGAATTCTTTCCAGAGATTGCACATATTATCGGTTTACGAAAGCCTGGTTGACTGCAACGAGAAATACACCAGCATGACGCAGACACTGAAATCAGGTTATCACTCCATGTCAACCTTCTTCCTGTTCCTGCCTCGACCTTTCCTCTCTTCTCTCCATTTTAAGATGAAATTGCATGGAACTTTTCCTCGTTGCTGGTTACCTGCTGGTGGCTCTCCTACCAATTTTGTTGTAAGCTAAAATTAAAAATAAAAAGGTAGGCTGCACTGGGAGCCTCTCCCCAAGGAAGCACTCGACAGTGAAGATGAGGAGACATGTGGCAAATGAACTACAAAATATTGGTTATATCTCACTTGATTACACTCAGAAAATGTAAAACCATCTTTAAGTCATGACTGGCCATTTATCTGCTGGAATGCTTAGAGCAACGCCCCTACTCACATTTATCTCCTGCCTTCAGGTTCCAGTCAAGGTTTCTAGAAATTAGTGATTCATCATCGAAAATAACAACTACCTCTGGGATCTGCCACATCAAGAAAAATCACCACGTCCCTGTGCCAAGGTGCTGTCTTTCATCGATAATATCTTCATGCAGCTGGCCAGTGCGAGCACCTGACACCTGTGTGTGTGTCAGGAGCAGTGAACTCATCTGACTGAATGCACTGGGCCCACTGAGAACAGAACAGAGTCATCAGTTCCTGGGCTTTGGGAGGACACCTGTGGACACATCCAGGTTCTGCACTGGGTTCTTAGGTAATAAGGCTCATTCATTTTGGTGAGAGAAAGGAGGAAGTCTCATTCTTTCTGAGCAACAACCAAAGAAAAGACCATACCCATTGCAAAGCTAGTTTGTTGTAATTTTCAGAACTATTTAAGTGCAATGATGATAACATTGCATTAGTTAGGGTCTGAGAGATTTCTGACTAAACATGGTGGGTGACATAGACATAGCTATTTCTGCACTTTTGTAAGGATCTCACCATTATGGTAGGCAAAATTCTAAAATGTCCCTCTAGATTTCCCCTTCCTGCTAGGTAGACTTTGTGAAATCCCTGAGATGGTGAACTTCAGATTCTATTCCTGTGAAAAGGCAGTGCTATGTGCCACAGCTGACATTAAGGCTGAGAGATTAACTGAGTGACCTGGCCTAATCACAGGAGCCCTCTAGAGCAGAATTCTCTTTGGCTAGTTACAGAGAGGGAGGTCAGAGAGATGTCAGACATGAGAGGGATTTCATGCAAGAGTGGTGCTTTTGCTGAGTGGAGATGCCCACATAGCTAGTATCTGAGACAATGGTCAGAAAGATAATGGGGCTGTCAGTGCTACAGCTACCAAAAAAAACAAAACAAAACAACAACAACAACAAAGCATGCTACCAACCATCTGAAGTAGGTCTTTCCTTATGGCTAGTGGGATTTTTCCCTTAATGGAGCCTCTAGATGAGCATATGGCTGATCAATAGCTTAGTTTCATCCTGATGGGATCCTAAGCTAAACACACAGCTAAAACAAAGTTGTGCTGTTGTGGCTGAAAGGTTTGCAGTGACTTGTTATTAACAATAGAAAATGAGTACACTCTCTGCAAGGAACAAGGATTTAAATGTGCAGGAGTGACTGCATCAAAGGAGACAGGGTGACAAAATTCTGCAAGGTATGGAGCAGGTGACAAGGATTACCAATTTAGATGAACAGAGACCACCTGCAGAAGGGAGGCCAAAAGCAGCAGTCTGACTGGGGATTTGAGAAAGTTTCAGGAATGAGAGACATAGGTGTCTTTGAAGAATACAGAGCAGATGGCACCGCAAACAGAAAGACCAACCCGAAATCAGTGCAAGGACTTCTGGATGCCCTGGAGTCCCTCTCCTCTCCTACTCAGCCAGACAATATTCTTACCTTCCCCTACATGGAGGCCAGGGGTTTTCTCTCTGGAGACGCTGAAGCAGACAGACTCTGAACTTTAGGATACCTGTCATGCTGACAGAAGATAAGCACTAAAAATAGGAGGATTGAGTGAATTTTGGTATTGTGCCATAAGACTCTTTTTCCATCCCAAATGATTCCCTCTATAAAGGAAATGGAGAAAATTTCTGTAGATAAATGAAGCTGACAACATCTCTTTTCCATCCCTCTCCCACAGTACACAAATAGATACACACTCAGCACCTAGTCAGATTTTTGCGTGTGTCCCATTCACATTTAAGGTATTAGCAGAAAAGAATTAGCAGACATTTGAGGTCTTTAGCATAGAAAGGATTAAAATAAAGAAAGAAGGGAGTGAGTCTTGAATAAAACAGAAAATGCAGGGAACAGGAAAAAATGTACGTGAAAATAGTGTTTCATGTGGAAAACAACAAAAATGGGTCTTATTTACAAAAGGACATTCAGAAAACAAATAGCAAAACTCTTGGATATTAAAGGTTAAGATAACAGAAAAAAAATTAAAGATCAACAGAATATGTACAAGATAAAAGCAAAGCAATCTCCCAGAAAATAGTACACAAAGATAGAAAATAAGAAAGAAAAGGAGATTAATTGAACCTGGAAGTCCAACTTCCAAATAATAGTAGTCTAGAAAACAGAATAGAAAGAAAATAGAATTATGAACATTGTTAAAGAAATATACAAGAACATTCTCTTCTATAGAAAGGCTGACTTTCCTGATTGAAAGGGCTTACTGAGTGCCAGGCACAGTAAATAAAGATAAGGACCACATCAAGACACAATATCATGAGATTTCAAAAGACCAGAGCTAAAGCGATCTGGAGATATCTTTAGAAGTTTCCGGAGAGGAGGAAAATAGATGACACGAAAATATTGGAAATCAGAATGGTATCAGCCTTCCTAGGGTAATATTGGATTTTAAAGGTCAATGAAGCAATTCCTTTCAAGTCTGAGTGAAAATAATTTCCTAGGTAAGTCATACTACCAATGCACTGTGTGGGATTATCACATCTTCAGATATCCAAGGTCAGCCTCGAGACAATTTAATTCTGATGCATGATTTCCCAGGAAGCTACTGAAGAATGCATGCCACAAAAGAAAGGGATGATCCAGAAAGATGGAAAATGTAATATCTTACAAAGAAATTCCTAGGAGAGAGATGAAGGAATTTCCAGAAAGACTGACATGCTGTAGACATGGAACAAGTCAACAAGGTAACATGGCAGGAACACTGAGGTTCTTGAAAAAATATCACCCATGAAAACCCAGAAGTAATACATTGCTTGAGGTGCTTGCTTTTATGTTTTATGGCTCTGTCAAGGAGTTTGATATATTGTAATTAGGCACAAAGAAAATAAACCAGTGAAAAACTGAACCCTAGGGACAACCAAGAAGTTATACCCATGAAGAAATATGCCAATTGTACCCTACACCATTTTGTGAATAATTCAAAGGCAAAATAAGCTAAACCCTAAGTATTAATTCAAGAACAATTGTGGTAAACTATATTGAAAGGATGGGGAAGGGAAATGTAAATGTATGGGCGAGTACGTATGCTAGGTAGAAGGAAATACTGGTTATAACAAAGCTAAACTTTTATCTTCCTCCGCAGATATAAATCATATGATTTCTGAGTCTGAAATGCAAAACTGCACTGAGCAGTGATATCAGTATATTATCTAAATTTATTTAGGTAAACACTAAAGTAAATGACTACAAGTAGCTGCCTGTGAGGAACATTTCTCAGGCCTAGAGAAGGAGAAAGCAGAAAATTGTTTCTTTCATGCTGAGACTAATTCTGTATCAGCAATTAGGAAGCCGTAGAAAACTATCTAATGTACCTAACACGTTGGTGATAAGGATGCTTCCTTCCTGCCCTACGCTGGGGGCGGGAGGGGAATGGCACTGTTTCTGCTAATCTAACCTGGTTTGAGAGTCAGGTCCTTGTATGTGAGCATGTTTTTCTGGTTCCTTCTACTCACCCTGAATGTTCTGAGGGACATTGTGCACCTATGTGGCACTGAGGCACAGCTAGAATCATGTCTTCTATTACATAGTGCTGTAATTTTTTCTTACAAAGTCCTTATTTTATACTCATTGCAACCATGTAAAGAAGTCAAGGTAGGAAATAGTGTGCACAGGAAACTGGAATTCAAAGAGATTGGTGACTTCATTATGTACACCCTACCACCTGCTGGTTTATGAACAAACTGAAGCCATCTAAAGCAAAGGGCAACAGGGCACATTTTTGGAATCAGTCATTTATCTCACTGTGGTACACCATGGATTTTGGATTCCTAGCTTAGGTATTGAGTCATTCTACTCTTGGTCTTATTTCACCACATTATTTCCTGTAGTTTCCTGAATTGTTCCTATTCGTACTGTTTGGCCTTTGAGGATTCATCCCCTGATGTTGGAGATCTAATCCTGATGTTCCCAGATTTAATACTCAGCCTTGGAGCAGAAGCATTTGAAACACTGAAATCAACCAGAAGAATTCTGCTTGTGGAGCCGCCCTTGTGGCTGGAGGTAGCCGCCGTGGTCTGTGCACAGTTTTGGAATTTGAATTGGACTTGAGAGGCGTCACCTTTTAAACCTGAGACTCAGACTGTCACATCACCTGCTCCGCTCTCAGGTCACCTCCAAGTTGCCATAGAGAGGCCTTGCCTTGGTGGGCTTCTCATGGTCTTTTAACTTTTTGATTTATTCTTTAAGCACACTTGGCTTGAGAAATGATAATTCTACAAGGTGGGAAAAGCAGCAGGGACAGACGGAGGAACCTATACTCAAAACGTTTGGGTGATGCCCATGGTCAGTGCCTGCTAAGGGACAAGGTGGTTAGGGCATCTGGGCTTGAGACACCGACACTTTCTCCACCCTCCAGTTCCTCAGAGTCTCTTGATCCTGCTCTGTGTTTGAGGGAGACGGGATCACAGCATCAGTGTTATGGCCACAGGCATAATTCCAACATCTGAGAAGTGTTTCCTCCCAGATATTTAATTTTCCCTTCCAGCCGTTTTACCACTGGGACCCTAAACACACTTCACAACTCTATCTGATACATCATCTTAGCCTCTTTTGCAAATCTTTTAATATCCATTGGAAAATAATGCTGTCTTTGATTCTGAGGCAAATGCCTAACACTTCTTCCCTTGTTTCTAATTAGCAATATTTCTCTGGTAATTAAGACTAGAAAGTGTCTCCATTCTGCGGCATTTTTAATTTAAAGAGAAGGAAAAATACAACAATAACATGAACTAGGTCTAAGAATGACTCTGCTGGCTGACTTGACTATATTTTAAATAATCTCAGGGCACTTTATCACACATACACACACACACATTTATATACACATATCCATACTTATGTACACATAAGTATTATATCTATACTTATATACACATGGTATATGTGTATATAAGTGTGTGTGTGTGTATGTGTGATAAAGTGCCTGCATGCTTCTGTATCTGCTCATGCACTATTACACACAAACACATATGTGTTCATAACACAAAAATACATGCTCATATGCGCACACACAAAATATCTATTGGTTTCTGAGAACAGCAAAATGGACTAATGGAAATACTATCATTTTGCAGGCAGAACAAATGCATCATCTGAAACCCTGCACATCCCCCAAATGGACAATCTCAGTGAGCTGAGTGCTAATGAAAGATGGGCAGAGGAAGGCCACCTCCCTTCTCTCAATGGATGGTTGGAATTGGGCATGTTTCATTTATGCTGAAACACCCAGAGACTTGGCATTTTCAAGACTCTTCAAAGGCCTGCTGCAGATGTTCACTTGGCATTATCTTTTGCTCTTCCTTAGTGGGGAGCAGAGGCAGAGGACTGCATTGCCAGACAAAATCCAGTGCTACAGGGTGAGCCTAGAGTCAGTGGCACCATAGATCCCATTCTAGAGATGGTTCTCCAATTTCTAAACTCTGGATGTATGCATGTCCACAAATACTTGCTCATGTGGACCTGAAGGGATTAACAAAAAAGGATTTCTATATAACAAAAAAAGGTATCCTCTCTGCATTTATGACTTTTTAAAACCAAGGCTTTTGAGTCTGGTGCTCATTAGAGCTCAGGGAAAGAGTTCTGGCTGATAATTTTATGTGTATGTATTTTTTTCAGGGAACTGACAGCATAGAGTTTTATTTGCTAGAAATTGTAATTATTTCAGGCAATTTGGTAATAATTTCTCCTTAGCTTGTTATTTTGTGGCTCCTTAAGCAGAACCAAGCTTGCCAAGAGCTTGCATTATTTCGTGGTTAAGGCTCTAAGCGTGGCCTCAGGCTGCCGACCCTGTTAAAGGCAGGGCTCTGGCTCCAGTGTTCCCCTGGCCCAGTCTTGAATATGTCCAACATTTGGCAGGGGCTGGGGCTGAGAGGCTGAGAATTTTTGTGTTTGTATCAGTTATTTCTTTTACTGTGAAATCTAACATCTTCCCATTCCCATGCCTGTTTAAGTATAAAACCACTAAAAGAGTTAGTTGAACTTTAGAGATCACCTTCTTCAACTCTCCCAATTTATAGATGAAGATAGTATACAGATTTATAGTATAAGATTCAGAGTGGTTGGTTATGCCCAAATCATCAAGCAGCTGAGAAAACCTGCTCCAGAATCCCGTGTCCCTTCCTCCTGTACATATTGATTTAATTCTTTTTAGTTACACAAGTTATTGAACACCTAGTATGGATGAAGTATAATGCCAGGTGCTGCAAACTCATGGCAGACACAAAGGAGAGGGAACAGTAAATGTCAAAAGAGACAACATGCAGAGAGAATCTTACACAGTGCCTGTCTCCAAAGAGGTATTTCCACAAGCACCCACTTTCTCTTTGCCCACTGTTTTCCTATAGATACTCACAGAAGGGCAAAAGCTTAAGTATTTGAATCAATCAATTGTTTCCAGCTGTTGGGAGGGGCCTAGGCCTTTAAAAGCACATTTTATAATTCTGTGACAAAACTTCCCAGGCCAACTCCACCCCTGCGAGATCTCCCCTGGATTCTCAGAAGGCATCAGATCCTGAAGCGCTGTCCCTTTGTTCCAGATGGATGAACCCATGGCCCGCCCACCCACACTGAGTGATTCATGAGAACACTAGTGCTGACTCACCCACAGCCAAAGAGCAGAAAGAGCCATCTCCTCCGGTCTGGGCTGGAGATGGACACACTTACTAGAATGCAAAAATTAGCTCTTCAAGAGAAGGGTCATTGAAATACATTCTGAGCTGATCATCTGGGAGAAATATTGCCAAGGCTATTTGGTCTCAAATTCAAGCTACTGTATTCATTTTCTGAACTTACAACTCAGGACCTTCATCATCCAGAGATTTAAAACTCTCTTTTACTTTAATTGTCACTAAAACATAGGCATAAAACCATGAAGAAGCTAAAGTAGCTGACCCATTTTATCTCTGATTTTAGTCTTGAGTTCAGCTGGAACATTCCTTCTACTCCGTATCTGTGTGACCTTCAGATCGTCACAACCATCATACCTCCAGCTTTAAATGAATCTATTAAGAATTGATTTGATATTTCTTGGACCCTATTCAAATAAAGGCCAATAGGCTCAGAGACCCTGTCACAGCCATGGACACTTAAAATAGTATAATGGCATAGAAAGATTTGAAAATGCCTGGAGGTTATCCAGGGCCACAGTTACGTTTCCAGGGGCTTTTGCAGGTATATCTCCAAATAAGTCCAGCACCCTTGCTGACAACATGATATAGCACCGGACCATTCTGACAGCAGGCTTCCTAGCTGCTGTGCCATCCTGAATCTGCAGCTTTATTTCCCTGCCTTTAGTTCTTTTTCTCCTCCTTGGGAGAGAGCCAGCAATCTCCAGCTCCAAGCTGGACACACCCAGATCAGTGGACAGGCACTCTTAGACACAGGTAGCAGGAAAAGATTCATTATTATGAAGCATCCTCAAGCAGATAGTAGTCTACTACCTAGTGCAGAACAAGCTTGATCTCGGCATATATCTTTTCTCCTTTTTAAAATAAACCTTGTCCCTAAACACATTATGGAAAAAAATCTTTATAAGCTCTGTGAAAACAAAGCATTTTCTGGCAAGACTTTTAAGCACAGCCTGTCCTTGCACCAGGGAAGACCTTGTCATCTATGAGGGCTGCTCAGTCAGTGTGAGTGTTCCTCACCTTTTCTGTCTGATTATTTAGCCCATCAGCCACCCTAACTCTCCTCCAGGGAACAGTCACACTCCTTAGCATTGTCCCCTTTCTGTAGGCTCTTGGTAGTCATGTACTTGTTAGTCTCCTCATCTGGAGTACAGGCAAGACATGTGACTTGCTTCTAACTAACAACATATAGCAAAAGTGAGATGTCTTTTCCAGGATTGTTACACAAAATGGTGACATCTTCTCATCATCAGACTTCTTACCTTGCTGGTTCTGATGAAGTCATATTGGGAAAGTTTGCATGACAAATGACTGAGGACAACCACCCACCAGCAATGAATTAAGGGCAGCTTCCCAGAGACATTTAGTAAGAAACTAAGCCCCTTAGTACAATAGTCTAGAAGAAAGGAACCCTGCTAACAATCACTTGAGGTTTAAAGCAGATCTTTCACAACTTGAGCTTTTTGAAGAGATTTCAACTCTCTCCTCCACAAGGATTGCAATTTCAAAGAAGAGTCTGAGAAAAGAGGACCCAACTAAAACATACCTGGACTCTCGACCCAAGGAAGACAATAAGTGCATGTGGTTTTAAGCCACTAAATTTGGGGTAATGTTACTTGTATCAGTAGTGTCTTAGTCACCCTCTCATCACTGAGAAAAAAACACTTGATGCCCACAATTTAAAGAAGGAAAGGTTTCTTTTGGATCATGGTTACAGCTCTTTGTTGGCTGGCTCCAAGGCAGGATGGCTTGGCTGAGGAGCACAGTGGAGAAAACGCTGCTCATTTTATGGTGGTCATGAAGCAGAGAGAGTAAAGGGAGATACTGTGTTTAGGACACTCCCGCAGTGATCCACCTCATCTGACCAGACCCCACTTAACACATCAGCATAGCATTCCCCATAATCCAATCCCGTATCAAGCATGTGAGACTTCAGGGGCCATTTTAGATCTAAACCATAAAAAATAGATAACTAAAGGGCTTCACAGTTAGAATTACCCAACATTGTGACTTGAGTATTTTCAACAAAGACTTTTAGTTTCAACAGTGTGTGAAGGGGACATTAGAGAGCATGAACCCTAACTTTCTTTGCTATGAAGGCCCAGATGCAGTACACACTCTCCACTCATTTTATATACTTACAGTATTTTATATCTATGTAGTACTTCATTCACTACCTTATGAACTAATATATTTCATTGAAAGTATTCTCATAATAATTCAATTACATTAGGTTTAATAATCTACTTTACAAATAAGAAGAAACTCGAGTTCAGTGAATTCAAGCAACTCCCCAGGAATAAGTATATATCAGATAGACTTTAGCCAGCTCCATTTAACTCAGAAGTCATATTCTGAAATATGATGTGCTGCTCTAATCTTGTTAGCAAACCCTTTCTTACATCAAATCAAACTGTTCCTACTTTTAGTATCAACTCATTGATCCCTGGGGAGTTTTACAAGATAAAAATTGAATTTCCCTTCCACAGGAAAGATTTTGAAATGTTTAAAGATAGTTATCATGAATCTCTTTTTCTTCTTGTAAGTTTTTTTAAAGTATATTGTTTAGAAATCCATTACAGAGAGGTATGCACAGGCAGAGCCCAGAGGTCTTTTAGGACACTGAAACTACTCCATATGACACTCTAATGGTGGACACATGCCATTATACATTTTCTCAGTCCTGTAAAATGTATAACATGGGGAAAAATCCCAAAAGCAAACTGTGGATTTTAGGTCATAAAGAGGTGTCAGTGTGGGTTCACTGGTTGTAACAAATGCACCGCTCTGCTGGTAACAGAGGAGGTTATGTACAAGTGAAGACGGGGATAAACAGGAAACCTCTGCTCTTTCCACTCATTTTCCCCTGTGAATCTCTTGTTATACAAATGAACAAACAAACATGTTCTATAGAACATGGGGAAAGACTGTTGAAATCTATGTCATTTTATTTGGGGCAATAAAAATGTTTTGAAATTAGGTAAAGGAAGATGACTCTGCAGCATTGCAAATACACTGTTAGTGAATTTTTTACTTAAAAACTTCATGTTATAGGAACATCATATCAATACATTTAATCCCCCTCATGTATTCTGAATATTTTTAAACATAGGAAATGGTACAGCAATTGAAACTGAAACATTATGGATGAATGGAAGTAAAAGCCTTGGTTTTTTTGCATGCAACCTGGCCCTCCTTTCTACTGAGAAGTAACCACTACTCTGAATTGGGTAGCTTTTAACTCCTTCGAATTGATTTTTGATTATTTTATTTCATGCATATGTTACATTAAATAATAAACAACATTAATACGCATGGGTTTAGATGTAAATAATTTTATACTGTAGATATTCAATTTTATTTGTCCATTAAAATTATGTGTGGTAGACTCATGAATACACATATTTCTTTATTCATTCTCCTGTTGGTGGACATTAAGGTTATTTCTGTTCATAACTGTTATAATGGATACTGTGAGGAACATTCACTGAGTCCTGGATCTATCTGCACATAGGTGCAAGAACTCTTCAGAATGATACATCTAGAAGTATCTTTACCTCCACCAGCTATTGCCCAGTTACTCTCATTATAAGGTTTTAGATAGGTTATCATTGTTTGAATTCCTTGGAGAAAATCTGGCTCATCAGGCACATTTCTCCAGGAAAATGACAGGCTGCTCCCTTTTCCCTGGACAGAATATCAATATCAGTGGTCCAAGAATGGAGGAAATGTCTTATTAGTCATATACACTGTAATGACTATTGGTATTTTAGTCAAACAGTAACCCTTAAATATTTTTCATGTGAATTACTCTTAATCCAGATGCCCCAATTGGTATCTACACAGCTAATTCTTTTTTCAGTCTAAGCGCAAGACCTTAATTCTATCCATATGGAATTTCACCTTGTTAGTTTTAGCCATTGCTATAATCTATAGGGATAGTTGGTACTCCTGGCTCTGCTAATCCACACATGAATGTGATAAGCACACTTTCTGTACCTTCATCTAAATCCACAATATAATAAAGAGTATAGAGCCAAAGATGAAACTCTTTAATATACTACAAAATGTCCTCACAGTACTGGTGAAATCCATTGCTTGATCATTTCTAGTCAACTAACCATAATGTTAACTAACAATCTAAAGCGGCCTTCAGCTTCCTATCCAATGTACAAGGATATCCAGACAAACTTTGTTAAGGGTCTTGCCATACCTATCGTACTTGACTGAGTTACACGTCTTGCAATTTGGTCAAGTGGACATGGGATTCCACTTTACACCTTGTTCTTATTAAACTCGTGTGATCCCACACTTGTTACTATTTTCTTTCCAAGATCCCATAGTCCATTGGAATAGTACTTAATTCTAGAATTTCTACATGATCAGTCAAATCTATGAGGTTGTACAATCTAGAGTCCATCTTCTTTCTATGAAAATTCAGATTTATCCCATGTTTGACTTCCTGGTCTCTTTCCCTTATTCATTTCTAAATTGTGGTTTTATGAACATTTATAAGTTTTTACAAAAATCTTTATATGAAAATTTTCAGTTTTGGAAACTTTTAAGCCTCCAGGAGACCATATATTTTGTTTATATAGCTTGAGTTTCAAATTTTTTTTGACAATATCAATTCCATTCTCTTGAAAGATCTTGCCTGTTGGTTAAAAAAACCCCGAACTGTCTGCGTGGTTCTCCTTTTCCATCTCATCCTTAACCTTCTATCGGTCTCCCCAAGCAGTGAGTCAATCCTCTTCTCATTCTTTTAATTTTCAACATAGCTACAAAAGCTTTTTTGTTGTCCCTGGCATGTTTCAGAAGTCTCTGCTCATTATGAGCTTTAGCCTTCCTGGCACTTTTCTTATAGGCTAATGATATTTTTTTGTATTTGTCCTTAGCTATGTACTTCTTCCATTTTTTTTATAGATACAAGTTCATAGAAGCATTTTCCAGGTGGACTTAATGTTATTTTGGGATACCATCTCCTTCCATCTCTCCTAAGTAACAAGGAAGCCTCTTGTCTATTTCTACAGGGGTTGGAAGGAACACGAGAGATAAACAGCTAGGAATCAGCATTATCATTGTGTTTGTCAGAATCAGAAGGAAACCTGTGTTGATGGATGCAGGGGATTTTCACCCTCCTGAAGCTTTTTGGCCCCATGATTGGTAGAGCTTTCTAGTACTATATTTCATAGTCATCAGCTCACTGGATTATTTTATAGTCATCAGCTCAAGCCTGAATCAGCACCTGATTTTTTCAGAGGAGAAAGACACAGAAGCCAGCCAATGGGCCCATTCAGACATTAAAGGCCAGATAAGTCTGGGCTGAAAAATATTAGGAGTGTAGATTAGAAAAGAAGCTAATTAGGAACTATTATTTAATACTTTCTGTGTTAGAACTGGGACTTTTAAAACTAATGGCTGGGTATGCATAATGCTGCCATCTGGAGGCTCTTTGGAGATACCTGAGACCATGACCTGTTCTCTTTGCTTTTCAGTGGTCATGGCCCATTGGCAAGCATAGGAGAGTAGAGCAGCTAGGCTGGGGACCGCTTCCAGAATATCACTAGCTCACTCCCACTCCTGAGCCACACTTCAGGCGTGAAATATTAGGAAAATCATGACTTCCTAGCATCATCAGTGAGGGGGCAATAAGAAAGCCAATGACATAAAATGCTATAAATCTTTTTGACAAAAGATAAAAAAACACTACTTCTTTCGATGTATCTAATGGTACCTATATTCAGTAAGCGCTCACAATATGCTGTCAATGCCTTTCCTACAGGCTAGATAGTAATAGTTATTTTTTCACTTTAAATAAGTTTCCTGGTTCATTTTCCTCCAGTACTAAGGGAACCTGACTGAGATTTTTATATATTCAGTAGCCTTCATGTTCTCTACCCAAAGCTATTGCCTTTGCCATTATTAAGAAACACCTGATTCAAACACATTTCTGCTCTCTAACTCCTCACATGCCGATGATCCCTAAGTGCTACACAGATTTGTCCTGGACTTGGACCCTGAGCCTGTGGAGCAAGGCTCAGATAATTTAAGTGTCTCTTGTAACAGAAGGCAACTGGAATTCAATAGAGATAAATGTAAAATATTGAACTAGGGAGCTGAACCACCAGCAGGGCAGCATTCTAAATGGAAGGTTATGGCTGAACGACTAAGCCAGAAGAACACACAGCACGCCCAAGGACTTCTTGCAAAAATAGAAATCCTAGGTGGACCTGCAGAGGAGGAGAGATAGGACGCTGCAGAACAGCCCAGCCGAGAACAGCTGCTCGGGCTCCGGAGAGGTTGCTGCTGGGAAGTGTCCCTCCCAATGCACACAATCTGACAAGGGACAGAGGGACTTGGCTGGCTGTGCGGAGCTTTTAACTCTTGACATGAGGCGTCAGTTTTGCTTTTTCTCTGCCAGGCCCTAAACACCAGAAGCAAAACATCTAATGATAACCTGAGGAACTGCTATACCAATGGGGAAAGAAAGAAAAGCAAACCCAAAAAACAACAGCCACTCAGGTTGGTTAACGCAATCAAATGACTGGCCATGAGGACATAAATCAAATCAGTTGTTTGACCACACAGACAGGCTTATCAGCAAGCAGGATCAATCGCATCGCTGCACAGAGTCAGCCAAATGAGACAGCACACAGAACCCAGAGTCTCTGAGGTGTCTACACCTTGCCCTGGGGAGGGCCCAGCACAGAGGCATGAAACTGAAGCATATCCCCCATGGCTTTTTCCTTTCTTCAGAGTATAATTTTACTGACTTAACTGAAGGAAAGAGACTTGTCTTCTCTTTAATCATACCAGGAAAGAAGACCATGGTACACACACACACACACACACACACACACACGCACACACACAAAACCAGTAAAAAGGCAGTTACATAAATACAGGCTGTGATTAAACAAAATTTTCAAGTGGTCCAAAATTTTTCTTGGAAACAGCAATCACTTGCACTGTTTTCTGGACAAGATCCTTTTAAAAAATGTTTTATTAATACATGTTTTCAGTACATGATGATTACATTCATTGTGAGGGACTTGTAGATGTACATAACACATTTCATTTTCCCCTTCCCTCTCCTCTTCATTTTTGCCAGTATCAGATTCATTTGTTTATTTTATGTTCTAAAATTTAATTCTCATACATAGAATAACAGCCAAACAGACCAAAAATCATAAAACACACAAGACAATTGTAACAAATCGAAGTATATTAATGATTCTGGATTACAATAACTTTTTTCTCTTTCTTTCCTATTGACTGTATTTTATTTTGTACTATAATATACATATACATATATATATATTCAGTATGTTATATAAGAAAAACCATGCAGTATTCAAGCTTGTGTGTTTGATTTACTTAGCTTAAAATTATGGTGTTAAAGTGCATCCATTTTGCCACAAGTGACTTGTGGTTATCCTTCTTTATGGAAGCGTAGTACTCCACTGTGTATAAATATATTTCTTTACACATTCATCCATTAATGAAGATATAGGCTGCTACCAAGATTTAGTATCATAAACTGTGCTGCTAGAAACATGAATACGCTTATCTCACTGTGATATGATGTCTTTAACTCATTTAGAAGGATACTTAGAAGTGAAATAGCTGGGTCTAATGGAATTTCTATTTTTAGTTTTTATGAAGAATCTGTATATTCTTTTCCATAGAGGTTGTACCAGTTTATTCTACTACCAACAATGAAAAAGAGTTCCTTTTCCCCCCACAGCTTCACCAGCATTTGCTGTTGTTTGATTTCTTGAAGACAGCCATTGTTTCTGAAAGAAGATGAACTTTCAGTGTTATTTTAATTTGCATTTTTAGATTGGCCAGCAATGTTGAACATTTTTTCATGTATTTACTGGCAGTTTGTATGTCATTATCTGAGAAATGTCTATTCATTTCAGATGCCCACTTTTTGACTGGGTCTTTAAATTTGGGGGTGTTTAATTTTGTTGAGTTCTTTAAATGTTCTAGATATTAGTCTTTTGTCTGAGGAATAATTTGAAATTTGTTTTTCCGTTCTGTAGTTTGTCTCTTTGCTCTGTTGGTGGTTTCTTTGGCTGTGAAGAAGGTTTTAATTTGAGGGGATCCCATTCTCTGGGATTTCCAATGTGTGGTTTTCTCTCAGGAGTTGCAACTTCAGAGCTGTGTCCAAGTTAAGACATGCCCGTGCTCATACTGGTAGACAAAGAAGCAGTCAGATCCCGGCTCTGTGCTGGATGCAGGCACCAGCAGGCAGTAGGGTTAGTGCTAGGGTATTAGATTCTATGACTTTCAAATCCTGAGCAATCCAGGTTGAGCCTGGCCTCTGGCTGTGGGGGTGGTGCTTGTGGCCCTTGACTTAAACCCTTCAGGGGGTCTCATCCACCATCCTGACCGCAGCTCTCTGACCACAGCTGTCTCCCATGGTTGTCCCTCATCCAGTCACTGTGAGAACATAACCCTGAATTGAAACCATCATGTGAATGCTCTGAGTCCTAGGCTCAAACAGTCCCTCCCTGGAGTGGCATCCAACCAAGCACTCTCTCTAGGGGTATGGAGGGTTCTTGGCTGGGGTCACTTACCAGCTTTTTCAGCTCACAGCATTTATTTGACTGGTCCACTGCTGTGTTTCTCCCTGAACCCCTCAGGAGTCCCCCACTTTCACTTTTGAATAAAAATCCTTCTACAAGTAGCAAACTAGCAGTTTCCCATGAGAAACCTGAACTTTAGACTTTGCCTAATGGTTGTCTGTTTCATGCTTCTTGCAGATCTCTCAAAAGCTATTTAAAAACACACCAGTTACTAGTCCTGAGGACAAAACAAGTGATAAACACAATTTCTCCCTTAGCTAGACCCTCTCACAGCCCTGAGAGCCCCTAGTCCCTAATGAGGAGCATCCCTCACTTAAAAGAGGGCAGTTTTGTAAACAACTATACAGTGTTGACATATATACTAAGCTTTTTTTGCCCAGATTCTAAATTCTTTACTGAGTTTTGGCGGGGAGCAGCATGGAGGTTTCCAGTGGGAAAATACTCTATTGAATGCAGGAGGAAGAAAGGCCATTAGCCCTGGTATTGTCCCTGGGAACTCTCAATTGTTTGTTATTTTCTAATCAACTATGAACAAGGGAGCCCTTTTTGACACTTTGACTGGGTAATAAAGGCATTCTTTTGTGACCAAAGAGAATGTTCTTTCTCTAAGCCTTGTGTCATCCTTCTGCAAAGTTCACAAAGTCTGCTGAAAGGACCGGGCTGGTTTGCTGTCTGTTGTCACCACAGAGCCGTATGCAGTGAATCCTCTTTCTTCAGACAGAATCACAGTACGCCTAACTAGAGCACCCGATTAGCAAAATCACAATGGCTACCATTACAATTGTTCTCAGGGAGACCTGTAAACACCAAGATGCCAAGCAGCACAACTCTAGCTCTACCTTACATGCCCGGACTTCTTCAGAGCACCAAGCAGCCTAGGAAAAGTGAAACGTACCTGCAGAGGCACTTGGCCTCCTTCCTGCCACCTGCCTGACTTCCGCACCACTGCAGCCAGGTGGGCAGCTAGGCAGAGGGCATCTGGGTTCAGATCTTGGGACCAGAGTCTCCCCCCTCCCTAGCATTCAGCTGAGAGGCTATCAGGGGCCTGCTGTGGTTCACAGGATGGGAGCAAACCCTCTCGTCAAGAGCTTTAGAAAATCTCATGAGTAGTGGTTCTTTACTAATCCACTTAATCAGTAAATTACATAATTAATATATCAAATGGTACCTAGAGGCCTAGAATATTTAAAAGGAATTTGGTATTGGCTGCATACTTGATGCTGGCTTTAGATACTCCAGGTGACAGCTTTAGAATTTCTATATAAGACTTAAGGATGTAATTTGAAGGAGGGACTTAGGGAACATACCTAGGTTAAATGTTTATTTGAAGTGGATTTTGGAAGAGGAGTTTGAATGGACATTGGGACCCTCATGAACATTCCTGCATAGTGATTGCTGAGCCTGCTTGCATTTTTGCCATTTTGAATCAGACCCTGAAAAACCAGAAGTCCTCGGTAAGGGCTCGTCTCTAAGTTTCTCTCCAGTTGCCCACATCTTGTTCTGTCCTAACTTTTTTGCCTTCCCTCATATCTAGCTTTCTCTCTTGGTTTTCCATCTGTATCCTTGTGCATCTCTTCATCATCAACTGTGTTTCCAAATTTGTCTTCTCTTGATCTCAATATAGTAAAGACGGACTAGAAGGCAGGAATGCCTAAGGATCACAGTAAGACCGGAATTACAATGTGACACCCAGGGCTAAAAAGCTGAGATCACTTTCCTGGTTTGAGAGCAATTGTTTTAGATGGTTCTGCCCAATTCTTGAACTGAAGAGAATCATAGAAGTTTTTTTTTTTCCTTTTTACAAACGAGAGGAGGCAGGGATGGTGCTGCCACGCTGCCCATTTTGTTCCTGAGAGTGCAACTATCTCAGAAAAAGCAAGAAAGTGCTGGCTGTTTCTGAACCTCTTGCTTTTTAGTAATCACCCTCCCCGCTCCTCCACCATAGCCTTAGTGGGGATGACACTGCTGAGGGGAAATGGCGAGTCTACAAATGAGGTCAGGCAAACCAGCAGAGGATGAAAACAATAGACTGACCTTTATAAATATTCAGTATTGGATTTGAAAGGACTGGAGCTTGAAAACCAGTAGTTCAGGTTAAAGGTACTGAGTAATAATGCCACCCATTGGGAGCAGCTCCACTACCTGAGGAGTTCATGTTCAGTGATATCTGAACCTGGGAAATGTCCTCCCAGGATCCACCCAGTCAAGGTGCTTGGGAATAAGAACTGTCACACACTGTTGGGATACCACTTCTGGATTATGATTGGATAACACCTTTAAAACCCTTATAAACATGTATGAACTTTGACCTAGCAGTTCCTTCTGTCTTTATCCTCAAAAATCAATTAAGGATGTGCATAGGGTTTCAGGATGCCTATTGAAGTACTGCTGGAGACACTGAAAAATGAAAAATTATCCAAGAGTCTAATAAGAGTCTAGCTAGCTATCTCATGCATTGGGAAACTATGAACTATGTTGTTGATCTGCTCATCAGACATTATTGAATGAACTGGGAGGCAAAAAAGATATGAATGTAATTTAGACCTACACTTGGCCCTCAAGAGATTGCACTTTCATAACAGGTGGGCAACAGTAGAATCTTGAAAAGGCTTTTCTAAAAGAAAAGAAAAGCGATTAAATCATGGATGATTACTTTGTTTGGTTTCCACAGAAATCCTTGTTGTTTTATACAAGTTCCAAATTACTCAGCCTCAAGCAGAGCAGGAAGAAAATGAAGA
This sequence comes from Hydrochoerus hydrochaeris, assembly GCA_004027455.1. Lineage (NCBI taxonomy): Eukaryota > Metazoa > Chordata > Mammalia > Rodentia > Hydrochaeridae > Hydrochoerus > Hydrochoerus hydrochaeris. Next base: position 256,488 of record PVLA01001628.1, on the reverse strand, counting down.
AGACTACATTAGGTTAGGAACATTTTCCTGAATAATCGAGAGTTCATTACAGACTCTTTAGTACATCAAAATCCAATTAATTCATTAGCTCTGTGCTTATATTTTAATTCTTCCCCCCAGCTGCCAGCCTTTTGCCCCATGATGTGGTTTATTAGCAACCTCAAAATGGTGTAGTGTCTGGGCGTGGTGTAATCCCAGCACTTGGGAGGCTGGGATAAGAGGGTCTCTGTGAGTTCGAGGCCAGCCTAGCTACATAAGAGAGTTCAAGACCAGTCTGTACTGCTACATAAGCCTGCCTCAAAAGAACCAATAAAGGAGGGGGCAGTGAGTAAGGGTAATAAAAAGAAGATAAAATCCAAACGAATTAATTTTGTTACTTGCTAACGATGATGGACTAGGGTAGTGTTATAAAGACAGGCAGGAAAGAGTGCTAAAAACATAGCAAATTCTGTAAGAGGCCCAGCTCAGACAGTTGCACAACACAGAGGCAGCCCTCAGTCCCAGGCATTGCACAGACACCGAATGAAGCGATCTACTCTTACCCTCTGTTCCTCAGATTTCCTGCAACAAAGAAAACTCAGCCAGAAAGGGATTGCTACGATTTGAACATGATCTGTGTGTTTCCCAAAGATTTCTAGGCTTGGCCCCAATTTCACAGGGCTGAGAGGTGGTGGAGTATTTCAGTACTAGGGCCCAGTGAGAGGTAATTGGGTTACTGGAGTCATGGTCCTCAGAACAGATTAATGCTGGTCTAAGGAATGGATTGTTATCAAAAGAACAAGACTGGTCCCTGACTTTCTCACTTCCTGTCTCACTGTGTGATTCCCTTTTGTCTGCAGTGGGTTTTCTTTCCTTTCTCTGCCACATGGTGACGTAGTCAGGTGTGTCCCCACCAGAGGCCAAACAGATCAGGCAGCCTGATCTTGGACTCTGAGCCTCCAAAACCATGGGCTCTTTTCCTTACAAAGTACCCTGCTTCGAACATTTTGTTAAAGTGACAGAAAATAGACTCATACAGGAATCTATCTCTTTCCAAATTCTCTTTAAGAAAAAAAACAAAAAAACCTATGAGCCCTATTGTCCTTGTGGGGTCTCTGAGGAACATGAAGGCCACACAAATGGCCTGAGGAGACCAGATAGCAGTTGAATTAGGCAGACTCGTGTCCCTATTCCCTACTCACTTGAATATCATATATCTTCATTCTGTTTCTGTTCACACGAAGAAAACAACTCTGATAACTTTAGTCCTTCAGTTTTCCTCAGGGAATAGGAACAGAAATAGAATGTATCAAATCATGTTTACAGCCACTGCCCTCCTAAAATATGATGCATCTGTCTGCCATCAGCCTTGATGATCTCATATTCGTTTCCACAAAACCACTGCTTAAGTTTTTATTTTCTGTCCTGTTCCCCTCAGCTAAACTTGCTTTGTTTTTATGATTCCTCAAGATCTTTAAGATGCCTGTTGTCATTAGCCTCTTATTACTCTTCCTGATCAAGCAATAGAATGAGAAATTTACAATCTCAGCTCTCCCAAAAGTCATCTACGTGTGTAATGATGTTTAATTATGTTTAGAACACTTTAAATACAAATTCCGATTGGAAAAAGAAAGGATACTAGGTTGAAACGTTTTACTGGTTAAGCTGCCAGTGAGTGACTAAAAGGTGACAGTATTGCAGGCTGGTACGCTAAGAGGTATACAATGAGGTTTAAACCTAGACCAAAACAGTCTGGAGAACTCTTCTCACCCTGAGCTACGATTTTAGACCCATCTAGAAACTCTTCCCATGAATTACCTAGAGGGGAATCTTGTTTATCTGAGTAGTCAAGTCACACAGCTGTTTAGAAAAGGTCTCAGCCACAGCAAGCGAGCCACATGGTTCAAACATACAGGCGTCCAACAGAGGCTCGTGAAAATCATCTCGGGATTCTTGCAGAGCAGCAAGCGCTACTCAGCTGAGGGTGGGAAGTGCGCTCTAAAGAAGGGAGCAGAGGATGGGAGGTGAGGATGTCAATAGGACTGGGTGGGGGTTTTCAAGGCCTTTCCAAGGGAGTCAGTCTTGGACTGTTTGTAAATAACGTGGGATAGATATTTTCATTGGATTTCTCGCACTCTCCTATTTCCTATGGTTTAACAACAAAAATTAGTTGAGGGAAAGAAAGTGACTGCAGAAAATAATAATTACAATGCAGTGTGAGTATTTCTATTTTCCTGTTGTCCATATGTCCTAGACAGGCTAGCCTCAGATGACACCCAATGCCACAGTGTAGGGTCCCAGAGCAAAGTCCTGCCCCAGTGAGGCCGCAGATGGGTGCCATCCTTGGCACTGTTTGGCACGCTCCTTTTCATGTACTATTGTCCTCATCTAGCAAATATTTATTTAGCTGTCTGAAGTATGATGATGAATCACTGCTGTGTTCTCTTTAAACAAAGAAGCCTAACCTCTGGGTTTTCTTTTCCTTGTTAATAGCTAGTTCTTACCTGTTTCATGTAATTGTTTAAAGAGCTTTGGGTCCATGAAACAAGCTTGGTGGCATTAGTCAGCAATCAATACGTCCTCTTAATAGCTTCATCCCTCCGCATCGAGAAGCTCTGCGAATCCCCCACTTCCCTGTCCTCCTCCCTGGTGTCTTTGTCTCTGCCCCTGAGTGCACCGGACGTGCTTTCCCTTCCCATCACCCTCCAGGCCCTTCAGCTTCACCCTCTGGGTATCTGAGCCTGTTATCATTGTAGAGAGTTCCCTCCCTCCCAGCCTATCCTCCATCTATTCCGGGAGCCCCGGTAAATTACTTCATTCTCTTTGGTTTCCACTGTGAGGCTCAGTGCAGACAAGAGCAGTGCTCAGGGGCCGGAGTTCACAGGAGCACTCATGTTGAGACTAGAGACTCTTGAAGGAAGCCACAAAAGCTTCCTCTAGATTTAATGGAGGGAAAGCAATTTCGCCTTCTTCTGTGCAGAAAGAGCTTGCCTTCGTTTTTGTGCAGAGATTAAGTAAAAGCTTCCACCAAGGGCCCCCTCTTTTTCTCTATGTACTGTAACTTACTTCCTTTCTGTTCAGTAAGAGGCTTTTATTTCCAGTCTCCATATTTTTCTTCTACTACCTGGCCAGAAACTACCAAGGAAATGCCCTTGCCTGGCCGAGAAGTAATGGAAACACGGTAGTATCGGTGGAGAGGGGGAAGATGAGGGAAGACACTGCTCAGCAACTAGTTAACCCTGTCAAGAGATGGAAGAGTGTCACCCAAAAGACTTGGGAGAAATTTGCTGCTCAATGTCACCAGCTGTGGAGATCCCATTTTTTTTCTCTCATATAATTAGAGGGAAAGTATGTTGTGTGTGAGAAATGAAGGCATCTGTAAACATATTGGAAAGAGGTCCCTCAAACTAGTTCCCCTGCTTCCCCACCCTTCTAGCCAACCTCTTGGATGACTGTTTCATGCATGTGTGTACCCACAGCACCCCAAGCTCTGTCCATGGAAGATCTAGTCACTAAAGCTAAGTGTTGTGATTAGCTGATGCTGGGCATACTATACAGGACCAGATCTCTGCTTTCAAGCAGCCAACAGTATAATTGTGGAGACAAGACAAAGATAAATATAATATAGAAAACTAGTACAAAGCTATATATCACTCAGTGATGAAATTTGTGGTTTTTGCAGTTTTGTTTTGACCGGTACTCATAGAATTGTCAGCAACTGATGAAATGCTTTCTGGAGATATCAATATGTCATCAAAATTAATAGCACATCATGATGGAGCTGTATTTATTCACTCATTCAACAAGTACCTATTAAGCACTTATTCTAATGATACTTTGAACTTGTATAGAACTTTACTGTTTGCAAAACACTTTCATAAACTCTGACTCACTTGATTCTTATGAGGCATAGAAGCTCAGAAAGATTAAGCATTGTCCAGGTATCAAGTTATTCGGCTTGGGATCCAGGTCTGTGGCTTTGGATAGTCATTCATGTGCTATCTGCCAAAATATCCTCTAAACCAGAGACGATGGATAGCAATTTGAGTCACAAGATCATCCATTGCATGGTCCCAGTTCTAGCCTTATGCCTCCAGTTTTCACCTACAGTTATAGATTTTTTAAAAGCTGTCTTTCTACTACTAAAAATAAGAATCACAGGAATGCCCCATGTAACTTTCATATAGATCTGCACACACTCACTTTTCTGGCCCTTAAACTCTACTGCTTTCATCTTTGACCCTTTTGTGAGATGAAGACCAAGCTGCTGATTTGTGGGCTTTGTGAATGTCTCCAGAGGCCCAGAAGAAACTTTACAAATTCACCTCAATTTCAGACTGAAGGGTAGGGTCATTTGTGCAACATTTCCAACCTCCTGGCTCCTCCCATACTGGTTAAAATGATGATTGAGGGCAGCTGGGGTGAGAAAGAGAAGGAGGCAGAGAACTGGGCTTTCAATGTGGCTTGTGTATGTTCATATGTGTTCATGTGTAAGGTGGACATAGTGATGTAAATGTGTTTTGTTACTTTATTCTATGTTATATATAACTATATTGCAAAGGACTAGAGTAGTAGGACTGATACTACAAATCTCAGCGTGGGTGCCTTTCCTAGTACCAAAGTAGAATATATCTTTTCTTTCTTCTTCCTTCCCTCTCTTCTTTATCTATTCCTTTTCTTCCTTTAATTTTCCCCGTCTTTTGTACCATTCTCTCTTTTTCTTCTTTTTCTTCATAAGCTCTAATTTTCCCCTTTTCCTAAATCTATGTAAATAAAAGATGCTGGAACCAATCACGTTCTGGACTGTTTTATAAAAAAACAAAACCTACAAAAGTATCTTTTAATTCTTCAGTGTTTTTCTCCCACCCTGTTCCAAAACCTAAATATCAGTTTCCTTCCACAATATCAAAATGCTTGAGATTTTTCCAGTAGAGACTCTTTCTTCTGCTTCACTTATCCAGGGGACCCAGAGATGGCACTGACAATCCTGGAAGGGTCATCGACCCATCTGATGTTTAAGCTCACTACACTCATTTATAGGCCTCTGGATTCACTCCTGCTTTGAATCAGCACATCATTTTCCTTGGACTATGTTATCATCATGGGTGTCTGTAATGACCATGTGGATCACCTACCTAACAACCTCAAATATTTTTACCTTCTTGCATAAAACACTTCATTCAAAACCCATTCTGGAGCCCTTGATCTTGTCTACATCGAGGAAGGTCTCACCACATGGGATTGCTTCACCTTTGCTTGACCCTTCGGTCTCTGACCACCCTCTCTTCTCCATCCTGTTATTTTAATATCTTCCTTGTGCTCCCATCTCCTTTTCAGCCCTGATCAGTGTGTGACGTGGTAGCTGACGTTCAGTGGGTGCTTATGTGCCAAGCCCTCAGCATGCTACCTCACTGGTCCCCACAGGAACTCTGTAGCTGTTGGTGCTATTGCTGTCTTCATTACACAGATGAGGAGGCTATAGCTAGGGAAGTCCAGTCATCTCCTCAACTTGCCACATACTTACCAGATATGTTAAAAGCTGGTAGCTGCCCTCAGAGCTTGCTGTTGACCCTTGCTCTAAAACCCTGCCATTTTAAGGCTCCACCTTGGGGATAGTGAACAGACTCAGCAGGAAGATGAAGCAAGCCTTCCTGTGAGCCAGGCTGCACCATGGGGATCAGGAAGAGACCCAACAAGAAAAGGAAAATTGTATTGCAAACAGAAGAAGCTAGGTACTTTAGATAGAATGGGCTCAAAGAAAAGAAATGCCTGGGGAAAGTAGCTCTTGATATTCTCTTTATGCTTTTGGCAAGTGCACAGGAGAGAGGTTACTGCTCTTGATAGGAGGTCATTTTAGTTGACCAACATCACCCATCAACAGTTCTTATCCTTTGTTCAAGTACAAAAATGCATGCTTATAAGAAATCTACAAAGCATGAAAATTAATGTTAGAAGATACATACACCACACAATATATACCTATAAGTATTATATATAATACATTGATGATATATATCTATAGCAAGTTATGTCTACCTATCTAGCTCAATATCTGAAATTAAGCATTGTATTTTTCTATTCTATTCTATTCTATTCTATTCTATTCTATTCTATTCCATTCTATTCAATTCTATTTTGCTGTATTCCTTTCCAGTGTGTTTGTGTTACTTCTCTCTCTAGAATTAAAAAAGAAAAAATATACCCATACACAACCTATGTTCCATATGATTGCAGTCCAAATCCTTTTACCTCACTTGACCTTCCTCAGCATGATTAAGAATTTGCCAGGTGTCTTTCTGTTTTACCCATGGACACATGCCTTAAGTTGAAAAGGTTTAATTTTAACACCTTACATCAAGAGGTTGATTGTATAAAACCTGACTTATCCTGAAGTCAAGTGCATTTGTGTATCATTTGGATCCACTTGTTGGCAACTTTCAGTGGTCCAGATTGAGAAGTTAACTAGTGTGCCTAAACAGGGACTGACTACAGAGCTATTTCATATTTCCTTCAATGGCATGCAGATGTGTCTATGTACTATACACCACTCCTCCACTCTGACTCTGAATAAGGGGGAAGAAGTTTGTGTCCTGTAGGACCTGGCTTCTCTTTTGTGCCTTTGTTGTGGTCACGAGCCACCCTCCCTTTTGTGCCCTGACCACCTGCCTTTCCAGGTAGTCTAGAGGTTAAGCATGGAGCTGCTGCTGCAGTGGTAACAAAGGGAGGCAGAATGGTAGCTGGTAATAAAGACCCTCACTGCTGTTTCCTGGAGGGAGAAGGCCTGGTTCACCTCAGGAAAGTAAGATGGAAAGAAGTAACTAGAGAGTGGTTTGTCACACCCACCCAGCCTGACAGCCGACAGGTGAGTTAGCAAATGCTACATTGTAAGGAATTGAAAACTATTTTCTGCAAAGTGGGCAAAGACTCTGGAATTAACGACTGTACAGCATGATAGATGTTGCTAAAGAAGGCCATAAATTACGAGCCATAAACCTGGCAAAGCTTATCCTATTGTATGATGCAGGCTGGGGCGCTAGCGCATTCCCAGCACAGGCTGGGGGAGGAGGAGTGAGGGTGGGGGTTGAGGCAGGAGCTGGCAAAGCATATCATTGGCCAGAGGGTACAGATGGTGAGCTTGGCGGATATCCAGCATTAGAGACTGTGGAAGCAGAAATGTTGCTGGCCTGGGTTTGCCTTCTCCAGACTCCAGTCCTTGATCAGAGATGTTTTTAGAAACTCTCAAACTAAGCCTTGGACATGCTGGTAGAGCCATCAGCCTTCTGCACCTCACTTGGCTATGGGATGGATAGCCAGGGAGATTTTCTTGGATGTGAGTCAAAGGATCAGATCCCAGGTGTTTACATCTCAAATCTTAAAGAGAAAGATGGGAGGTGGTGGAGGAGAGGTGCGAAAAGCATCTGGCATGATTTCTGCTTCCAGCTTCCTCTACCAAGGATTCAATACCTGATCAACTATATCTTATCCAAATGTGACCAAGACAAGGACACTCAAGCCATGACCTTGGCTATATATTCTGTCTAATCCCCAGCCAGAGCCTGGTCCTATTTTCACATTCTCCAAATCTTCCCAGCCATAACCTCCCTTTCTCATGCCCTGTTTGCTCCCGTGGTTTGTGACAATGAGATAAAATGATTTAAAAAAAAAAAAGAGAAAAGAAAAGAAAAAAAAAGAAAAGAGGTAAAAAAAAGGATCAAATGCAGAAAAAATAACAGCAGGAATGGATCACAGGAAAGAATTCAGGGCTGCGAGAAGGATTGTGCCAACATTTCCCAAGGCCTTTTCCCCTAACTCGCATCCCAGATATTGCATTGAACATGACACTGAGTAACTGCTAATGGGAGATGTGTGTTAATGGAATATGACTCTGCCTTCTGTCTTCCTCCCTTCCACTCTTCTCAGTGTGCACACACTTACATACACCCACATTTTTCGTGTGCACATGCTTTCAAAAAGTGTCTACTTACCAAGTAATAGTCTCAACAGAGAGGGGCACTTCTTTCTGCCTCTCCTGTAGTGCAGACCATTACCTGCCTGAGCAGCCCTAACCCTGTGCTCAAGGACCACACAGCAGTGAAGGAAGCCTGCTTCCTTCCAGGATGATTGCCTACAGAGGCACAGAAGGCAGATCAAAGGCCAGAAAAGCCCAAGAGCTCAGCTCTGCATCGAGATAAAGCTCAGGACAAGGCTGGACTCAGAATTCTTGTGTACCTATTATGTTCCACCAGGGATCCAACTGTGCACAAAGTAGGCATAAAACATTCCTCACAGAATTTACTCAGCACTTTAGAGAAGCTATTGATAGCACTGACCACTTTTTGCTTCCTGCCTTCTGGAGGCATGGCAGGATGTCACTTTTTGACCCCTTATGTTTGATGGAGCCATGTGGCTTGTGAGTAGAAATTATCTGTGTCACTTGCAGGAAACAGCTATATTCGTTGCCAGATTGAGAGTTTTGAAACAACTCTGTTTTCTCAGTTGTTCTATTAGCCTGGGTCTATGGGTAACTAAAATAATAAGTAGTGTCCACCTGACTTGCAATGAACATGTAGCATAAGCAAAAGAATAATATTTATTATTTTAAATTTTGAGAACTTGGGGGTATTTGTTACTAGCCATACCCTAACCTGTCATGGTTGGTACACTCGTCTGTGGCACCAATCCACTTCTTTAGAATCTCTTCTGCACAGGGCTCTGAGTGAGGCATTGTATATGGATAGAAATGTACATGGGTATCATCTTTATTAGCCAGTCACAACCTGGCATAGTAGCAAAGTTATGCACATTAGAAAGAAGTCAATAATTTCTATTCTATTCTATTCTATTCTATTCTATTCTATTCTATTCTATTCTATGTTTTGGTACCAAGGATCAAACTCATGACCTTATGCTTGCCAGGCAAATGCTTGTACCGCCAACCATCATTTTAAACACTGATTCTCAATAAATGTGGTTGCTGAGAGCAAGTCATCAGTTGGGGTAGATTGGATTGTGGAACAGAGAATAAAGATAAGTAGAGGTCAGAGGGCAAGGTGCCACGGGCATGGTAAGGGAGACTTCCCAGAGGTGTTGGACTTGAGCTGGGTGTTAAGTTTAAAGGGGTGGACAGAGATGCATAGGACATTCTGGGTGGGAGAGAGACTGAGCCACAATGCTCAGGGCACAGGGAAGACACATTAGAGGGCAGCCAGTGAAAATTCCCCACACAGCAGTGAGAAGGCTTAGTGGGGGTGAGGACGATGCTGCGGAAGTCAAGACAGTTGGGAGCTGCAGGTGCTGGTGGAGGAAAGGAAGGGGTGGAGCAAAGCGAATGACCTGGGCCTGCCAAGGGCTGCTATTGGAGACGTCTTCATTTGGGGAGCTGTGTCTCCAACCAGCAGCCATTTCCCCCCCTCATTCCCTGCAGAAGGTAATAACCTGTCACTAGAGCAAATAAAGTGTGATTTACATGAAATTTAATGCTAAGCATTTTCCTTTATTCCCCAGCACTGCGGCGGCAGCGTCTGCGCTCTCAGGCCTGCTGTGTGCAGCAGCGGTATTTCACTGGGTAGAAGCCTAACAAGAAATTACTTTTCTGTGACGGGGTCTATGGCTCCAGGCAAGACATCTCAGTTGGCTTGGCAATGCCCCACCTGTTTGAGGAACGGGAGGAGGAGAAGGAGGGAGGCAGTGCAATTAGAAGTTCGCACAGTCTTTTCAGCCCTGATCCTTGATCCTCAGCCTCACTGTGACATGACTCAAATCCCAGCAAGCAGCGTCAGTACCCTCTTTACACAGCCACTGCCATTATCACCGAGTCACCTATAACCATACACATTCCCCGAAGAGCCACCAGGATGGTGCTAAGCACAGTGGCTGCAAAGACACGGCCACTTTTCCAAAAGAATGTACAGCTAATGAGGTCAGATCCTCACAGAAAACATTTTCCCCACCTCCGTCACCATCCCTGCCACATCACCCCAAGCTGATAAATATTTAGCGAAATTCCCTGTCCTGTCTTGATATTCCCCCTTATTCTTAGAATGTCTGCATAAATTCTACTTATTTTTCAAAACCCAGCACACACGCCACTGCTTCCAAGGAGCCTTCTTCAAGCCCTGTACCAAGACAGAGCTCACGTGCTCTGCTCCCGGTTCACCCTGATGGACCTGTAATCTTAGTACTCACCTCTCCACAAGGACTTGAGGTGTTTTTCTATCACTGAACTCTGTAAAATCCTTCAGGTTCGGTTTAAAAACTCTAGTAGTTAGGAAATAAAGGCCATCCATTCTTTCTTAAATATGTCCCCTAAAGGTCTCAGTTCATTCCTCCACACCATATGGGGTACACTTAGATGCTGTGTATTACTCTAATCTGGCAGGGGAAGGGAGTTCAGGCAGAGGGCTAAACACCTGTGGAGGCTTAGCAGGCAAGGGAGCTCAGGGCCAACTCTAGAGGTAAGATGAACCCAGAGGTGTAATTGGGACAGCTTGCCTTCGAAGAACTCAGTAACTTTCCATATAGTTCACCAGGTTGTTTCATTTTTGCCCTTCTCAGTCCATGGGATCCTTGCTTCAGGAGCTTGCTAGGTCTAAAACAGATGTCCTTTTATTTGAAAAAAATTTTTGATTCACTTATTTCGATCTTATCTCATGAGAGCTCCATTTGGGGGATCTCTCTGTTGCCCAGCACACACAGGACACTCACTAGTCTCTCTGTGACTCATTGTTGACCATACTGAAATCTGGGGTGGTTTCCCTTTGATCTCTTGGTGTCTGGCCTCACACCATATAACCTTAGTCAGTGTGGGTCCTCAGGGAGTAGAGACTGCTTTTAGAGCCGGGCATGAGGGACTGGCAGTGAATGGCTTGGAAGGACACTGACAGCCATCCCGTGGGCTCTCCCCAAGGTAAAGAATGGTGCTGTGTACATGGTCACTTCTGTGGAGGCCTGTGTGAAGACATGAGTGTTTTCAGAATCCCTGCAATAAACCATTTTATATGAGGGCCTTTTCTGCCCTATATTTGACTATCAGCCATATCCAAGCAACACCAGGAGGGAAATCTACTGAGCCAAGTGCCTAACTTCAGAGCCTATTAGAAATGAGTTTCAAATTTTTCTGCAGGGGAAGCTTATCCATTCCATTGCTCATGCAGACAGTTATGAGTAGGCTGTCAGTATTCCGCATATTAGCTGTGTGACCTTGAGCAAGTTACTTCACCTCCCTGAACCCCTGCTTCTTCTCTGCAGCATAAGCGTCAATTGCCTTGAAAAGTTGCAGCAAGCAGGAAATGCAGACAGAGCTCAGTGCCTGACACGTGTGATGCTTATTCAGTGTTAGCTTTTGCTATTAGAGGTGGACAGATGGGTGCAACCTCCCATCTAAAGTAGGAGGTGACTGGCTGAGCAAGTCTTGCCCTCTAATAGGGGTCACTCGTCAGATGCAGAAAATGGGGTGAAGAAGAGCAGGCAGGGGAGCCTGGAGTGGAACCAAAGGGAGCCGAAGACAGGGTTGGGGGTAACAGTTTAACTACATGGATAAGAGCAAGATGAAGGGGCTGATAGAGAAAGTAAACAAGATTGATAAAGGAGATTAAAAAGGAAAGGGAGGCTAGGCACTGCTGGGAATATAAACAGACCACAGTACCGATGGGATAGCTGCTGTGGGGGAGGGCCCGTATAACAAAGCGGATGGCAAAACAGTGCAAGAGCCCAATGGATAGAACATAAAAATGACATAGTCACAAAAGATAAGTTTATCTAGATAGGTGCCCAGGAACGGAAGGAGAAGAGATGAATGCATGGCTGTGAGGGTGATGGAGGATTCGGCAGTCTCAGTCTGTCTCCTCTCTGCTTTGCTGCCTCTGGCTTTGGCTTTGGCTCCTAAAGACTTTGACAATGTGGCTTAATGAGGAGATCCCTGGAGCTGAGCTAGATTGAAAACAAATGGAAATCCTGCTGGGATTTTGTCACTTTCCTCCACCTGCTACTGAGAGAAATTTAAAGGGGAGCTACCCTGGCAGTGAGTATGCCATTCCTGGTTGGGTTAGGAGGAAGGACATGTGCTTGGTTGTGGAGTATGGTGGCCACTCCCACTTCTGCCTCCCTGTCTTCCTGTCCCTTTGCCTTTCTCCCTCCCTCCCCTCTCTCCTTACCGCTCGTCCTGCCCTTCTCCCTCTTTTTTCCCCCTACACCTCAGAGTTGTTAAAAAGGTAGCCCTCATCATATAACAGTGAGCTGGTGGGCTTGGCAGGGAGTGTGGAGGACGGACAGCTCAGTAAGGAAGACGAGCCAGCATGGCAGTGGGAGCCAGGACAGAGATGGAGGGGTGTGGCATGCAGTGGAAGAAAATGCAGGGTGTTTGGGGGCAGTCACTGTAGACCCAGGTAGTGGAAGCAAAGGATTCCAGAAGAGCAGTAATGTGAAAAATAAGAAAAAGTATTTTGGGTTAATGAGATGTTAAAGTCAGAAGTTTGGAATCCACTGAGAAACTACAACTTTGGGTGGTGATGAGTTAAAAATGACAAAGTGGACACGAAGCAGGAGGCACAGAGGTCAGGGCAGGAATCCAGGTCCTTGGAACCTGAGAAGGGAGGTCCAGTAGCACCCCTTGGCCTCTTGTTTTCTATGCTCCTTTCTCTTTGTGAAATCCCACTTTCATTTTTCTCCTGGGCAAGTTCTCTTATCCTCCATTTCTTTTCCACTCCCTCCCATTCCCCTTTCCAAGGGACAGCTTCAGTTTTTAGGGATGCTACTGATCCCCATGGCAACTCAGACACACGAGACAATCCTTAAAAGATGCTGAAGTGCAAAACAAATAAGGGAAGGGAAGCAAAGCCATGGTGAGGACTCTACCATCAAGCATTCACCTGCAGAGTGGACTCCAAGAACTCTTCCACTTGACATCCAGACATTAATTCAGGCAGGCAGTTGCTGGGGGGAGAGAAAGCAGGGAGGTGGCTCTGGCAGCTGACTCAGGACAGCTTGACACACTTATTTGGGGTGTGGCCAATTATTTTGACAATTTTGTCTTGCCATATTGGTTAAATGTTTTGTGCCATAGAAAACTAACCTCTCCCCAAAGACAGCAAGGGCAGAAGAATGGGCCCTTCCTTTACTGTGTGCCCCTCAGCACCTGGCACCAAGCTGCACATTGGGTAAGAGCTCAGAAATGCCATTTGAATAAATGAATGAAGTCAGACACTATACCTGGAGGGTATCTATTTGCATATGAAATGTGATTAACTTTTTACAGAAATCCAAGGGAAGACTGTCATTCAAAGTAATGCCTTTGCTGATTCTCCCACTGCTCAAAGTATCCTTTGAACTTCTCTTAGAATTATCTGTAAGGCTAGTTAATGAGCCACACAAGAATAGCAATCTTACTACATTATAATCACTCTGAGCACATGGAATGATTTCCTCCCTCCATCTGCAGAATTCAGCTCAGGAAAGCTTGCAAGACTGTCTTTACCCACTTTCAAAGAAGCCCTTTTGAAACTTTTTGTTTTTATCTGCAACATTGTCCATAATATTTTTACTTAGGGGGAGAGAGAAAGGGTGGGGTGAGGGGTGTCTTGGTGTGCTTAGAGTCTCAAGGGTCAAAATAAGGAGAGCTTGCATTATCCTGGACCCCCACCTTTCCATGGCAAGTAGAAGTATTTAAATTCTCACTGTTGTTTTTCTGGTGTGAGACTAGGGAGAGCTTGTATATCCTAAGAATATACAAGAACAACAAAGGGTTTCAAATCCTCAGGAAGTCTCTGCTTTGAACATAAAAACAGAGCAGAAAGGTGCTCAGTTATGATTGATGGTAAGTCCTTCCAGGTTTCTAAATGGGAACCCTGCCAGCTCAGCCATCAGGACAGCGCGCTCACCGGAGCAAGTGGGAGCTGACAGCTGCCTTTTAAAATCCGCAGAAACTCCCGTGCGACATTGAGGACAAGCAGGCTTTGCAGAGGTTGGTACTGCAGCAGTGCTGCTGGCTGGACCTGAAGATGGTGACCCATCATTCCTGCCATCTATCACCTGTCCCTGTGGCCCAGTATCTCTTTCTCCAGAGCACAGACTGCTGGATGCTGTGCTGTGGGTGCATCCAGAGCAGCCTCCACTGTAATCCCCGCATCTTCACATGGGGCTTAGCCAAGCAGAGAACTGAGCTTTCCTTGGCATGTGGCTTAAATCTCTTGGCAAAGAAACAGGTCCCAGCTCATCAGAAAGTCTATCTTCGGCAGCCATGAGCAGATGGATTGGGGTTTCTTGGGGTCAAGCATTAGCACTTGTCCAGCTGGATCCTCCAAACTGGATATTTATAGTTGAAAAACAATCTGTCTGTTGGGAAGTATAAGGAATCCTCTTGGCAGGGGAGTAGGGAGGGAAAATGGAGTGGGAGTTCAGATTTCCACTGAGCTTCTCTGTGCCCAAGGTTCCTTGCATTGGCTTCACAAACGTTTGGGAGCTTTGGGGGCAGTTTTTCTTACTTTTCTTGGGTTCCACATCAACATTTTTAAAAGAACAAAGATTGGACAAGAGGATCAGGTTGATAGTGTTGACCCTGCTGATAGAGGGAAATGAAGCTGGTAGCACAGGAAGAAGTCACTCTTCACCGCCATCTCTAATCAAGGACAGGCTTGTGCTAATCCATCCCCATCTACATTTGGGAACTCATAGTACATTTTTGATATGCAGGAAGCCAGAATTAGAGTTATTACCTGAAGTTCCAGGCTAGAATAAAACCAATGATTTCCCACAGGCCTGAATGTAGGACTCATTAAAAGAATTCATCAACCAACTAAACACAAATTCTGAGAGCTACCAGGAAAGACTCTTCCTGGCTACGGAGTCTTAAAAGATGAAATAAGAGTAGAGTAATATTCTGGAATATTCTTTCATGAATTTTCTTTTAGAAGTAATTCCTTTTTACCTTACAACTCATTCACCTTTGAAGCTGGACCACCAGCTGAGGGTAATGGTTCAGAACATAAAAGGACCATTGGAGAAATGAAACTCAGATTCTAGGTATTGAGTCCTCTACACTCAAGTCTTGGAACTGCAAGAGGAAGGACTCATCCAGATATTGCTGTGTTGTTTTAATATTAAAATACAGGTTTGATTGTCAGGAGCAAAGCCCGTAGGATTCAAGCATGAAGTTCACACCACAAATCAGAGAAGAGGCAGAAACCTGTGGCTATAAAGACAGTTTCCCTGTCATATGGATAGGGAATAAGGACTTTTCCCCATTGGGTTCTAGCCATGGCAGGCTTGTGTTATTGCACCTATGTCTCTGTTAGAGGCATAAAAGCACATATTTGGAATGTGGAGACCCAGAATTAAGGTTACTCTTTGAGATTCCAGGTTACAGCAAAACCAAAAAATTCCCACAGACCAGAATCTAACACTCATTGAAAGGAATTATCAATCAACTAAACTCCCTATCTCAGGGGAATTTGAAAATGGGAAGAGGAATACATGTTTGGGTATGAGTGTGAACCACACTCTTCCTGCAGGGTGAATCTCTGGTAAGGGGTGGTGGATGCCAAAAAGTACATAGAGAGGGCTTTCTCATGCTTCTTTCTTGAACCACTGGACCTAGTGCCCACACCACTATCACAGTGAGTTGTGCAGATAGAAGAGATGGCAGGTTCTATAGCTTGAATGTTGTTGCCTCCAAAATTCACATTGAGATTTAGGCTATGAAGGCTCTGTCCTCAAAAATAGATTAATGTTGTCCTTGTGGATTCCTTGGAACAAGAGTGTGTTTGGTATAAAAGGGGAAATATAGCCCTTTTTCTGTCTCTCATCCTCTTTGTCCTTGGCCACGAGACTTTCTGCCATGTTACAATGCAGCAAGGAAGCCCCTTTCTGGATGTTTACTCCCTGATACTGGATTTTCCAGCCTCCAGAAATGTGAAAAGTAAGTTTCGGTCAATTATAAATTTATCTGGCTTCCTGTATCCTGTTACGGAAGCACAAAACAGACTAAACAATGGGACAGGTTTGGGCAAATAAAATGACCCCACTGAAGCTGGACTGGTTCCTAAAAGACATGGAGGACATTCTATGGCCTCACCAGAACACAGAAGGTACCTACATTCTGATGTCCAGGAGATCTTCCAGAGCAACCAGGGCAAGAAAGCCCAAGTAGGGGCTGCACTGATATTGAAGCCCCAGAAAGACACAGTGCCTATGAATGCTGAGGTGGGACTCTAGCTGACTGGGGAACCTGTTGAATAGACCCAGAAACATGATGAACATGCCCCCCCAAATCACATGACACTAGCAGCAAGCTTCAGCAGAGAAGAGACCCTGTACCAGAAGCTTCTCTCATGATGCTAAGACTATGCAGAATTCACACTCCTACCTACATCCAAAAACCCAGAGCACCTCAGGGAGCACTAAAAGATGACTGACAGTGGTCAGTGTATCTCAGGGATTTCCAGGAACAGGAAAGGAAGGCATAGGGACATTACACGGTTTGGGTCAGTGGAATCCAGAGTGGGATGATGGTTAACAAGGAAAGCACAGCAAAGATGGAGGATGATGCCAGTGATCAGAAGACATTGGCAAACCTCACTGGGGATAAAGCAAGGCCAGAGATTGCTCAGAGACTTGCAGTCCTCCCCTTCCGGACTTCCCCATCCCTGTAACACTTTAGGGTGTGCTCTGACTATCCTTGGACTGGCACAGTGAAAGTCAGCCACTGCTTAAGGACATCTGTAGACAAAATAATTCAAAGACCACAGAACTGATTAATCAAACACAGACAAACTGGGCTGTAACAAAGCATTGGCTCACAATAAATGTCTGCCCAACTTGAAACACTATGACACACAGAGTTGGCACTCAGAGGCCAAAGAGTATGGGGATGTCATCTGGATCCAGAAGACATGCAGTGTCTTCAAATGCCAGCTCTGTGACCTGGACACATTTCTTGACCTCTTGAAGCTCAAATGCAAAACAGGATGATAATACAAACCTTGAAGAGTGATGCTATTTGGGGCATTATTCGTTAAATTACATCTCTTGAAATAGATATTTTGAAGTCTTAAACCCCAGTAATGCAGAATAGGACCTTATTTACAGAGGTAATCAAATTAAAATGAAGTAATTAGCTTATGTCTGAGTCCAATGTGACTGTGTCCTTATAAGAAAGGGAAATTTGGACAGAGAGACAGGTGCATGTAGAGGGAAGATGGACAGAAGACAGGAAGAAATAGTTATGTGATGACATGATATATTTACAGGCCGAAGGATGCTAAGATTTTCAGTCCAACACCAGAAGTTAAAGGGGGCAAGGAAGGATTGTCCACTAGAAAGTCAGAAAGAGGGTAGGCTTACTAACTCCCTGATTTTGGACTTCTGGTCTCTAAAAAACCATGAGATAATAAATTCCTGTTGTTTTAAGCCATTCAGTGTTTGGCATATTGCTATGGCAACCTTAGAGAACCAATGAAAGTCTTTCAAAATCTGAGTTTGTGATAATATGAAAAGGGTCATATTAGTAGATTCTAAAAAACTCAAAATTATATTAAAACACTAACTGTTTTATGCACAAAACTCTTTATGATACTGGACACAGTGTCCTAGGATCTTCTGGATCACGGAGAACTTGATTTGTATCATTTTCATTTGTATAATAAATAGACCAATAATAATAAAAAGAAGTTCTCAAGATTTTTATTAGCCTGCAGCCTCATTTTTTAAAAAGACTGGCTTAATTTATTTTTAGGCTCTGGGGCTTGTTTTAATTAGCACAGCTGAATATATATTAACTGCAAATGAACTTTCCTACATCTCCTGCCCGACTGTCGGCATACAGCTCCATTACGATTCATGGCAATTTCTTCCACAATAGCACAGAATCAGCCTGGGCTAAAGGGTAGCTACACATGACATTGTTTACTGATTACCTCCACTGCTTCCCAATAGGTAATACCAATAATAGGAAACATGAAGTTGGGCATTTATATGTGCTAGCATGTTTTATCCATGATAACCATTTTAAACCTTTTAAAGAAAACTGATAAAATGGATGCATTTATCTACATGTAACAGGAAAAAAAATCAAAGCAAAACAAGAAACTGATGCACAGGAACTGAGGGAAGGTTAAATAATTTGCATAAGATTATATAACCAGCAATTGTGGAACCAGACTTTGTTTTCTCTTTTTTGTTTTGTTTTTTGGTACCGGAAATTGAACTCACAATCTTGCACTTTGCCAGGCAGGCACTTAGGCCACTGAGCTAAATCCCCAGCTGGAACCAGACTCTGAATTCAACTACTCAAATTTAACTGTCATTTGCTGCAAAGTGGTTCTTCCAGCGGTTTGAAACAAAATCATGAAAGGGTAGGGAAAATATTGGGTGTTTACTGTGTGCCAAGATTATAGTGAAAGCATCATTTTCTTAAGATTCATAACATCCCAAAAGCAAAAATATTGTCATGAGAAAGTTGAAGCAGGAAGAGGTTAAATAACTGGAACAAGATCTCTCAGATCATAAGTCTTACAGCTGTGATTCAAACTTACATCTTTCTGACTCCAAAATTTGTGCTTTTTCCACCATGTTGTTCTGGATCAGAAGACAGGGAAACCTTAAATGTCTGGTAGTGTCACATCCCATCCAGACAGGTGCTGCTTGCAGAACAAACTTGTAAACTGTGGTTCTCAAGTATCTCCAGTTGTGGAAAACGTATTCCCACATGGGCACACTGCTCCTTTCCTTTCCTTTCCTTTCCTTTCCTTTCCTTTCCTTTCCTTTCCTTTCCTTTCCTTTCCTTTCCTCTCCTTTCCTTTCCTTTCCTTCTCTCCTATCTTCCTTCCTTCTTGTCATTGATTAAGGAAGAGTCTAGACAGAGTTCTCTCAACTGTTCTATGCATAGGTAAAGAGAAAATTTGCCATGGTGTGGGAAAAACAGGTTTGGATAGCACAGGGCTCCAGCCACTGGGTGCCCTATGTGCCAAGCTGTGCAGAAGCTGAAGGGATAGTTAGCTTTTTTCTGAAAGAAGTGGTCAATAAGTAATGAGGCAATGTTAATTCAACACTGCATGTCCTAAAATGAGATAGACAGAACTAGAAGAATATAGGAGGGAAAATGACCTAATCTGAAGTGACCAGAGAAGTCCCCAAGGAAGGGAAACTTTCTAGAGCAGCATCTGATTTCAACCTGGAGAGAGATGAGTGCTGGGTAGGAAGGCATTTACATGCAGGGGAATCCTATATACATATGTTGGGTACTTCATTACACTATTTTCAACTGTCTTGATTTTCTGTCTCTATTTTACTTTTCTTCCTTCTCTCTTTTCCTCCTGTCTGGGCCACTGCACTGGGCATTCCTTTCTGGGGTGGTACCAGCAGCATATAGATAGCCCCCACAAGTGGCTTTGCTTAGTCAATCTAAGGTGAGAAATGTAACCAAATTTCCTAAGTACATTCACTTTGATGAAAGAGTCACAGGGCCACTGGGTACTGGGTGCTATCACTGAGGGGCTGAGTTTCATCCAACTGGCTTGGTGTAAATCTTTGGTCTGAAATAACATTAAGTTAATCCAGAGTCACCTCTGACAAAGAACCATAGTTCCGGGCATCAATTGTGCGTGCCCAATATGACAGCTCCTTTCTAATGTACCAAATTTGCTTTAAATAATAAAATACCAGCAACAATAGTCCATCAGTATTCTACACCTCTATGGGAAGTGATTTCATATACAGCTTTATTTTCTCAAACATTTTATTCTGACATTTATTTTACAGCCAAATACCAAAGACTTATTTCTCTACAAAGCCTGCATTACATCGACATGATTTTTCCTTCGAGAGAATGTACCCATAAACAAATCATTGAACGAAAAAAGAAAATGCTCCGTGTCCTAGCACAGCTTGGTAAATTACCACAAAATCTTCTGCTTACAACAGTTCCTAGCCTAGAACATCTAACATATGGTAACTCCTGATTCTTAAAACATTATTGTGAAATTAATTGAATTAAGGAATGCACAGTGGCATGAGAGGAAGGTAGGCTTTGGATTCAAATAGATATGGGTTTGAATCTGAACCTGGTCAATTAGCCTGCTCAGTGACTTGGAGTGAATTGTTCGATTATTTTAAGTCTCAGTTTTCTCCTAAATAAAACTGAGGCAAAAATGCCCGAGTCACAAGCAAGGATTAAATGAAAAAGTGTTCTTAATGTCTAGCTCAAAATTGGGTATGGCACATACTCAGAATCAATCATTCTTTTCTTTCTTCAAATTAGCCCACTAACCAAGATGTATAGCATGTTCCAATAAATCATCAATCAATCAAAGTAAGAATCAAACACCTAGTGTCAAAGAGGGTTCTTAGTTCTGGTTATGTAAAATAATTACTTTGACATTTTTGAACAAAATAAAACAAAACAAAAAACATCAGACCCACCCCCACCTTCAGAATTTCTAATGAAGATTTCATGGTTTGAGCCTGGAAAACAGAATCTTTTCCAAAGATTCCCAGGTGATTCATGATTTTAGTGAGAAGGGATGAAAAACACGGGCTGTTCTCTTGTGTTCTGAGCAGCCTATGCATAACGCTGTATTCCCTCTGTGTAACCATTAAGAGAGAAAAACCTAACAGCGAAGGCCACTTGCACCATGGAGGGAATTATATCTGTGTCACAAAGAGAAGATTTTAAGAATGAGGGGTGATTGGTTTCTCTGATTGAAGACAGCTGAGAGTGGATGATCACTCCAATTATTTGAAGAGTTACTATGTGAAGAGCAATTGGGCTTGTCAAACACAGTCTGAAGGGATCAAGCTCTATAAATTAGGAGTTCAAATCAGATAGGACCAAAGATGAGCTACCTTTAGTCTTAGTGAGTTCATAGTCGCTGGAGGAATGCAAGATGACACTGTATAACAACTTAGTGATAACAGGTATTTAAGAGGTATTTAAGCACTAAGCATTTAGACTCATTTTTTATGGACCCTCTCAACACTTGGAGACGATAACAGGGTCATTCATTTTCCATCATTAGTTGGGACAAAGATGGCAGACAAAGTGAAAGGATGAAAAATCTCAACCCATCATTCCCTGTGTGTCTCAGCAACTTGGTCCCTCCTAGCTCATGGATGTGAGTGAGCATGCTCCATAGACAGCTGAAGCTATTGAGGCTCCTGACAGCTGTGACAAAAAGCCAGAGACCCATCACAGGATGTGGCTGGTGGGACTGTTGGAAGATCTAAACTAGTGCTTCATGCCTTGTTTTCTTTTTAAAGCAATAGAGTCTTCCCTTTTTTGTTCTTGTTTATACAAACAAATTCAACTTGGGCATATACCTTCTGATCAAAGAGAGGCTGCTCTGAATGGGTGAGAGGTACTCTCTGTCTTCCTTGTGAGTCCAGCAGTGGCCCCTGGGACACCTGTTCAGAACACAAGAGTCCCATAATGCAGGTTTCACAAACTATAATTTGCATAAAACTCTTTCTTTTTACACATGAATAAAATGAGCTCAGAATTGCTGAGTAACTCAGTCAGAGTCACACAGCTCATGAGAGCAGAGATGATTCCAGACCAAGCTCTTCTTTTTTGGACTGCCTGCCTTTCCCTCTAGCCCATATGAATGCTCTAAGGCAGGACAAGAATAATTTCAGACATGGCTGTCCTACCACTTCCTGTGGAATTATCTATGGCAATAAATGATGCATAAAAAGCCCAAGAACTCATTTCAACCAAAAATGACAGCCTCCTGCCAGGGGATGCCCCTTCTGCATTTCTGCTGGTGGAGATGGATGTTTTCAATAGCTACTTTCTTATTCAGTGTCCCCAGTGACCAAGACCCTCTTTTAGTAAGCTGACCAGCTAGGATAGGGGAAGGGAAGGTCACCAATTGGATCCAAACCAAACAACTGACACAGTTTGGGGCACTGGTTTACTTTCCTTCTTTTCCTCTAAACATGGGTAAGAGTTTAGAGAACTTTCACCACAAGGGAGGTAATATAATGAAAAAGGAGTTGGTAGGGACTTGTGGGTAATGTAGAGAGTAAATCGTGTGTAATCGGAGATTCTATCTAGAGAGTGGACCCACTCATTCACTCACATGGACACTCTCTCAGCTTCTCATTCCAGCCCTGGTTCATTCATTCAGCACACATTTATACAGCTCTTGCTACATTCTAGGCAATGTTTTCACAAAAAATTAATGCAAAACGTTAAGCATAGAATTATTGCAAAAAATTCAAGACAAACAAAATTTCAAAATTTTGAATAAAGACAGAATCTGTAGTTCTGACTTTATTCATTTGCCTCAGGCTCCAGTAGGACTCACCACTGAATGCTATTGATCATGTCTTCATTTAAAATTTTGGGTCTGGAGTTGATAATATTGTGGTTTACTATGTGGGTAGATTTTAGGTGCTCTTACCACACACACATATATACACATACAAGATGCAACTAGGGGTGGTGATATGTATGTTCATTTACTTATCTGTAGTAGGTATTTAATATGTGAATATCAAAACATCAGGTTGTTTACCTTAAATTAAAATAAAATTTTGATATTTTGTTCAAAACAAATTTGCCACTAATTTTGATTTTTAATAATGTATCAACTTCCCACAGGAAATGTAATCATTATGTGCACATGTACTAATAAACTCAAATAACAATAAAAAGAGGAAAGGGTGGACAAATGACATTAAATGTTATTTATTTCAACTACAGGGTTGTTTTGGTGCCTCTTTATTTTTTGTATGTCCAGTAAGTTCCTCATTCACTTAACTCTAGTTCTGGACATGCTCAGATATTAAGAAGGCACAAAAAGTAAGTAAGATGTGTTCCTTCTTTCAAGGAATTCTTGGTCTAGTGAGAAAGATAGATAATTAACAACTAATTGAAACATAATTATTTCATAAACAAACTCCGTGCAAGGGACAGTGTTGGCCCAAGGGAGGGAGGGGTCCATTCTGTTGGGAGGCCTGGCTACAAAGAGGAAGGGAAGCGCATTTCCACCAGGAGAAAAAGCGCTGAGTAAAATGCAGACAAATTCAGTGCACGAGGAGCCATGCAGTCCAGCTGACCAGTGTGCAAAATGAAATCCCAGGAGGTCTAGGCAGGGGGTGAGAAGCAGGTGGGAGTCTGGGGCTGTTAACACTGATGGGACAAAGCTTTACTCATGATCTATGCTCCAAGAACCTCATTTCAGTTACAAGACACTGGGCATGTCACATGGAAAAAGATAGTAAAACCAGATAACTAACAAGAGGCGTAGAAACAGACTGCAAGAAGATAGCATTCCAAGGAAGATGTAGTCAGTCACTCTGGGCTGAGGAGAGGAGGTTGGAGAAACGGTGGCCTGCAAAGACAGCACTGAGGAAGTTAGCAAAGACCCAGGGCTTGATATTCTCCCTGCCACCTCCTCTCTGATGTGTGCGTCTTGCTGGCGGCTTGATGACTCAACAGCCTCCATTCACCCTCTTCATGAATGCAGCCCAGGGGTAGCTGAGGAGGAAACATCCTCTGCAGCCCTGGCTTGGATGGCAGCCAGGGCTGTGTCCTTGGTACGTAATCCCAGCTGACTCTCTTTTCTGGATAAGAGCAGCAAAAGGTATAAATAACAGCAGCAACAACCCCCTCCCAGGACTGCTGTGGGATTAATAAGCCCTCGAGACCCTGGCATTCCAAACCCTGCAGAAACTAGCACTTCAATTGCTATTATGAGCAAGCTCCCAGCCATGGCTCCTTCAGCACATGCTGTTAGTTAATCTCTCCCCAACTATTGCCAGGAGCCATCAATCACCCGGTGCCTGTCTCCTAACCCACAGGCTGGGAAGGTGGGGAGGAAGCTGCCTGGACAGTCTGGCTAGATGGGCTGTCTGCTGACTGCCTCTCAGAACAGTGTGAAGAGAGAGCACAGGTTGGGAGTTGATCAAGGTAGATGTGGACTTGGATTCTCTGCCTAATAGTTCTGTGAATCTCGATGGCCACGAAAGGCCTGTTGACAAATATTCCCATTCTTCATCTGGGCACATGGTGGCCTTGCTCTTACTGGATTCTGTGGAGTTGGTATGGTCATGTGACTTGATTTGGCCAGGAAATGTGAGGGGAAGAGAAGCGGAAGCCAAAGCTTTAACATCTAGTACAAAAATCACCATGCTCTTTTTCACTTACTGTTGCAACTGAGAAAACACAAGTCAATTTTGTTTTATCTTGGGGATCTAAGTGGCTAGGATAAGCAGAAACCCCTGGTGGCCTGCTTTCCACAGGATGAAAAATGAACTTCTGTGCTTTAGACTACTGAGACTTGAGGTTATTTGCTATGGCAGCCTAACATAGGAGATCCTAATGGACTCAGGACAAGTTATGTTTTCCAGTCTTTTGAAGACTAGTTTTCTCGAGGATAATATCATCTTACAGAGGTAGAACTTGATTAACGAGAGATAATTCATGTGAAATCATTTGCAATGCTTGGTTCATAATAAGAGCTCAATAATTGTTAATTTGCATGGTTAGTGTTATTGTCATAAAACCATCACCTATTCTCTTGGATTCTCCCTGACTCCTACTGTCTGAAGCCTCCTCTATCCCAAGTGGAGGTATCATCCTTTCTGCACAGACTGACCCTGCTCTCAGGCTCTGAGACCAGGTCCAGCTGAGGAAGGAATGTATGGAGCCGCTCTAATCCAACAGTTAGAACTGTGGTACCAGTTGTGTCTTCCCACAGAGCTGCCCACTCTGAGCTTCAGAACCAGCTCCTGGGCCTCTGCTACCTGCCTGGTGCTGTGCCCTTCCCCCGTGTTACACCTCAGAAATGGTAAGCTAGGGGACAAGGCTGAAGCTGGCCCTGGCCTGACCTTCTGCTGGGCTTGAGCAAGGCATTGTTCCATACCACCCTGCAGAGATGCTCCTGGCCACCTCTGTCCCAGATGCCTAGCCAGTGGGATTTCCGTCCAGAGCCCAAGCCATCTTTTTTCCTGGGGGCAGCCAGTGTTTCCCCTCACCAGTCTGCAGTGATGGAAGATTAAACAGCTTATACAGTTCAAGTTGTGCACCATTAATGGACCCCTCTGGAAGATGTTCCATGTTAATAAGCCTAGCCTATAATGAAGCCTGGCTGGGGGACCCCATGGCTTTCTCATTTTTCCTGCTGATGCTGAATGAAATGGTCTTTGCTCTTATCCCATCTCTCCATCATCTATCTAGAAGCGCTTTTCTAAGGGTGAATCATTTAGACCTTTTATATCACTATTTCACTGTTATTAATCATCATCTAGCTAAGAGCAACGTGAGATTTATAGATGAGACAACTATCATTCATGAGGTCAACTGATCTCCCCAAGGTCACAGCTCAGGGCTTGAGCATGAGAAAGGCTCAGTCTCTGTCTCTGTCTCTGTCTCTGTCTCTGTCTCTCTCTCTCTCTCTCAATATTTGGTTGCCTAGATTAGAAATTTTTTTCTCCAAGTGCTGAACTGGGCAATGATTCATAAAGTTCTACCTTCCCCTTCCTCCCCTGCTCCTCATTAACAGAAAAATCAAAGTTTCTTTTTTTTTTCAGAGCTTCTGATTGCAGTGCAGAGCTGCTTTTTATCAAATATCTAGTTACAGTGCTGGGAGAAACATTCGTGTTAGCGGTAGCTACAAGGGCAATATGTTCATTGTACCTTTCTGATTGGGAGCTCTTCTTTCATGCCACCTGTTGAGATTTTTTAGGCAAATCAATAGTGGCAGAATTTCTGTATGAGAATGGATTAAGGATCATAACCTGGATGAAAGGATGAGATTTAGGGACACGTCTTGAAGCTGTCCTTGCAGAGAAAGTATGCTACTTTTCCTTAGCGTGTTTACTTGTGATGGTTGGGTGGGGAGTAGTGAGAGGTTATGGAACAGCTAAAACCAGTCCTGAACCTTCCAGTCCCCACACTGTGCTGTAATCAAGTAGAAAATTCAAAGAGAATGTAGACAAGGCACCCAATCCAGAGTGACAGTTGGCATGTCCACAAGCACTGAGAAAATTGAGACCCCTCTTATAAGGGGGCCCTCTTGAGAGCTACCAGGTAGTTGTGGACAAAATGATTTCTGCAAAAAATAACCTAATAATGAAGAAACTCAGCACCTCAGACCATTGTAGAAGTCATGTTTCAGGAACATGTATGATTGATAGATTCTGAATTCCCTCATCACTATGAGCTTCCTTCACTGTTTAAACTGAAATGAATAAAATCACATTTCAAAACAGCCTGCCCCTCAAAGATCCTGTGCATGGCCAGTGCAGTGTCTTCACTGCCTCTGTCCTCTGTTCTTGTCTGTGTAGAGGATGTGCACGTGGGTGTCTTCCACATGGCAAGTAGGGCCCAGGATCATTTGTTTTCTCTAAGGTAGAGAAACATTCCTGAGTCCCCTCCACAGTGCCAAGTGTCCTCCCAAACAGATGAGTCTTGGGCAGAATATTTCACATTGATGACTCTAGAACTCAGGGCTGGCGGCAGTGTTGAATTTCTTGTATCAGACTTTGTTTCTGTAGTGATTACTCATCCAGAAAATCACATGGTGAGTCTTAGGAGGGCTGCCATGGAAGAGGCCTCTCTCTGTTCACACCCTACCCATCCCAGCTACCTCAGGAGATTCTAGTTTCCTGGTGTGAATTTTGTTTCCTTGACAGAGTTTCTCAAGCCCCATAGCATACCTTCTCTAGAAACAGAGAAAACTTGAGAATACCAGTAAGATAATGTAATTTTCTGGAATCTTGCTGGTGTGAATGTTATCCTGGGACCTGTAGAAATTCTGCCTCTTTGATCAACTTTATTTTTACTGCTTTAAAAATTTATGTTATCAGTATAGGGTAAAGCAAAGGGCTTCTTTGAAGTATTAAATACTCCCGACCTCTTAGATCTTGCCTTATCTTTCCTTCAGAATGCTTTTTCCTTCCATTTCTTTTTCCTACCCATTACCTGTTATTCCATCTGTCCCTTATCACCATGGGTCTAATTTTTTTGATCTTTTCTTTTTGTATTCTAAAGCATTTCTTTGCATCTCTTATTGTTGTAGTTAATCATATGTTATTTTGTATTGTTATCTGTTTCACACTTGTAATACTAGTTTTCCAAGTGAGATTAAAAACTCTTTTAAGTTAGGAATCGTTGACAATAGATTTTTGGTGATTGCCTGATATTGGTAGGGAATGTATCACTGGGAGAGTATACAAAGGTACAGACTCATAAAAAATTAGAGTTGGAAGGAACTTAGAGGTTGTTTGGGCCAAGTCATTCATTTTATAAAGGTATGCAAAAGAAAATACAAAAGGAGTCTTTGATATTCCAGAGCATATGTCTAAACTGAAGCTAAGCATAAGCCCTGTGTCAGAGCTTTTATGTCCCATGCTGCCCTTCTACCCCCATCAAATATTTCCTTCTGGAAACAGAACATGAACTTCTCAGGTTCCTTTAACACATTATGAAAATAAAGTCCGAGCAACTTTGCATTGACTCAGTTGTCTTTGCAACCGTTCCATCTCCCAGCCTTCAGAAGCGATGATTTTCAATAATCAGCCCCATTTCTCTTTGTTTTGAGCCCACAGCAGTCCTCCCTCATCCACCGTTTCACTTTCCACAGTTTCAGTTATATGAAGTCAACCTGAGCCCAAAAACATTAAATGAAAAAAATCCCCCAAATAAACAGATGTTTTAAATTTCGTGCTATTCTGAGTAGCATGATGAAATCCCGAACCTCGCAATCTGTTTTCTGTGGGCCCTGGACTGTCTCTTCATCCTGTGTATCCACGTTGTACAAGCGTATGTTGCCCTTCATTAGTCGCTTAGTCATCAGTATTGGATTATGATCATGGCATTGCGGTGCTTATGTTCAAGCAGCACTCCTCTTACTAAATAACGAACCCAAAGCACGAGAAATGAAAGTAGGAATTTGGAAAGTCAAAGGGAAGTTATGAAGTGCTTCTTTGAAGTGAAAACATTAAAGTGCTCCACTCAGTAAGGAGAGAAAACTTGCATGCCTATTTTGCTAAACTTGATGGTAGGCACAAAACATAAGAAGTATATAGAGTTGAGTATTGTCAATATCTCAGACATCCAAGGAGGGTCTTGGAAGATACTTGTAGCTGATAAGGGGGCTTAGTGTCTAGTGGGCCCACAGGCTTATTAGATAGAATGACTGAAGCGAATTTTAGCCAACGAAGGTGATATATAAAGGAGAAAGGGCAGTGGGCTTGATTCCCAGACCATCCGTGGTCTTGCTAGTTAAACAATGAGAACCAATAAGAATGATGAATAGAGTTTACTGAGAACTCATCTGGTGCCAGAATTGTAGCATTCCATATATAGTCTCTCATTTATTACTCACAACACCCTTATGAAGTGGGTGTTCTTATTATTCTAATTTTATAAATGAGGAGGCTGAGGCACAGAGAAATTAAGCAACTCTGGTGGAGGGAGAAGAATGCAATAATAGAGGAGGAGCTATCAGAATTCTGTGCTTTTCCTGTTATTCTAGGATTCTATAGGTCTTATAAAACCACTTTCACCTCCACTCTTGTTTCATTGGAAAATTCATATTAGTTTAGAATCAAGGTTGAAAACTATTCTATGGGTCAGATATTTAGTGTGGCTACCCAATGTATCAAAAAATGTATTAATGATGTCTATAACTGGGAGGTGGGTATATAGAATTACTGATTTTGGGCTTCCTTTGGAAAACTGGAAGGACCCTGGGTCTGTTTCCAAATAGCAAGAGCCAGGGGGAGGTAAGGGGTGGTGGGACCTTCCAGCAGATTCTCCAGTCCCCCAATAACTCTCTTGAGATAGGAGATTAGGGCATGGCTAACTGGCTGGGCAAGTGGATGTGACCTGTCAGTCATGGAGATCCAGGAGACATGTGCCCAAGCTCTGGACCTGGAACCAATCAAAAACTTCTATCTTCAATTTTTCTCATGAGGACTCAAGTAAGATTTTTGGTTAGTATGTTTAGACTTGGCATCAGACTGAGGAGTAGGACATGAATAAAACAAAACAAAACAAGACAAACAAAAAAAACAGTCACCATTAAGCTCTTGGCCACTATGTTTTCTCTTTGATGTGGTCTACTCTTACCCTGCAAAATGTATGACTTTTTCCCCTAATTTTAATTGCCCTGTACTCAATCTGTAGAATGTGTTTCTTTTACTGTTTTTGATAAATATAAAACTTTACTGGCATTTGAGTTTGTCTTGACCAGTTCTTTGTTCAGAACAGAAAGAACCTAGAAAATACTTCTAGAAAGAGACCTCAGGCCCCAGAAACCTGGTAGCACTCCCACTTACCAACATGGAAGCCACACTCACACATAGCCACACTGCTATGATGTCTGGCTGACAGCTAGGTCTCCAGAATCTTCTATTTTTGACACCTGCTTATTAGGGGGTTTGTTCTATTTCTTTAAGAATCTTCTGAAAATCAATGATCTTTCTAAACTGGAAGGATACATTATTGTCAAAATAACAAACATTATTTTCCAGTGTGGGAAAAATCGTTGAAATAATTTCTCTAGAATCACTTTTGTGATATGGAAAAATCAGCCTCTGTGCTGCAACTGTTGAATAGTGCCTTCAAACATTAGAACCTTGCCAAACCAATTTTCCCCTTTCAAATTCAACACTGCTCCATTTATCTCAGTGGGGGCTAAAGATCAGCTAAATTTGAAGTCATAAAGCTCAGCCTTTTTGAATGATTTTGGTCAAAACAGCTTTTTTGTAAGCAGCCAAATGTACTTTACATTCTTCCATCTCAAAAGAGACTAAAGAGAGATTTCTAAAAATTTCCCAAAACATTTCACCTCTGAGCCGATTATAAAAGTGGAGAATTTCATTTGGAAAAGGGGCACATATTTCAGAGTGTTATCAGCTCTCATAAACAGGAGATTATAATGGAATCAAGGTTCCTCCCCTCTTGCCTTTAACTAGAGTGAATGCTCCTGTGAGCACTATAATAATGATGTTTTGCATTTATATAGCACCATTCATTCTTCTGAGGAGCTCAAAACGATTTACAAACATTATCTCATTAAATCCTCTCAAACATCCCTGTGAGACAAGTAACCACAAGAGAGATTATCCCTGAGGTACAAAGCTCCCTCCAGCAGGGCTGGGGTAGGATAAACTGCCCATAATCCCAGTCCATGTCCCATAGGGCTGGAAACAGAGCTCTGTTCTGTAAAATACTGGGTGGAGGCTTGTGTGAGGAGCAGTGTTTCCAGAGGAAGTTAGAAGTGACTTTGTTTGCCACGTGTTCTCCCACTGCTTCCAGGGGGCTGTGCGATGGGACATCATGCCCAGGTCTCCCATCTGGAGACTCTTCTTGGCTACTGTGGACAGAAGGGGCATTCAGGGACCACTGCTAAATTCATGAATGCTACTTTAGTCTCAAGATGTCCAGCTGCACTTGCTGGTACTAAAAGTTCTAGTTGTATCCAGTGGTGCTGAGTTTTTTCAGAGGTTTCCCTTTATTTTTAAGACACTGGGGCCCATTCTCAAATGCCGGTACCTGACAGTGATTTTGGATGGGGAAAGAACCCCATTTGTTTGGGATACTAAGGCAGAACTTGTTGAGGCATCTATTAGGAAAGTGTTTGTGGAGCCAGGACAGGGTACTTAGCTGGACCAGTTACATAACTTAGCATTGACACACTGACCTTCGGAACAGTGAGATGAGTAGATGACATTAGTGAAAGAATAAATTTTAATATAAATGGGAACTCCTCACTCTTCTGGAATAATTATTCCTAAGGGTTCATTTCCATTGTATGTGTCCTTACTATAAGACAGAAAAGGGACAGTAAAATTGAGCAAATCTTTCGGCTATTTAGTGCCATTAAATTCAGCTCCTCAAGACATTTTCAACTAACCAGATAATTTTTGGTCATCCTTACCATCAGCAAAAAATTCTTACAGGCTTTCTACATGTGGAACATAATGTCAAGTTCTGAAGATGCTGCAAACATTGTAAGGCCACGCAGGACACTTTCCTTGCCTTAGATGTATAGGACACACACTTAAGAGCAAACCTACTTTCAGAGAGCAAATGTATGACAGCTCTCAGAAATAAAAATCTCCCTGCAAACACAAAGTGTCTTCTTTTAAGAGATTTAATTGTAAGCCTCATTTTGTACAATTCCTTATTTCAGTTCAGTTTATTATTTATAAAGCATCTATCAAAACTAAAGTCCAGTCAGGTTAAATGACTTTGTCAAGGTCACAGTGTTAGTTACTTCATAAAAATAAAAAGACACCTCACCAAAATTCAAGATGCTTCTTTTTTCATGGTACATAAATAAAGTACATATTAAGCATTGTATGACTTTATGCTTATCCAATATAGTTCTGGTTTTAGCAAGCATGTTTTCTTTTACAAGTCCTTGGAGATGAGCACAGAGCATATGTTTATGGAATATACAGATACTATGTAAGTAGGAGATAATGATGAAACTAAGTATGATGACAGTTGTAATCCAAATTCACAAAGACTATGAGAATTTAAGACTATGCACCCAAATGAATGCAGATACATATTTGGAGAAGTGTAGACTCTATAATTAATTTTCAGAAGGACAGGATATGAGTCCCATGTGATATTGGTCCAGAGATTTTAGTAGTGTGTGTGTGTGTGTGTGTGTGTGTGTGTGCATATCTTTCATTCTAAAGGAGGCACTCAAAAACCCAGGACTGGGTAAGTCTTCATTAATTTTGGGGTCCAGCTGCTCAGTAGCTTATGTGTAACTCTGACAGTCTGCCAAATCTCAACACCCTCAAGTCCTCATGGTTTTTGCAATGCCCTAATGTACTGTAAGCACCATGAAGGCAGACATGCAGTAGGAGACATGCTCTGGGTCTTTGTGGTTGGGCTCAGAGGAGATGTGTCCTTAAGTTTAAGGTACTCTTAGTACTGGAGGAGCCACAGGAATCCCATGCTCAGTCATGGAGAGGCAGGATGGAATAGTGGTTCCTGACCCCAACCCCTATTACTCTCTCACACAGGGTTGGCTCCCTACAACAGAGAGGGATGGGGGATGCCCATCAGAGTGGCAGTGGGAGTTCCCAGACTGTAAAGCTGAGGGAGAAATCAGGAAGGGAAACTCCAGGGAAGGAATGCTCAAAAGAGTCTGTATCAGCTTGACCAACTAGAGTCCCACCCGGAAATTTCTCCTTCTTTTGGTTGCTCCCAGGTCCTCCTAACAACAAGAACAGTGGCCGAGAGTTTCCTGTTTGCATAGTGGCCCATGTCCCTCTTGCTTTCACCTCAGGTATTTAGTGAGTTCTTTGGAACTTCTTGTGTTGCCATAGTGATGGCAACAGGCTATTAGAGTCTTACTGGGAAACAGGAAAACTTGGGGTTCTGAGGACTGCAGCCACGTGCCACCAAGCAGCCTGGGCACCTAGATTAATGAAGTCTCAGTTAGGATGGCCGGCTGTGCCAGGATCTCGCATTAGCAGTCATGCAACTGGGCCACCTGGGTGCAGGCAGTAGCAGTGACACACCAGTGACACACCAGCAAGCACAGGCTACGTTGTAGTACAAGTTGGGAATCTGGTGGCTCGCTCAGGGGCCTGAGTAGGCAGGTGACCACCAGAGCAGTGAAGATCTGCAGGCAGCCCAGGCTTCCTGAAAGTCCTGGTCAGCGGGTCCTCTGCCACCACATGCTGTTCTACCGACTGCTTTCTGTTCTGCTTGAACCCATAAAGTGCACTGCCCAGACAGATAACACAGGAGATGTGGACTCACAGTAAGACAGGCTGCAACGCAAGCAGCAGACAACCTCATGGTCCAGAGAGGCTGACTGCCGGCTGTTTTCCAGGAAGGAGGAGTGAGATGAAGAACTAAAATTCCCTTACACAGTGCTATCTTTATCAACCTACCTGCCCTGGTAGTCTCTATGTTGCCAGCTTGTTATGTAGGTTAGAGTAGCCAGTTCTCACAGGCCACAAAGCTGGACTCTGGGGTTGGAATCTCAGTTTTTCCACTTATTAGCTGTGACCTTGAGCAGGTTACTTAGCCCTTCCGTGTTTTCAGCAAGTCCCATATCTGTACAATAAGGATAATGATCGTTACCTAAAAGAGTGTTATGGGAGTGTATTTAGCATAATGCCTGCAAAGAGTTAAAGCATTATGTATATTTAATTATTACTAATAGCATCATTATTATCAATCTGGACTTGACTAGTGAGGTGTGATAAAGTAAAAGGGCTGGAAGGAGTGATTATTCACTGCAGTTTGGGGAACAGCTCTGCAGGTAAAGTCTAGTATGCTGATCCTGACTACCACTGTCTACTCTGACATACAGATGACTAGCAGCAGAAAGTAAGGCTTCTGTTTATGCCTTGTGTGAGCTATGGTACTCAGTACTGAGTATATTGAATCAAATGGCCCCACAGCTGCAATACACACAGAGTCTGAACAGGAAGACAGGCGGTCACATACAGGTAAGCTGATTGCGTCCTGCAGGTGAGTTGAGCACAATAAATAAATATACTGTCTAAGCCATGCTCCCTGGCATGGGGTTAAGTGGCCTGCAGGAAAGAAGGAAGGAAGGAAAAAAGGAAGGAAGGAAGGAAAAAAGGAAGGAAGGAAGGGCCTTTTCTTAATTTTCATCTAGCCATCCTACACACTCTCAGCAATTTTTGACTTTAGTGAAAGACACAGTAGAGAAAAAGCAAAATCAAGATATTTCTTTCAGAACTAGGTCTTGGATTAAAAACATGCAACAAAAGAAGCCTGAGTTTGTGTTTGTAGTTTTGAGTGAAACAATTTCTCTCCTTTTCTCAATCTGGCAATTTGTTGTCTCTTTTCATTTTTTTTTTACCTTATGCAGCATTTGTTTAGATTAATTTTGCTGCAGAGATAAATTAGTTTGCTCATAATAAAAATGACATATGGTTTCTACATATTTACCCATATTATATATGTAGAAATATGTCTACAAATGTAGAAACTGGGAGATGCACAAATGCCTTTATTCTTTATCTTCACTTTGTGTTCAGCTATTTTGATAGTCTAGTAGTCAGTTATATTTGTCAGAGGAATCTGGCTAAAGTCCCTGTATCTTGCATTTTCCCTGCAGAGAGTGGGATGCAG
This sequence comes from Hydrochoerus hydrochaeris, assembly GCA_004027455.1. Lineage (NCBI taxonomy): Eukaryota > Metazoa > Chordata > Mammalia > Rodentia > Hydrochaeridae > Hydrochoerus > Hydrochoerus hydrochaeris. Next base: position 222,428 of record PVLA01001628.1, on the reverse strand, counting down.
GATGGCCAGACCTTACCCTGAAGGGGAGCTCTTTGTGGAGGACACCTCCAGACAGAGAGAGATGAGAGCTTTGCCTTTGCACCCGTGGAATGACCCTACCTGGCCACAGCCACTGTTTATGCAGAAGTCAATCATTCTGATTAATACATTTGTGTACCTCTGAAGGTTTCAACATGTGGCACTTGTTGCTTTAGGCTCCATGACAGAAGAAAAAGATAAACAGACCAAAGTTAAAAGTCTTGGGTTCTAGTTCTGGATCTGTGATACTGAAAGCTGCCCAACATTGGTAAATAGCCAATGGTACAGGCTTGAGTTTCTTGTTCTGAAAATGGGGATAAGAATATTTACAGGATATTTGTGGGGATGTGATGCTATAGGGTATGTGAGAATTATGAAACATCATATGCAGTCAAATAAAAGTCACTGAATATCTGTTCACATGCCACACACTGAGCTAAGTGATACACAAAGGAAATTGTTCCTGCTTTTGACTTGCTTATGATCTGTAAAATGAGGAGGTTGTATTACATTATTTCTACAGTCCCTTTCAGCTTAAGGGATATTTTTTATTCTCTTCCTATCTAATGGAATAATCATAGAATTTTAGAGCTGGGAAGAACGGCAGGAGGAAACAATGCATATACATGCAAAACACATATGGAAGTTTAAAAGAAACGGAAGAAATATGCACATCACAGAAAAATACCCTGCTGCTGGTCTCCCTGGTCTCCAGGGAGATCAGAGGACCCTCTGGGTGACTTAGCATGCAGCAGAAGGAAAATGTCCACCAGACTTTCCTCTGAGTGGGTTTGGAAAGTTTATGAGTCCATTTTAAATTAATAAGATAAGTGTTTACTTTCCAGGCTTTGCCAAGAGAATATATACTCAAACTACCTGCTGTCTCACTCTAATTAAAGGCTCAGAGGCAAGAAATAGTGTTCCAGTAATTGTCAGAAGAACATGCAGTCTACTCATTCCTCTCTGCACCTGGTCTTGTTAAAACATAGGTTTCTGGCTCCACCTTCAGAGTTTCTCACCAAGTAGACCTGGCTGGACCTCAGAGTTTTGCATTTCTAGTAAGTTCCCAGGAGATACTAATGTTACAGGTTCAGGTTGGCACTTGAGACCAAGTGGCCTAAATCGTCATCAAGTTTACCACCAGGTCAGACCTAACACAGAGGTGCACACTCATGGCCCATCATTTTGATCTCCAATCTGTAGGGAAATATGAATTCCCTGGTGACACCAGGTCCCCCTGCTTTGAGGAACAATATGAGGCACAGCCTTGAGAAGTTTCTGGCATCTCAGTCTGGTGAAGTTGTTGAGGACTGTAGCTCCTATGTGTCCCGAGGCCCCTCAATTAGAACGTCAGGAGTGAAATCTGTCACATCTCAGACAAAGGAGAAATTGCTTGGTTTTTATCCCCCGAATAATTTGGACATTTGCTCCTTTCAGGTTACATGACTTCATTTGGTTGTTAGAAAGCTCCAAAATCTGCAAACAGCCAGCTTCCTATACACAGAAAAAAAATCTTGTGGAGCATATTGTAAGGCACGAATTCTTCCTGCCATATATTTTTATTCAATACTTTCCTTTTTCTTCTGTAACTTTTCTCAAATACTACTTAAAGGGAAGAATAAAGAAATGCACAAATATGAAATAAATTATGGAGAAAATGATGTCCACTGGTTCTGAGGAGACAAGAAATAACCCAGAAATAGAAGTCGGTGTCAGTAAATGTGTATTTTTGTCTATTTTAGTACAGGAGGTAACAAAAGTGATTTACCTGTGATCTACCAGCTATGTGCTGTGGACCTGGTGCTGAAGTATAAATCTTCTTGCTCCAGCGACAGGGACCTTTTTTCTACTCTTTCCTGCTTGCCATACATAAAGCATTGAGATAACTGGGCTCCTGCATTGGTGTTAGGTGTCAGGTTATCCGGCCTGAGAAATCAATAAAATGAGTTTGCTTCAAGCCCAGTCACTCGGCTCTCAAGGGAAACAGGAAAGGGTCAGCATGAATGTGTAAAAACTTGAAAAGATGGCCTGAGTCATTAATAAAGGATTTTTTTCCCATTTGGGAGGGGGCTGGTAATATCTCCTCCTTCTCATCAGTCACTGTAGCAATAATTAAATGGATACCAGCAGGGGCAAGGAGTGTTAGACTTGCACAGAATACTAAAAAATAAAGCCCTGGTACATTCGGACTGAAATCACAAGATCTGGTGTGTGATTCTAATAGTTAAGCAATAGCCATTGTTCATTTGCCCCCATCTCAGGGCTTAACTTGGGGGTGCTGTGAGGATCACTCTGGGCTTCTGCAAGTTGTGAGGTATGGGGAAACTTCTTACCGACCCAGCACCTCTTCACCCCTTCCAGGGGATCTGGAGGAGGTGGGAAGACCTTCCTGGCTTCCAGTTGTTCCCTGAGTCCTGAGCTCTCATACTGAAGTCTATCCTCTACCCACATGGCTGAGTGGCAAGCTCCTTTCAGGGCATGGGGGTGCTCTCTTGTTTTCATTATTTTCTTCCAAATGAATAGATCCAAAAGTTGTTAACCCTTGCTATGCAGTTTCGGGAGAGGTGCACTCATGCTTATTTCCTCATTTCCACATGAGGATGCATCAGACCCTAATCAACCTTGTCCCTCGTGAGGAAGAAGCCTGACTAGAGAGGGCTAAAGGTGGGGAGACACGGACAGTGGCAACTGTTCTGCTTCCCTGGTGCCTTCTCCTAATGACCTTGCCAAGCAGCACCTGGGGGAAGAGATGGCCCTAGGCCAGGCCCTCCCTCTAACCAGCTTCTTATCCCTCCCAGTTCCATCCCGTCAGCCTGGCCCAGACAGAAGGCTCCTCACAGGCCTGCATCCTGGTGAGGTCCTAGTAATGAGCTTCATTCAGCACTTCTTGACTCTCACAGTAACTCCCTCCTTTCCCAGCTGTTGACCAGCCCTAAGAAGCAACAGTTACATTAAAGGTCTGGAAGGACAGGAGGCTCCCAGGATCTCTGGGTTGGAGAATTGAGTTTTGCTTCAAGCTTCCTTTTATAGCTGAGAAGACTCAAGCTGGGGGAAGGTTGCCCAAGGTCATCGTGGTAAGGCTGGGCAGTAGTGAAGCAAAAAAAACACTGCCTGGCCGATGCTATCTGGCTGCCCAGAGAGAAGGAAAGGGAATTAGAGACAGACAGGCTGACTCCACTGTGCTCCAGATTTTCCAGAATCTACATTTATGCCCTTCTCTCCCTTGTTGAAACCCCATTTGTCCTTCCAGAACCAGGCTGCTTTGTGTACCATTGATGGATTAAATCTGTTACTGGAAGGGCTTTCAAAGGCAGCTCCTGTGCATCCCCTGTTTACGGGCCATAGCCCCTAGGTCCCTGGCGCCCTCATTCTGTCACCCTTAGCTGCAGCGACAAGCCAGGGATTCATGAGTGCCTATGACCCGAATCATACCTATAAGTTCCTGGGGGAGGAGTGGCCAGAGAAGCATAAAATGTGGCTTGTACCCCCAAGGAGTTGACATGCTAGAGGGAAGAGAAAGTGTACACAAATAGAACACCCTGGGAGAAGCATCTGACGGGGGATAATTAATGGCTTGGATTGCATTTCCTTTTCTCCTTTCTCCAGGGTCTCAAGGGAGGAAGGGTGGGCTAAGGGTGGAGTGACAAAATGGTAGGCAGCACAAGGAAAATGGGATGTGTCTGCACATCGGGCAGCCAGAGCTCCTAGCATAAAGAATTATCTACAATTAAATAGTCGATCCCATAAAATCCATAGACTTGGCAGTCAGATAGAGCTTGGTGTAAATCCTGCTTCTTCATTTGTGTACTGTCTGGCCTCTGGAAAGTTATTTGACCTTTCTGAATTTCACTTTTCTTTCTACAAAATGGCTGTGATAATATCTATCTCACGTCAAGAGACTGTGTGACTCAAGGAGGTCAAGTGTCTAGCACTGTGCCTGGGTCAATACTGGCACTTTAAAACTGCCAGTTCATTCGGGCCTTTACTTCACCCCTTAACAAGCATATAACAAGCGTATAGTATGTAGCACACACTGTGCTAGGCCTGCTGTATGTCAAGCACGAATGAAAAAGACAGGGCCTTCATCCTCATGGACTTGGCATGTAGCCAGGGAAGCAGATAAGCAAATTGACAATGATAATTCAGCCTGTTACAGTCAAGGATGAAGAAAGCACAGGCAGAAACATGAGGGACCAGAGAAGACCTCTGTTTTATTCCTAAAATGTCGTTCGCTCTTCCCTTAGTCTCTTGCATTTTTTTTTTCTCCTTTCTTCTCTTTTAAGATTATCGGGCCAGTTGATTTCCTCCCACTTTGGCTGATAAATCTTTGGTGCTCTAGGGAATTGCTGGCCACCTCATCTGCCCAACCAGCAACCATGACAGCTTTCTCATCCTTCAGACATTCTTTCTTCCCTGCCTGGGCATCCTGGCAATCCCTCCAGAGCAAGCTTAACCCTTGCTGATTCTCTGCCGTATGACCTGATCATCTATCAGAGGAACTAGCAGGAGAGATTTAGCACTGGGAAAGGCCAGGAAGAGCTCTAGATCAAAAAACCCTGCTGCCAAGAGAAGAGCAGAAGCTGAGACAAACTGTGTGCTCTTTGCTTTATCCACTCTTTCGTTCTTAAACAGACAATCATTTATTTGATGTGGGCTGAGATTTATTTCATGACTTACAGGACTGGAAATTTGGGGGCAATAAAAATTTGTCAGACTATTCAGACCTGTCATCTTCTGAGTGCCTTCTTCAGGCGCCAAGGTTTCCTTAACTGCCCAGATCAGTCTTCCGGATGACTGCGGGCCTTCTGTCAAGGAAAGAAGTGTGTTTGTGGCTGCATGGGGTTTGGTGGGCTGGCTCAGTCCTGCACAGAAGGATGCTGAGCCTCCAAGAAGCCAGACCAGGACAAACAGCAATGTAAACAAAATGTAAGATAGGCTCTTCGGTGCTGGAACAGGGTCCTAGGAGCCCTAAGAGCCACTGTTATCACAGATATGGGGCGGTGAGCAGGAACTATACGGAGATGTTGACCTAAATTTAGAAGCTTGGCACTCTAATTGTGTCACGAATTAGCTTGCATGACCTTACGTAAATATTTTAACCTCTCTGTGCTTCTACTTTCTCATCTGTGCAATGGAGAGGAGAGACTTGGGATTTCTAGGAGTAGCGCTGGCCCAGCAGGATTCCTGAGCTAGATGGTGATGTGGAGCAGACCCAGCCATTGCAGCTCTGCGGCTCCTCTTTCAAGGCCCTGCCCTCCCCAGCCTGTGAACTTTGACTTCTCTGTGCCCAGTTCCCTTCTGCGTGTGACCTTCAGATGGCCCTCACCATCCTCTCTCCCTCTGGCCTAAGCCCAGTGATCATCCTTGGACTAAACCAAGGTCCCTGAACTGTTGTATCTAAGATGCCCTGTGCCAGATCCGGCTGAGGGCAAGACTTTTACTGGCATGTCACCCTTACTTGACTTCTTTCCCATCTCTGTTCTGCTTCTCTCTCCCTGATCAGATTCTCCTGAGCCGCTCTGATCGTTATCCCTTTTGGGGAGACGCCTGCCCTCTGGAGGACCTTTCAAATAGGAAGTGTAGTACAGTTTGCTCTGTCAAATATTTGCCCAGCCCTTTTCTTCATGTGTTTTCCTTTCTGTGTCCCCACTGTTTATGATCTTCTGGCCTGCATGTTTCCTTAGCATTGGTGGAGAATGGTTGAGACTAAGTCGTCTTGAGATTACAGGTCAGATGCCCAACTTGAAAGCAGCTCACATGTGAAAGATAACTTGTGCCCGATAGAGGCTATCCCCTTTAAATTCCTGAGGTACAAAAGTCCCTGATGCCAATCTTACTAAGCATTTATGCAGCCCAAGAGTCAACATCAAATTTGTTGTGATTGCAAACATGGAAGATTAATGAGATGGGTACCTCTTGGGCAGAGATAAAGAGTGGAAACATTTCCCCAAATTCTGGGCAACTTCAGAACTCTGTATCCTCCAAGGGAGCTTTTCTTTCCTACACTATGCTGTACTTATTTGTAATACATCTTATCATACAGGCAAGACTAGATGCTCCTCAGAGACAGACCCCTCACCTGAAGAATCATTTCTGCACCAAGTATGATGTCTTACAGTAGTTAGAACTCAGTAAATACTATGTCTGAAAGAATAAAATGATGAAAAGAACATGTAATAGAGAGAAGGGCCATCAGTGATGGAGCTAAGCATGTGCAGACTGAAACCCAGATCTGTGCCTTATCTGCCGGGCAAGCTGATATGAGTTTGTTTAACCGGTTTTCATCTCATCTCCCTTGTCTGTAAAACTGAGGTGATGCAAGCTACTTCAGGAAGTTTTCCTATAGTTAATCAGGGAATATACTTTAATGAAAAGTTTCATTAAAATCATGAAAATTTTAATCACAGTGCAGCTGTTTAACTGACAAACATTGCTACTAAGGCTGGTCACTTCTATGATCAGAAAAGGACAAAAGAGACTTTTGTCCCGAAGCCACTATGCCTCACTATGAAGAACCAGAGAGCTTTGGTGCCTGCACAAGTTTGTCCTAGATTTCAGCCAACCCTGGAAGTACTAGATTTCCTACATTTCGGCTCAGCTTGGGCTTTAGAGAATTTATTATTCCAATTTTCAAGAAATCTCCTGAAGTTTTACTATACTCTAACAAACAAGTGAACTAATCAGTAAACTTTCTAGTAATGCACATTACTTTGGAAATTTAATATATGATAAAGGTGGCACAACAAATCAGTGGGTAAAGACAGATTGCTTAGAAGATGATATTGAGAAAACCCGCAGATTTCATATATTTATCTGACTTTTACATTTGCTGAAGGTACCTTTCAGGATAAAACCATAACCACATTCCCTTAAAGGAACATTGCAGGCAAAGACAGGCTTATTTACAGATTAAAGAAGAAAGTGCAATGGTTGGTAGAAGATTAATAGAAGAAAATAGAATAGAATAACTCTTTGACCTTGGCATAGGAAGGACTTTTTTTAAACAGAAGTCAAAAGCATAAAACATAAGGTAACAAGCCAGAATTTGATTAATTGAAAAATTGAAGATTTATGGTCAATGTGGATACTGACAGATTATATCCAGGGGAAAAACTAGCCACCGATAAGGTGTTGATACATAGAATGTGTAACATCTTGCAATTCTGCAAATAAGCAACAAAAAAGTTGCAAGCTGCATAGAAAAAATAGGCAAGTCTAAAAATAAGGAATTAAGAGGAGTTTCAACCCCAAAGCCTTAAGAAGAGCTCTTCAAACTATTCAGTAACCAAAAATGTGCAAAATAAAGCAATAAGATACCAAAATTTAAACCTATGTGTGTGTGTGTGGGGGGGGTGACAACTAGAAAACGGGATGAGGCCCTGAGGTGGCAGAGTTGTTGGCTGTGGGACCTCACAGGCCTTTGCTGCAGGTGGAGTGTAGTTGAGAGCAGCCACTAAAGAGAACAGTTCAGCAATCCTCAGCCAACTTAGGTATGCACAGCCTGGAAGAGGCAGTTCTGCTCCTGGGCAGATAGCCTAAGAAACACTCTGACAGGCCTTACAAGGCATATGAAGGGCTGCTGTTTCCTGGGAAATGTGATTTAGTTCTCTATGTCTGTCCTTTGGGAGTGGACAAACAGCACTGCAGCAGGGAGGGGTATGTGCATATCATAACATGGATGGAGCTTCCAAGTACATGGCGAGGTAGCAAAAGGAATAACTCAAACCTATGACTCACATAACTATAAACACAAATCAGTAGCAGACTTTGTAAGAGTGTGAACATGCTAAAGCACATTAGAATCCCTGCCAGTGGGTGGAAGAGAGTAGGAGTTGGGATTGAGGATAAACAGCGTGGATCAATAAAGGGAAGGAAAAGACAAATGTCAGGAGTGGGGTTCATGCTTTTTCTCATTTTCGGTGCCTGCTGAGGTCAAAATGATTTGGCAGATACACATTCTTGACACATATTTGTTGAAGAGACTTCAGGATTTTGTAAAATGGCAGCTGACTATGGTAGTAGTTTCATCAAAGGTGCCATTTTCTGGGAGCGTCTTGCACAAGTCCCTGTGCTAGTGCAGTTGGTCTTTACTTTGCAGAGCTAGAGACACGCTTCTGTCATTGGCCAAGTGACAGAGGCCCTGGGGACTGAGCTGTGTTAACTGAGCTGTGTGTGAGACAGAGGTAGATGTCGGAGGACCAAATGACTAAGATGAAATAAGAAGTAACTGCCAGCCCACAAAAAGCTTCCTGATTAGTGCATTCTCCCCGTATAGTCAAACTACATGGGAAGCCAAGTCATAATCAGAAGGTTGCTTTGATAGGAACAGTGATAAAGTAAGAGGAATTTAAATGATCTTATAAAAAAAAACACTCAACTGAGAGAGCTTGATGGATTGTTCCACATGACAGAAAGTCTTGCTAATAGGAATGAATTACTAGTATTATATATCTGTTGAAATGTGGATACATATATAACACCTTATTAAATACACCTGTAGAAAAAAGATAAAACTCAAGTTAGAGACCTAAGCAATTCAAATTTAAGCAGAAACTTGATTCCAGACAAAAAGTATAATCAACTATGTCATGAAAAACATATCTCAGAACAAACTTTTCCTGGTGTCTGGAGGCTGTCTGGGATAAAAGGATAAATATAAGAAGAGCTTCTCACACACCTGGCTACACTGAACATTACCTGAAGGCTGAGACTCTGGAAAACAACTAGGTTAAGAAATCCCCAGCCATTTCTCTTCTGGGGAATGATGAACTGTACACAATACCTTTCCTCACTGACCTTGATAAGATTCACAGATATCCCCCTTGTTTACCTGTGAAAGGTCAGGCAGCCCCTCAAAGTTCCCAGTCGATCTCCCTTCAGGGATTGAAGAGCTCCTCCTCACAGAGCCACTGGAGCAAAGTGCTTACGGACAAGCTTGGGTCAAGCATCTCTTCTGCCAGGCACCTAAACTTTGGTTCACCTACAACTTCCCTTTAACAGCTCATCCTGAGAGTGAGCTGGCCTCAAAGTCGACCTTCTCCAATCCAGTGTCCCATCACATCACCACAGACTCTCAGCCTCGCCTCTCAGCACCAGTTCTGTCTGGCCTCGCTTCTCCCTCCTATAAAGAACATCCTTTTTTGTCTAACCCTGAGGTGTTCAGAGATCTCATAGTGACCGCACCTTATCTATTGCAGTGGTCTCTTTCAATCCTTGCAATAACCCCTCCTAGTGAAGTCTGTCCTCACGCAGTCTGGTATGTCCTTTTTATTTGACATACCTCAAAGGTCACCCTCCATCTTCTCCGAGACTCCTAGAGGAGATGTTGTCCTGCCACTCCCAAGTACCGCAGAACGAGAGAGGAGGGAGACAGGCAAGCTTTGGGAGCAACTCCCTGCCTGATGCCAGCCTCTGTGCTGGCATTTCCGTATTCCCCTTTGAGTGGGAAATGTTGCCTATCTTGATCACTCAGCCAGCTTGGTGCTCTCTGCTGGTCCAGAAACTGACCTGTTGGGTGCTCTTGTCCAATTCCTTTAGTGGTCACCCCTTCATGTTTCTGTGAAAACCTTTCCTCCCCCTTTGCTTACTTCTTCACTGATAGGCCTTTGTTAAACTTAAAAAGTTCAGACTAGCTTGACCTTTTCTTTTATTTGAGAAGAAAGCAGTCAAGCTTTTGATCCCCCAACCTTGTGGCTGTCTAGGATTGTTCTTCATTTTGTCACGTGAGTATGGAATGCTGTCCACACAGCCATTTCTAACATGTACTCTCTGCTCCTACAGGAATCCATCCTGATCTCCATTTCCTTCATGCCTGCTCTTTTTTGATTCCTTCTCCTCCTTCCTCCTCATCCCGACCCATTAAGAAATTATTTGGTTGATTAACAAAACAAGGATGCACAGAACACTGTCTTGCAGTGTGACTTATCCCGGACCCAGGAAATCCGCAGATGTGGAGTCACTGCGTAGGTCCTAGAGTGCAGGAGAGACAGACATAGAAAGTTATATAGCACAGTGTGATTAATCCTGTAATGGAGCCAGGAAGGAAAAACAAAGTTCTGTAGATTGAATTTAAATCAGTAGGGGAGGGGGGAACAAAGAACAGACAAGTAACGATTGAAAATGTGTCATGTTTTATATCAAACGTTCAACCTCCCTCAGGGCTCTTTAGATGAGATCTTAGAGGTCACAGACTGGATAATATGGATCTTAATCTTCTAGGCACTTGCTTAGGCATTTTCCTAGGAAGGTATTTGACAAGCCCAATCTTGATTTTGGAGAAGTAGCTCACAGTGGGTTTTCTGGTGCAAGCACCAGCCTGGATTCCCTTACCACCCACCTTTGCCTTTCACGATCCCATGGAGCCTCTGGCTCCACAGATGCCATGCAGGAGGCCCTACCTTTGGGCCCCAGCCCACCCCTTGATGTTTTGTACCACTGTCTTGGGCTAGAAGATATTCCTATAAAGGTGGCTGTCAGCCTTTGAATGGCCTCTGTGGTTTTATTGAGGTTTGCCCCTTTCTTTATAGTCCCCTGAATTGTATAGGAGCGTCTCTGAGTTTCAGGGGACATTCCAGTTGTAGGCAATGGCCGTCTCTTTTGGAAATGCCCTGCAGGAACAGGTGCCAGGCAATGGGTCAGTCTCCTGTTCTGTCATTCAGACTGCAGCCACAGGCAGTGTAAAGCACTGGATTTCCCATGCACAGAACACCCAGAATATTTCACAGCTGTGGCTAATAGATTTTTGTTTTCAATTAGGGAAGAGAAAACCCCCCACCTTTTTAAACATATAAAATAACAGCAGTTTTACAAATGAAATAAAGACTTCCTAACCTTGATAAATGCACTCTTAATCTTTCTGTGATGTCTGTAAGTTCCCAAGCCACTTATGTGATGAGAGAAAGACTGAAGAAAGGAGAATCCTATAGTGTGGAAATAAAAGCTCTCCTGAGTTCTCTAAAGATATATGTTAACTCTTTAAAATTTTGTTTCCATTAACAAGTTTGATTCCAGTCATTTTCTCAACAACTATACAATTATTATTGGCCTTGCACAGTGGCAATGCCTTCTTTTAAGATTTACAGTCAAAAAAGGGGAGCCATGGTTCCAACACAGTCCCTGGTGCTTTGAAATTTTAAAAAATACTTGGTGACTGAATGGATTAATAAGTACTCTGTAAATGAATTTGGCACAGACAACCAGGTTTGTATGTTGATAAAAGTTGGAAGTAGTGAGTGGTGGCCCGGAGAGACTTTGCCGTGTTCCTTCTGGGTATCATTTAAGCACGAACCAACTTTGTAGAATGGAGCTCCAGGGTGAGGCTAACTTAGTCCACCTAACTTCCCGGATCCCCATCAGACCTGTGAGTCCCTGTAGCTAGGTTCTATTTTGCTGGCCAGAATTCCAGTCCTTGCCAGTACTTTCCTAATTCTAAGGGTAAAAAAGGGATTGTCAAATTGGGGTAAATATTGTATTATGAGTTAACATCACCTTAGTAGCTTGAAATCGGCCATGGTGAGAGCATCTACACCAAGGATATTGGCAAATTCTACGAGTCAATGTGCATATTTCTAGGACACAACCTCACTTGAGTGCTTGTGTTCCAGCCCTCTGAGCCTGGCCCCTTCATCCTGCTGTTGTACCATCTTATGCCACCATCAGATCCTGTCCTCGGTAGCCTACTGCTCCCCTGTGCTCTGGATCTATAGGTCTCTTGTGGCATTGTCACTCTGAGGATTTGGGTCAATCACCTCCTGACCAGATGGCCTTCTACTTCCCCTATGGGACTTCAAACCAGGCCAGTGCTCTTTCCCCCTCTCACACTCCTGCCCTCTCCCTTCTTGGCATAGTAGATGAGTCTGGGTCACAATCAGGCCTCCTGTATATTCAGTGTATATCAAACCTCCCATAGAGATGGACACGAAGTTGTCTCTGCCCCAAGCTGTCATAATTCAAATACCCATGACCTCCTCAGAGACGTTTTATGGCATTCTGCCAAGGCATGTACTTTGGAGAACCTGAATCCAGTCAAGTCCCGGTCCTGCCATTTATTAGTGATGTGATCCCAGGCAATGTGTCAATCCTCAGTGTCCTTACTCATAAACTGGAGCAAAAGTATTTACCTTGCATGACTGTTGTTATTGGGAATGATTCATGAAGCAGACACTCAAAAAGCTTCAGGTATGACACTTTACTTTTGTGTTCATTTTGTAATTTGTCTCATTAAAAAACTGAGTTTACTCATCAAAATCCTGGTGTCAAATTGGAATGTGGTAGGAGGAGAGCAACGTGGAGCAGAGAAGGGGATGCCCACATTTGGGAAGGACAGGGGAGGTCAGGGAAGCACAAAGATGAGCTATTAATGTAGTAAGGACTGTTGGAGAGCATAGCACCACAGGTCAACACAAAGAGATTTTTTCCCCCTTCTTCTCCTAGTAGGGCTTTTCAAAATCTTAACACCTCTCCTCCTAGATGGCAAGTAACATCTTCTTATGACTTTGTTCCCTATGGTACCTGGAGAGTTGGGGAGGTCCAAGGCCTTCACTGAGGCTCCCAGTAAATTCCAAGGTCACAGAGGCCTGGATCTTTTCATAGGAGAAACCTACATGTATGAACTCTGAGCATAGAATAGAGCTGGGGAAGAGGTTCAATTATAGAGTGTTTATTTAGTGCATGTATGGTTCTGGGTTTGCTCCTTGACAAAAGAAAAAATACCCAAAATAAGCCCAAAACAGCACAGTCACTGAGTCAGTGTGATCATCTCCTGAGCATTCTGGACTTCGGGGACCTCTGGTGTATAAAGGAGCTAGTATATAGACAGAAACATGAAGGTGGCATGGCCTCCCCCATAATGGCATATTTAGTTGTGCAAACTGGAGGAAAGAAACAGCCAGAGGCTTAAACACCTCTAGTTATTATCTATATCATGAACATAGCATGTACCCTTCAATTAGGCTTCTAAAATATTTCATGCTGGTGTATATTTAGATTTTACTCTATGTGATGGTTGGAAATCACACTGAAGTCTATGCTAAGAGGATTTTTAATGACCACATTCCTTTCTTGATGCTGGGAGCTTCAAAAGCAATACTGTACTATATTTAATTTGTTCACCTAAGATATGTATTACAGGTTCTGGATTAAGATAATTTTAAAATATAACTTGAGGAACGATATGTGGATAGGATCTGCACTCCTTTTATGGGACAAAGAGCCAGCCAGAGTTGTACCATGGGCTTCATTGGCTTCCAGGTCAATAACTTCTCCCCATGCCATCCTGAAAGGCATTTTAGGATTCCAAATGTTCTGTTCAATACTATTCTCTTAGGGATGCAAACATATTAATGCAAAGGTTATTTTGCCCTTCACCCTGATCATACCCTGGTGGTTGCTAACAAAGGATTCCTTTTCCATGCCTGGTCCTGCCTGTGAGGTCTCCACTTGCCTTGGCAAGTCTGGATTACCTGAGGTTCACTGTGCCTCTTAGGATATATCACATGCTACCTTGGGAAAGTGACACTGCTCCTTGGCCCAGTTCAGGCACCCTCCCTATCTGGATCCTGGCAATTAATGCTGTGCTGGGCTTCCAGCGTGTGAAGAGGCTCCTCTCTGAATCAAAACTTTGAGGGCCTGGAGTTCTGGTGTAACTTTCTCTCTGTTGTTGGATGCGGAAAAAGAAATAAAAACCGTTTCTCTTGGAAATCAAAGATGTGGAATTTAGAACTGAAGGAATCAAGGAAAGGTGCACACACTGGTAGCTCCTGCTGGGTTCTTGCAGTGGCCCCTCATCTTGGGTGGGGGCTTGATCTAGAAGGACGCTCTAGGAGCAAGTTGCCTTTGTCTGGCATGAGGAGCTCAAGCATGAAAGCAGGCTAGAGAAGTGGGGAAAGTGGTGCTGCTTGCACCTCAGTGACAAGAGCAGGCAGGAGAGGGTGGTGCTCCCTTGCCAGCATGCTTCAGAGGAAACATGGGCAACAGGGAAGGGGGCTGGGACCTGCACTGTAACCTGTGTGGAGGAAGCCAGGGCCATGACAGGAGAGAGAGGCAGGAGGAGGCCCCCAGCCCAGAACCCTGAGAGCCCTGATCCAGGAGAAGGAAAAACAAGGGAGACTGAGGGCAGCAAACACACAACATCAGACATGGCTTCAATGGACATTAAGAGATATCTTTGGGACCTTGTAGATGAGCTCAAAACTGAAATATTAAATCAGGTAAAGCAGGAAATGAGTAGAGTAATAAAATAAATGCTCTCAGGAAGCATCTTTCAGAATGATACAGATGGAAGAAGGGAGGAACACAAAAAAAGGAGAGAAACATTTGATAAAGAATATAAACAAAATATAGATTACATGAAGCAGATTCAAAGAGACTACCAGGAAATTAAAAACTCCATTGAAAGCTGGCAAAACTCCTTAAAAGAAACTAAGGATAGACTATCAAAACTTGAAGACAAGTTTGCAGTGTGTGATCATGAAAGGAAAGATCTCTTAAAAATAACAAGGAAACAGGCAGTAACAATACAAAGGCTAGAAGATAACAAAAGAATCTACAATTTAAGAATAAGAAATGTGAATGAAGAAGCAGGAATACAAACAGGCGAATTACAAAGGCTATTCACGGAAATAATTAAGGAAAACTTCCCAAGTGTGGGAAAAGAAAATGATATTTGGTTGTGTGAGGCATACAGAACTCCAGCCACCTACAACCAAAACAGATCTACACCCAGACATATAATAATCAAGATATCAGAATTTCAATATAAAAACAGAATATTAAAAGCTGTCAGAGAAAAGAAACAGATTACCTGTAAAGGTAAACCCATCAGAATCATGGCTGACTTCTCGACGCAGACCATCAGATCAAGAAGAGCTTGGAGCGAAATGTTCTAAGCCCTGAAAGAAAATAGCCTCCAGCCCAGATTGATGTATCCTGCAAAACTTTCACTAGAAATTAATGGAGAAACAAGATGCTTCCATGACAAAGAGGAACTGGGCAAGTTTGTGACCGCCAATCCAACCCTACAGAAAATACTGAAAGACAGTCTAGAGAGAGAAAATAAAAATACCAGGATTTTAGGGACAATGGCAGAAAGGCCTCAATGAGTGGGCCAGGCAGTAGAATGAAGGCAGTAGACAAAGGCAGAAAAATAGCATAGCAGAAATGATGCAGAGAAGGATAACTAGAAACTCTAACATAGATGGACTGGATATGCTATATTGTTAATAGTGCACCAGGATTTAAAACCCACAATACTCACACTACTCTGCTTAGATGCATTGTATTTTGCTCCAGTCATTCTATCTATACTAGATTTGAGGGCACAGACAGCAATCTTGAAAATAACAGGATATATAGTACGGTAATCATCCTTAATTTCTTATTAAGTTAATCTAAAGCTATGTAAAACCTACACTGTTTTGTCATGACTGATCGTAATTGAATCTGGTTTGTTAGATCACTCTTTTGTATTGATAGATTTTATTCAAAGCTGTTATGATTGATAGTATCAAGTCTAAGAGTATAGGCAACTGCACTGAAGATGACAAGATTTACTAGAATATCCACTCTGGTTTGATTATTACCTGCCTTTGAAGTTTTATACTGTCTACAATGTTTTATTTTTACTAATATTGTTATGTACTGCTGTATTCAGTTATACTGCTATATTCATTTATGCCTGGGAAAAAGATCTTTTCCTCAGCATAATCCTATTCCCTTTCCCCATGGAGAGTTATCCTGTTAGCGTTGGGCCCTGGATATTAGGACCTGACCTCAGCCACTCTGTGCCAGTCTTCCCAACTATGCTTTCATGTTAGTTGCTGCCATCTGCACAGGAGGAGAAAACAATAGAAACTAAAGGAGGATGTGGAGCAGGATGATCACGTGGTCACAAAATTGTCCTATCTACCTGGTCTCCTGTCCTGTTCTGTTCTATAGCTGGCTCCTTAGGTGAAGACGACCTACAGCCTTCCACTCATGGTGTGATCTGTGGAACAGCAGCATCAGCACTACCCAGGACATTGTTAGAAATACAGAATCCGAGGCCCCACCCCACATCTGCTGACCACAACCTAAATTTCCATCTGTATGCATACTGAGCACTAAGAAGTACTAGCTAAAGGTGTTTGGATAATGGTTTCACATTCTTTCAGTATCAAAGGACATCCTTCACCCTGGGAATGTCAGTGATAACTATGCAACATTCTCTTTCAATTGCACAGAGCTTTATCACAAAATGATCTTTTTAATGTATAGTTTTACAAAGTAGTTTTTATTATTGCTCCAATTTTAGATTAAGAAACAGATACTCAGAAAGGTTTAGTGCTAAGATCACACAGGCAGTAAATAAAACAGGAGAATGAATTCAAGACTCCAGACTCCAAACACTGACATTCTGCATTATGTCCAGGCAGATGAATCTGTATTGTCCCTAAAATAACTTTGGTTATTTAATCTGGAGGGACATTCAACTTAACAAATGTTCTCAATAATAATTATTGGGGCAGACTCCCTGCAGTCTCCCAATTTGTATGTTTGCATTCCTTCACTTAAACTGAGTAAATGTTATGGAAATAGATCTAGGACCCTGGACCCTATTTGTGAATGTTTATTGCCCGCTAATCAGAAGTGAGTTGCAATTAGACTAGAGTTAGGAAGTAATGGCATGGTAGTTACCATGTGATTAAGGAATAATGGCATGTGATTATATCTCTGGCCTTGAGATTTAAACTGATATCATTGGAGCCCACCTTCTCTTCAGAGAATCCACAAATATAAATGCTGTATCAATGCAGACACTACAAATCAACCAGGCTCTTTCTACTCACTTTGCCCCTCCCTCTCTTGTTTTTATTACAGTTCCAGCCTCCACTGGATGCACATTGGCAGCTGCTTGGCTGCTTTTGTTCCATGTCATTAAACCACAGCTCTGTTTCACATGGGAGGTTTTATCCCAAATGACTAAGAAGAAACTATTTGTTCTCTTCTGCTCACCCTGCTGGTCAATACCTTCCCCAGCCCCAGGAGTGTGTATGGGGGGTACTGCCCTGTTTAGGGTAAATACAAACCCAGAGAGCCATCACTGAGCATGGGAAGTGGAACCTCAGCTTGATTCACCGGAATACACCAGCTTCGCATTCTGTGAAGCAACTTAAACACTGCTTGTTCCTGCTTGTAACACAGTCAGGGAGGAGGGGTGACAGGTGCAAGCACTATTTGAAGCTATCCTTTGGGCAATGCCATTGATCAAACCCTGCATTTGCCTTCTGCTCAGGAGTGTCTGACACACAGGTTGTGATCCATGTCAGATAGCTGAAGACTCAGTTCATCACTAACCCAACATGCCTATTTGATTTCCACCTGGCTGTTCATTAGAGCACAGCTGGGCCTCCCTGGCCTCATTGTCCAGCTGGGTTAGGGACTGGCAGTGGAATTACTGCAACTAGAGAGCAAGTGGCCACTGTGGGAAGAGATTTTGCTACCCAGGGGTATTTAGAGGTCTCTTTCAGTGACTGAGGTCCCTTCCTTCTTTTCCCTCCTCATTCCTCTACTGCCCTCATTGGTGATCTCCCATGGAAGACAGACACAGTTCAGGAGCATGAGAGCATCACCTGTTGTTACCCCAAGAACCAAAGGGAACATCTAGTATTTACAAAGCCTTTTACCAGTTTGTAACACACACACAAAAAATGTGTAGGATCCTAGCCTTGGAATGGCTGCCCGGGACTTTGACCCAGAGGAACAGGAACATTGTGGAATGGTTTCACTGCAGGACCATTTCTGTTTAAGAAAACTAGAAATGTCACCTGATGTATTGGGTAGAACAAAACTAACCGAGTCATCAGTCTATCATACATTGGTCTGATTGGGGGGGCGGGGAAAGCAAGTATTCACTACTGCTAGTTTTGGGTCAGAAAAGAGAAATGAAACAATGATAGCTATACAAGCATGGAATTTAGAACTTGAGTCTTGGAAAGTTATTCAACCCAAATTCACCATGTTACACAGGAGGACATAGAGCCCCAGAGATGTACGTTTATGTCTTGAAATCAACAAGTCAGAATTGAGTTGGGAGGAGTATCCAGATCATCATGCCCAGGGAACTGGGAGTAATCCAACATATTTCCCTGTCTTCCCTCTGAAGAAAACCCATTGTAAATAAAGCAAATCATGAAATAAAACAGTGCAATCAGAGAAGTTATGTCTTGGAATGGGAACAACAATGTCTTCGGAGTAAGAAATATTCACTCAAACTCATTTTTTTAATTTTAAAGAGAATAAAACAAAAGAGTACAGATCTAAGCAGATCAGAACAGAACAATGTAAGTAACGCAGCACTTCACAACAAGACAATTGGATATTAACAGTAGCTATCATAATGTCTCTTTCTTTGAAATAGTTGGGCTTAGCTTTATACATAATAATGTCAAACATAACAAAGTCAAATAAAACAACTCAAGAGAATGGAAGTATTCCAAGGCATTCTGAACCAAATAACCAAAGACGAACAATCAATCTCATTTTTATACTAAGTAGTTCAGATCTTGTGTAGATCACCCTACTGAAACTTACCCATCTATGAAATGGGACTAATAAAACTAACTTCATCAATCAAGTGGAAATAGGGAATTAAATGCAAGGTAAAGTGATATGTAATTGTTGCAATAATGGTCCTTTCACATATGCAGAATCATCCATGCTAATAACTCTGCATTTGGCTGTGGGGACAGGAAAGTCCAAGAAGTGGTTTCAGGGCCTCAAAGGGGAATTCTAGCACGGGTCTTTTCTGCCCTGGTTTGTACAAGAGTGAGAAGTAATATAGACAAAGAGCAAGACCTTAGGGAGCTCAGAGCAATGAGTGTGTACTTCCAGCCAGGATGATTGCTCTCAGCTTTATCAGCAGACCCACAGTTACAGAGCCTCTCTCTTGGGTATAAACTGGGCCTTGAAGCACAAAAACCAGGTGAACTGAGTAGAAAATACATAATACTCAGGCTGGGAAAATACACAATTTCCATAATCTCCACCCCTCTCCCTAGCTGCCTTTCATCAGAGTGACCAAAGATGAGCCAAAGACACTAGTCCAAGTTCCTGAGCTTTTCTTCCCTCCTCCCCACAGCCAGGCTTCCAGCCAAACTCCTAACAGGAAGACACAGCACGAAGGCTGGAGAGGGTGGGAGGGGAGAGAGGCAGAAGGTGGTGGAAGGAGCTAATGCTATAGGACCAGGGAGACCAGTGGTGAGGGCCAGAGGTAAACTCCTGAGGCTTAGTCTCCTTGAGAGTATGCACAAGGCTGTCGCCTGGTATTCGGGGCTGCTGAAGTCACAGCGAAGACACCTGTCATCTGGCTTGTAGAGGGAGAGAGGAAAAAGGAAATAACAAAGGAAGAAATAGAGGGAGAGAGGGAGAAAGAAGGGGGAAAAAAGACTTCTAAACTCTAACTTGTGTTATATGTTAAGTTGGTATTTTTACCCTCAAACAGTGCTTACCTCCCGTACAGGTTGATCCTTAATCCACAAGCAACTTTTATTTCCTAACTGTCCAGAGCAGTGTGAACAACTTAATTGTTTCTGCTTGTTTGTTAGTTTTGTTTTTTTGTTTGTTTGGTTTTGGTGCTAGAGATCGAACTCACAACCTCCTGCTTGCCAGGCAGGCGCTTATGCCGCTGAGCTAAATCCCCGGCCCAGAATGTCTCAGTTGTTAGCTCCAGTCAATCCCAGGTATGAGGCACTATTATGCCTGTTCTCCCCTTGCCGTTGCCCTTGCCTTGGTTCACGTCTTTGTTGCCATTGTCCTTGACTATCCAATGCTGGAGTGCTGAGGCTTCTTATCAGTTTATCCCTCTACTCCGACACATGGTGGGGGCCACTGGGGACAGTTGATCTACTGATGGCCGTGATGTGTGGCACCAGGCCCCTCTATCATTTCCCTATATCTGTTCTTATCCTGACTTGAGTCCTGTTGCAAGATCGATTTTTCTGCTTAAAATCTAATGTGTCCTTACTGTTAATGACCAAGTACAAACCCTTTGCTTGAGTTCCCTAGTTGTCATGATCTAAACCCATCTGACCTTTCTCACATCCTTCATGGATCTGGGGACCCCAACCAACCCAGCTGCTCATGCCTCCCAGACTCAGCCCTAAAGAGCTTTCTGTAAATGTACTCTCTTCCTCTAGCTATTGCCTTCACTCCCAAATGTATCTGTCTAAAATGCACTCAGCTTTTCTCTACCTTTGACTTGCTAGCCTGGTAAGTGGATTAATAACAGTGCCTACTGCATAGTGTCTTTTTAAAGTATTGGCAGAGAATTTGGTATATAAGCATTTGCTCGGTGAGTTCTTGTTAACATTGTTAGCACTCCAAGCTTCTATGTTGAACTCAGATTCACCCTCTTTATTTTAAATATTTCTGCTCCATTCTCTTTGTACCATACTACAGGTCCATCTCCCCTTATTTCTGCTCTAAGCACTTAGAAGTCCTCTACATTGAACACACTTTGAGTTATTGTTTTGATGACTGTCCTGCTAGATTTTCAGTACTCTGGATGCAAAGATTTGTATTTTACAGGAGTTAAGGGCATGATCCTGGATTGAGTCTACCTTTACTCAAATCTCAACTCTACAGCTTCCTGGCTGTAACATGTGGGGCAAGTTATTTAGCGTCTTCAGGTATGGTTTCCTTCTCTGTGCAGTAGGGATAATAAAGCAATGCGCTATGTGAATGTGGTAAGAGCATCAAGTGAGAAAATCCACATAAAGCAGTAAGCATAGTGCTTTGTACACAGTGTGTTTTGGGTAAATGTTAGGCAATGTGATACGTTTCTGTGTCTTACGTACCCAGGGTGGAACTTTGAATGTTAAACAAATATTTGGGAAATAAGTGAGTCTTGGAGTCTGATTCAGGAACAAGTGCTATAGGAAACAAAGCCCTGCTTGCCCTTGTTCCCTCATTAAATACCCCATGATGTCCTTCTGTAGCAGTGAAGTTGGTGTTTGCAGGGCTTCATAGAGCTGGAGTATGTGGCACTCCTAGCTCTCATTCATGTTTAGGAAAAGTCCCTAAAAGGAATAGGTGACCTGGCCCCTGGTACCACCTCAAATGTACTACTTTCCCTTCTCCATCAGGCAGCTTGGCACACCAACAATGATCCCCACGTAACCAGGCTTTCTTCCCTTAGGGCCTTGGCTATATCAATTCCTCTTCCTGACATCTTCTAGCCCAACTTCCACATGTATTTTCACATTCTATTTACAATCCCTTGCTATAGTTTGGATTGTAAATGTCACCCCAAAACTCTTGAATTAAAGTCTTATTCCCTACATGGCATTACAGCAGGTGGTAGAATCTCACTTAAAAGGTAAAACCAAGTGGTAGGTCTTCTGGTCATTGGAGGTGTGCTCTAGAAAGGCATTGTGGACCCCAGTCCCTTCCTCTCCCTCTCCTTTTCTCACTTCCCACTCATGAGGTGAGCAGCTTTGCTCTGCCAGGAGCTTGTAACTATGATATGTTGCCTTACCACAGGCACAAAGCAACAGCACCAACTGATTATGGACTCAAACCACCAAACCATGAGCCAAAATAAAACTTTCCTCTTTAGAAGTTAATCTCAGCTCTTTGTTACAATGACATAGTGATTGAAAGCCAAATCACATACTCTTTCCCTTTTCAAATCCCACTTGTCCTTGAACCTCAGTTTGGCATCTCCTCCTCTGGGGAACTAGACTGCCTTAAAAACACAACAGTGCCCTAAGGTTTCTGTAACAATGTAGTGCAAATTAAGTGACTTAAAGCAACAGAAATGTATTTTCTGAGTACTGGAGGTCAGAAATAGAAAGTTAAGATGTCAACAAATCAGTACTCCCTTTGAGACCTGTAAGGAGAGTCTTACCTTTCCTCTTTCTAGTTTCTAGTGGTTCCTAGGCACTACTTGGTGTTTCTTGGTTTAACAGATACCTAACTACAGTCTCTGCTGTCATTTTTACATGGTGCTATCTATGCAGCTCTCTCTTGTCATGGTTGTATTATAATGACCCCAATTATTCTGGATAAAGGACCCACTGTAAAACAGCATGACATCTGAGTACCAGGTTTAGGACTTCAACATAACTTTATAAGAGGATAGAATTCAACCCATAAAACAGCTTTGCAAGAGGATGGAATTGAACCCAGAACAGTGGATCTCACATCCTACATATCATTCATCCTCCAAACTACTGTTGTCTTCCTTGTCTATGTGGTAGATTTACCTGGTAGAATGTAAACTGGAAAGGCAAGGGCCTTAGCTGCCCAATTCACCACTCTTTCTAGGTACAGAGGAATTGAATAGTCTCTGGATGAAAGAATAAAACTTTCAAGACAGACTTTCTGAGCCAAAATGTAGCATCCTGAATGTTCCCAATAGTGCAAGTCAGCCATTTTGCTGTGGACACCCCACTTTGGCAGGGGGACAAGAGATCATCCTCTTACCAGTGGGAAGAAGTGATAAGAGCACTGCAATGGGCTGAAGCAAGAAGATCACAAGTTCAACCTTTGCTGGTGCTCCTGAGTGGCTTAGTAAAACTCTGCTCCAAAAGAAAAGATTAAAAAGGACCGGCGATTTAGTTCAGTGAAAAGGTCACAATTTCAATCCCCAGTACCAAAAAGAAGAAAAGGAGAAATCACAAACACAGAGGAGATGGCCATATCAAGATAGAAGTAGAGACTGGAGTTGTAGCCACCAGCCAAGGAGGACGTGGAGCCACCAGAAGCTGGAAGAGAGAGGAAAGATTATCACTCAGCCCTCAGAGGAATCTTAGGTCCTGCTAACACTTCAGTTTTGCATTCTGGCCTCCAGAACTATGAGACAATAACAGTATGTTGTTTTAAGTCACAATATATGCTATGACCTGCTACAGAAGCCCCTCAAAAAGTCACACACTTGATCTAAAGTAGTATCATGCCTCTTGGGTGTCACTTAAGATGAATGTGGCAGGAGGACAGAGTATCATAAAAGAAAGCGCCTCAGATTGACAACAAATCTATTGAGTTCAAATCTCAGTTGTGTTGTTGTTGGTGCATAGCTTGGAATAATTTCTTCCTTTAATCCTCAGATGTCTCATTTATAAAATTTTCTCTGTCTAACTCATAGAGTCAGTGTGAAAGTCAGAATTATGGATCGGACTGGGCTGTAGCTCTACAAATTTGCATCTACCTGAAAAGGCATTTCCAGATTCACATAAGGCTCGGAATCTACTATTACATCAGCTATAAGTTCCTTGATTTTGAGGAATTATTTTCTCATCTGTAAAAAGAGCATTTGTAAGAAAACATGAAGAATAAATGAAATTATGACTGAATAATATGGACCTGGACTAGAACTTCATAGGCTTTCAACAAATAGTGATTGTGATGATCACTACTGATCATCTTTGTCTCCCCTGCTCCTAATGAGTAAGGTCAATTCTATATTTAAAGTAACCTGAGTCTCTCTTTCATATTTTTGTATTTCTAGTTGTATTCTTTGGAAAGACTCAGCTGTGGGAGAAAACATAAGAAGACAGACTGAGAAGAAGCTGCAAATTCTCACACAGCCCTAGGCCCTTATTGTAGCAGCCTCTGGTGACAGTACTAGGTCTATAAAGGCCTAAGGAACCAATGTGCTCTGCTTCCCCAGTAATAACCCATCAGCTATATAACAGTGAGAAAGACTCAGGGCCACTGGCAAAAACTCCTCCCCATCTGTAGCCAATCTATAACCAATGGCTCTCAAATTGTGCCTCAGAGTGATGTGAAAGGCAGGTGAAAATCCTATTTCTTTGGAAAGTGCAACAGAGGTTCTGAACCAGTAATTCTGTGCAATGAACTAAAATAAACACTTAACCAGCATCCCAGGAAATTGTGATGTAGTTGGTCTGCAGACCACAATGAGAAATGCTACTGTAAGTCAGCAACAGAAATGTATCCAGGGCTCCTCTTTCCTACCAGGGAGCAGCCCCAAGTCCTGTGATTTGGGGCAAGGTTCCTCGAGGATCTCTGCAATCTGCACCAGATATTCCTTTCTTTCAAAGCCACTTGTAAGGATGTATTGGAAAGAGGTATAGAGAGAGTTAGACTGTTTTGACATCACTGTTCACATCTTAGCTCAGATGAGCTTATTGAATACATTGGTTCTTGCTGGGAACTAGAGAAACCCATTGACATGAGATTTGGAGCAGGCATCTTCCACTTCACAGATGAAGCTCAGTGATGGACAAAGGGAAGAGGAGCCCACAGGAAGAGGAAGCAGGGATGCTGGGAGCAATCTTCTCTATAGAACTTTGCAATTTGCCTGGTGCCAGCCTAGAGGGAGACAGAAGGAGGAGCCTGATAGCAGTGCCAAGCAGGAAAGCAGAGGAACCACCAATTCATTTAATTAGTCTAGCCGATCTCTCTGGGCCTGCAAAGGGGCTTCCCCTGACCATGAAGGTCAAGTTGTGATGTGCACTTATCTATGGGACTTGGTACAAAACAAAAGAAATCTCATTTTCTCTCAAATTTAATTTTACCTTGTGCTCTGAGAGTGTGATCCTATCAGGCCCAGAGTGTAATAGCCCAGTTGGAGTGGATCAGATTGGATTTTTGATAGCACCCATGACCTCTGGCGTGGCAGGCACAGCCAGCCCCGGCTCTCTGCCACACGCGGGGCCTCTGAGAATGGACGAGGTGGTTTGTCTCCTCTCCACCTCCAGCAACTGATCTTGCCGTCCCTTTGCTTTAACATATGGCCAGCAGGACCAAAAGACTGAAAATGTCTTGCCGATCTAGGCTAAGATGTTTCTATTATGGATTCCTGAGGGAAATGGGATGCTGTTGAAATTTTCTAATCACTAGAAATTATATCAGCTTCACAGCCCTCAAGCCAGCCTTCCAGAGCAGGCTGGAATGTGAGGCTGAAATGGTTTGCTGTAAGTGACTCCTGAAAAATTATCCATAATCACAAGAAAAGCAGAAGAGTGGACGGGAGGACTGCAGAGACCGAGAGGGAGTGAGTGGCCAATGCGATATGTGTTGCGGCAGACATGGGGATGAGAGAGTGCGGGGCGGACGGGACTGGCCCTACCTACTCCTCTCTAGCCCCTAGGCTTGGACTTGGCACTGAGTATCAGAGATGTCGAGCTAAGGGTCTGCAAGGGCAGAAAACTGGTTTCCTGGTTGACCTCAGAGTTGGCACTGAGAAACCAAAGTCAACACCTCTGTCAAAAGGCTAAAGTTGAGCTGCAAGAGATGGTACCAGGCTGGAATCTTAGCACCCTGGCAGGAAACTGAGGCAGGAAGTTTGCTGGTTTGAGCCCAGCCTGTGCAAATTAGTAAATTAGTAAGACTCTGTCTTGAAATTAAAATTAAAAAATTATTGGAGACAGAGCTCAGTGTAAAGTCCCTGGATTTAATCCCCAGAACTGGAAAACAAAAAGTGCCAAAGTTGTGATTATCCAGCCAGAGATTTTACATGTGAGGAATAAGTCTAGAGGAAAGAACCCACTGATTGTGAAAAAATAGGTGTGAGGTGCTTGGAGTTTGCTCTCATTCTTCAGTGATCTTTAAAGAATAAGTCAAACAGATGCAACCATTAGTAGGGTAAGTGAGGGGAAACTGTGCATAAAACCTATAGAAAATAAAAAGCAGCAATATCTGAGGTATGGCTCTTCATTGTGTAAGTAAGTTATCAGCTCTTAGGCTGAACCTCAGACTCT
Organism: Hydrochoerus hydrochaeris; assembly: GCA_004027455.1. Lineage (NCBI taxonomy): Eukaryota > Metazoa > Chordata > Mammalia > Rodentia > Hydrochaeridae > Hydrochoerus > Hydrochoerus hydrochaeris. The sequence continues at coordinate 196,707 of PVLA01001628.1, read as the reverse complement.
TGTTAAACCCTCTACAGGGATTTTCTGGTGTGATGCCCTGTGCCTGAGGGCACACCGAGGTCTCCAAGGCTTGGAGGAGTCTTTGCGACCCCTGCCCAAGTCAGGGAACAAGACCTTTCACTACAAGACTCTAGGAACTCCATAGTAGATGGTATGGGGGAAAAGGTTACTTGGAAGTCATGGAGTCATGGAGTCCAAGGACAGATCTAAAGAGTAGGAAGTTCCCACTCAGCTAGAAGAAAAAAGCTCTAGTAAGAGCCTTTTCTCTGGATCTGCAGAAAAGAGTCTCTGGTCTTATCCCTGGAAACTACAGATCAATAAAACCTCTGAATGGAAATGTCCTTGAATAAGTAGCATTCGATGGGTTGAAAATTATTGTGCTGTTTGCATTTGATAATAATAGCAGCAATGAGAGTTTATTAAGTAGTGATCATGTAGCAGGCATGGGTAAGGCACCAAACACACTCTGCCCTGTAGTCCTACAGCAACCTGAAAGGATTCAAAATGAGGCCTCGCTCTTATTTTCTCTTTCTCTCTCTTTCATCTTTAACAAGTAGGAGGGTTTGGCAGATTAGGAGGGTTTTGGCCTCTGTTTCAAATATACCTCCTTAGGTGGTTAGGGGACTCTTTCCTACCACAGCACTTAGCTTCACTGTCAGGCCTTTTCTTAATGAATAAAATACAAAGTTTTATGCTGTCAGAGGTATTTCACACTAAATTTATTTGTGCTCCTGAAAATACCTGAGAACTCAGCTGTGTTGCAAAACAAGGTAAACTCGGCAGCTTGTGGATAACTAGCTGAACTCTCCCCAAACAGGAGGGTCAGCGTGGGTCTGCCTCCCACATGGTCCACTGGCACCCAGACAGTTCTCATCTGGCTATGCTGGAGAGATGGAGCAGGGGCAAGATTAATTTAATTAATTTCTGCCTCACCCAATTCACAAAATTTTAAAAGACTACTGCTTTCTAGGACTGGAAAAGTATTTTCAAATATTGATGGTGTAATTTTTGTGAACTATGACCTAGGATGTTCTACTGAAACTAAAAATTCACACAGCTGAGCAACAAACTCTTACTGTAAGAGTTTATTATAGACATGTACATGTATGCATATAGATCTTTACACATTCTTATATCGAAATACATACAGAGAAAGATTTTTTTCTGGCATCATTTGTTAAGAGTGAAAAAAAACTAGAAACAACATGAATTCTTATCAGTCAGCAAATGGGTAGCTACATTTTGATATATCTTTACAATGGAAAGTTAGGTAGTTATTTTAAAATTAGTTACACCTATAGATTGGTCAAACTGGGGACAAATGGCAGGGTAACACGTGGTAAATAATTCCACTTGCCGAACAAAAGGAACAATAAGATGTATGATTTGTGAGAGTGGTGCGTGTGTGAACACAGAGCCAGGAAAGGATGCACACACCAGAGTATAAACGCTGGTTTTCTCTCATTAGTAGAATTAGAGGAGTCAGTGGGATATTAGCTCTTTCTTTATGCATCTCTATGCTCCTTTTCATATTATAAAAAGCATATCTTGCTTTTTGTTTTAAATGAAATTTAAAATCTTAAGTCCATTGAGAAAAAGCTGGAATCATGTATAGGTTCACAGCCTAGTATCAACGCGTGATCTCTTATTAACCTGATCTGTGTTAGAGGAGGCAGGGGTAGGTTGAGGTCAATACACTAAAGCTCCCCAAAGGGCATTCCATGAAGGGATGTGTCTCAGCTGGGTGGAAGATCTCAGCCAGGACCTCTGAGGGCAGCGCACCCAGTTTTGGGTAGCGCAGCCTGTTTCATGAGCATATTCTACAGCTTCATTATCAAGAGGGCTGCTTCACTTGGGAGAAACTTCACAAAGAAAAGCAGATTTAGCAACAAAGAAAAAACTGCTTTGGCACAAATGGTTAGAAAATCTGATAACCATGGATGGCATGAGCAGAGCTGGCTTCTCTCGCACCCAGGGCTCCCCAGTTCGCAGTTGCGTGAGGGAACTGGGGAAGGAAGGAGGAAGGGGAAGCCACACTTGCCACATGATGGTTGAGGTTACCCCTGCTCCAGCACAAAGTCTCATTTCTTATTTTACCACCAGTTTATCTTATTTTTACTTACCCAGATTGTTAGATAAGGTTAAACAACAAAACTCTCTGAGATCTAAAAATGCTGCACAGACTTGGTAATTCTATATGTTGGTCAACTACCTAATAGTTTTCAAAAAGTTTCAGCATTGAAAAAAAAGTAATGTTGATGTTAGCCTTTATTAAATGCCTGTTTAGCACTCTATGCCTTGTCTCATTTAGTCCCAAGAATGGTCCTGTGAGATCTCATCATATCTACTTTACCTGTGATAGAAATGAGGTGAGAAATTTGTGAACTCTCCAAGACCATGGCACATGGCAGAGTTAGAATTCAAAGCCACAGCATAAAGTATTCATCACAAACCCAAAACTTCTAATGCTAACTGGGGACTCTACTCAGCTTTCATACAAGGTTATGATGGCCCCTTATATGGCCCTTGGCCATACACTGCTCTTTGGAGGAAGAAATTTGTATCATTCTGCCACACATTTCTCCAGACTTTTACACAAGGCAGCACTGCTATTAGAACAACTACCTCCTCTGCTTTACAATAATTTCTGACTCAAGTCTTGTTTCAACCCTCCACACTGAGTTAGACATACCCTCTATCTTCCTGCGTTGTAAAAGTCCACTTACCCTGAGCTCTAATTCGTGTGTCTGATAAATTCCATTTAACTATTATGGTGTTGCAAATAATATCCTATATCCATCTATTTCTTCCACAGCAGCTATTTGACACATTAATAAAATAAATACGAATGAATGGCCACTATCCAGGTCTTCTTTTAGAGGAAAATTAGAACTACTTCTGATGGGTGGATGTAAGATGATAAAAATGATAGGGAGCCAGAAAATAGATCCACAGAGCAGACTGAGAGTCCAGTTTTGCGATGAGTCTCGTATCGGCTGAGAGATATGAAACTTGTCATACTTCTTTTGTTCCCATGCAGGAATGATGTAAGCTCTATTCTTTAAGGGGAGGTCCTTCCTTGGTCAAGTAAGGACTAGACTAGAACCATCACTGCTGGAAGTGGGCACACTCAGCTTGCCGTGATGGTAGCTGGGCCTGACTGAAAGATCTGGAAATCAAGGCACAGGTCTGGTTTTTTTCCTCCACTTTCAGATGCAAGTTGTTTCCTTGGGTCCAGAATATACAGTTTAGTGGCCATGCCTGGCATCAGTAAGTGCTCAAAATATCTTTGTTGAGGGGATACATCTCAGTGGCAGCATGTGGAAGGCTTGGGGTTCAATTCTTACTGTCTAAAGATCTTTTTATTATTGAATAAATAAGCAAATTAATCAAAGAAGAAGAGAACAGAGAGAAAAGAAACACAAATCATCTCAAATACATCAAAATCTGCTCTTCTTAGAAACTGACTCCTACCTCTGTTTATCAATACAAGGGCTGTACTTGTCTCAGGCCCGGTTCAAACCCACATCCATCCTTCTCAGTGCACTTAACCTACAATTACCATCTGTGGGACTCTTGACGTTACTCACATTTTAATGTTTTTATGGATCTTCCCTTCAGTTGGACCACATCCCCCTTGCAGGCTAAGACTCTCTTATGTTCTCCTGTTTCCACTGCCTCCAGCCCACAGAACTAGGGCAGGCTGGCACACTGAGCCAGTCTGTGCTTCCAAATACAAGGAAGAAGAGAGGAAGATTCAAAGGGAGGAGGAGTGAAAGGAAAACAAAGATAGAAGGAAGAGAAAGAAAGAAGGGTTTTGATGGCAAAGAAAAAAACCACATTTTGTACAATGTAGCTTTTACTAAAATTAAAGTAGAAATGATTTTCAAGATGGCATATGTAATTACCACTAATTAAATATTCTGTTACCTAAATTATTTAATTACCAAACTTCTCTCAGCCTCTGAATTGATTTAATCACAAATGCCATAAAAATTAGAGATATGGGTGGATGGTCCCTGAGTAGGTTCCGTATTATAAATGGAGCTCTTAGAAAACCAGGTGTGGGTGGGAGACACCAAGAGAAAAGCAATGCTTTCTTCCCCTCTAACCTTTGTCTCAAAATGAGGGAAGAGGCAAGAGAAGGCCCTGGGGACATGCACCCGGACTAATGTTTCATCAACCAGAAATGACTCTGGCTACAGAACAGGAAATATGCACTCAGAAGTCAGATAAGCCCAAGTTCAGCCTACCACTGGCATTAACTGACTGGTGAACCAACCTGACTTTATCACATTCATAGAGCTAGATAACAATGACAACAACAATAACAATAATGCCAACGCCCTGAGGTCGCTATTCAAATGAAGTGACTAACATATGACTTAGTGAAGGGCCCCTGGTACACCCTGTGACTGTCAACTCTCTGCTGTGATTTTGAACTACTTGCTATTTTCTGTCAGGGTGGCTGGGGGCAGAGTGGTATGTACCTGTGTTGCAGGTCTCGTGAAAGATTGTCTCTGTCCCTAAGAGGACACTGATGCTGATGCTGATGAGACACTCATTCCTCTGTCACCAGCTCTGCGTCCTTCCCTCCACTCCATCCTGCCAGCCACACAACATCTCTTATCCTGGCTCCTCATCAGCCTGCCCTCTGGCTCACCCCTGGGTCTCTCTGCCTTGCGTGTGAAGCCATCTGTTCTGCTGATGGGCTTTCATCTTTTTTCATGTTTTGTTTTCTTGGCTAAATGATTGTCTGACTGTCTCAGGTAAGTGGTTTATCTTAGTAACCTGAGTGTGTGAGAAAAATGAAACATATCAGAGGAAATGTAAGCCTGTGGAAATGAAAATGTAGGTGTTGTTGGGGAGTTAACAGAAGGGGGCACACAACAGAACACACGGGGTTGAAATACTAGAATTGGAAGGATCCTAACAATGTAACCTTGTCTTCCGCAGTGCCACAACCCTAAGTCAGAGTGCAGAAAATAAGGCACAGAAATGAAAGGGGATTTCCTATTCCTGCAGCACCAAAGGTCATTCCCTTTGTTCTATCCCCAATTAATGTCCTTTTTATGATAAACTACTGCTTTTTGTAGCAAGTATAATTTTTCTGGTGCTACTTATTATCAATCCCCCCACAAAAGAAACATACAGAACTTTAAAAGAGGTTACCATGGCCCCACATCACTGGTGATTGCCACTATTCTCGGCCCAGTCTCCCCTCTGTTTTGTAGGAATTGGTGAGGCTGACTGTGGTCCCTGGTTCCTTAGACAATGAATAAGATGGATCCTAGAAAATAAGGGATCTTCCCCATTCATATGCCCATAACTCTGTCGTTAAGGGTATCCTACAAAAAGCTGATCTAATACTTGGATTGGTCTCAGAGACCAGCCCTGACATGGCAAGGTCTGATTAGATCTGTACATATCTGAAAACAGTTCAGTTATTTCCAGGAAATTTCACATTGAATATAATCACCAACATAAAGGCAAATGGAAGGATCTCTAATTTTCCACTTCACCCAAGGTTATATGTAATTTCTGGGAATTTGGAAACTTTTCAGTCGGGATTTGTCCTGATTTTATTTAATATTTGCCTGCAAAATCCGTCAGATAATTGTAATATTCAGCAATAGTGAGTTTTCTTATCATGACGCCATATCTACATTTGTAGAAGACATTTTATCAAGTACTTGGCAGGAGATATTGAGTGGCAAGGAGGTAATTCTCTTACATTGCACCAATTTAGAATTTTTAATAAAAACTCCCCAAAACCCAGTGATACCAATACAGACTGAATTGGAAATGTATGTTTCAGACTGAGTTAACTCTATAGGGACCAGATTAACTAAAGGCATCCTCAGCAATCATGCCAGTGAACACGGCCCTGTGTGGTGATGTGTTCTGCAGAGACCAGCTGCAGAGACCCTCAGTCAGAAGAAGACTGGATTTATTTCAGGCCACTGCCATCCATAGGAGTCCACAGATTACTGAGAAGAGAGTTAGCATTATCTATATTTGGATTTCTCAGTATTTATTTTAGACACACAAAACATCAATTCCAATCCAAGAGAATTTATGGGTCTCCATTCAGAAATTATGCATGCTATTTTAAGAGCAATTTATTACATGTTATAGTCCCATATTCACTGATTTAGGTTACTGTCAAGCCATTCAATGGGTGCCAGCCCCACCCTTCATTTCCTCTCTATTCAGGCCCCTGAACTGGACTTACCCTTCCCTTTACCTGATGGACCATCCTTATGCTAATTCTCAGATTGATTCCCTATTAATACAGAGATATGATAAATACTATCTAAAAGGCCTCATCCAAAACAACTGAGGTATAGATTGCAGAATTGAGACATAAATGTCCAAAATTAACCACCCCCTCCTCTGCTGTCACAGTCAGGATATAGCATTATTGGCATAGTCAGATGAAAATAATAATAGCGATGATAAAAACAATAATAAACACTTGCTTATATCTTACTGTGTTTCCAGTACACATATGTTCTGTGTGCACATATAATCACATGTAAAACCACCCACTAATCCCTGAGTCCATCCCTTTTCGCAGGACTCAAATCCCACAACTGCCCCTTTGACTCTGGGGACTGCCTGATTTCCTTGCCTTTTCTTCTTCCTCTGTGACTAAAGAGTTACCCCTGAATGAACCTCATTCTGGAGGCACATACAAGTCACCTACAGACAGGATTCCCAAATAACGCTATTTACTTGATTGCTAAAACATCTCTATGTAGAATTCTTGCAGAAGCCCAGCTCCCTGCCCTTCAAATTCTGCTACATGCATCTTTGGTTGAAATGGCCTTTCAGAGCACTGAATCTCACAATCAACAAACCCTACTTGCTTGGTTGCAGGTCTGATGCCATGTCTTTACTTCAGGCTGAAGCCAGAATCTTAAAAAAACAGAGACAAAACATCAGACTGCCTAACACCGAGTTCCTCCTGCTATCTCCACCACTCCCCCACACTGCGTGAGATTTAAAACCAACTCGATTTAAACCCATAATGAATAGAGTGTGATGATGCAGTTCTATCATGTATTTGATTTGATTCCAAAAATTTGTGAGGAAGAATAGACTTGGTCCATATGGATCTGCTATTTAAGAAAATAAGAGATAATGAAAGATGGTTAGGTATTCAAGATAGTGCTCTGGGATTGTCATTTGCTTATTTTTGTTGTTCTCCAGCATCCTGAGTTCTAATGGTCCTTGATAAATAGCAGGCTGGAATATGATTATAGAGCAGATATTGTTATTACACGGTGCTGTTATCAACTGTGCAGCCATTACTGCTAACATTCAGGGATCTATAATAATGAAAGTGGAGATAACATGGGTAATTAAAACTTACAGAGAATTCAATATCATTTTTAAAGCACTGGTTTCTCCTATACCCAGTCTTATTTCCTAGCTCACAAACATGCAAACCACATTGAGCTATACCTCTTATTTCTACTCATATTCACCCTATCAGAAAGGCAGAGGAGATCTATGTATAAAATCATCATAAGAGAGAGAGTAGAAAAAGAAGAAAATAAAAGTCTTGGGGAATCCTCAGCCTGATTGATTGTACCTGGGAGAAAAAGAGTGAGAGATAATGCATTTATATTTTTATGATAGGCTCATCTCTAGGGGCCAAAATAAACCAGGTACCATCTAATCAGGGCCTGAATAATTAAGCATTGGAGAAACTTCTCTGTGGCTATGAGAAATCTTCCATTAAGGGACAAACATCAAATCTAATGTCACCTGGGCTGTTTCTCATTGTCTAAAGTTGTGTCAGATGTGAGTTTGGATAGGATCTCATTGATCAGACTTCTTATCTGTACATATGTTACGATCATCAGATGTTGGTCTGCAGAGATGGGGATGTGGGATACAATGAGAGGAAAGTGAACACCAATCCCTGGAGAGGACAAACTCCTCTTCCCCACCCCCATCATCGTGCACTTTCCAGGTTTCTCCATTACTGGTCTGGCTGCATGTTAGCACCTACTTGCTTCTCTCTGCTGAGGCATAACTTGTACAACTGGGTCCCTGAGAGTTAGGCTCCTGAAGAACGGGGAGAACAATCCTGGAAATATCTCTAAGGCTCTGATATTGAGCTCTGTTCAGGATGAGGCAGAAACAGCTAGAACAAAACTTCCTTTTATGCAGAATTCTGTTGGAAAAGATATGTCACAAATCTGCTCTTGCACAACTGATCAAGAGAACAAATTTTTAAAAAAGTTTTCTCAATGATTAACAATAATCAGAGCCAGGCATGGTGGCACATGTCTATAATCCTAGCTATTTGGGAGGCTGAGGCAAGAGGATTGCAAGTTTAAGGTCAGCCTAGCAGCTTAAAGAGAACACATCTCAAAATAAAAAAAAGAATAAGGGTGGGGAATGCAGCTCAGTGACAGATGCTTACCTATCCTCAGTTACCCCCCCAGAAATCAAAACAAAACAATAATTAATTGAGGAACTCTCAGGTAGGGTCCAAGTTCTCTCTCCTTCATACAGAACATGTCCAACCTTCTCCCTCCTCATGGAAGAGTCGAGTCAATCTTTCTCTCTCTCCCTCTCTCTCTCTTTCTCTTCCCCCTTCCCTCCCCTTCTCCCCCTGTTCTCTCTCTCTCTCTCTCTCTCTCTCTCTCTCTCTCTCTCTCTCTCTCTCTCTTTCTCTGTGTGTGTGTGCATGTGCACGTTTGTGTATCTCTTTCTTACTCTTGTATTAGGACACCAAAGCCCACTTTGAGCAAGTGGGCTCTTGAGCACCTGACTCAGGGCGTCTCCTCAAAGAAGTGTTCACTAAAATGCTGCTCTAAACCTCCACACCAGGACTAGCAAAGAAGGAAATGCTGCGTTGAATCTAGAGAGTTGCAGGTCATAAGGGCCTATAAGACAATTCTGGGTGAAGGAAAGATCAAGGTAGCAAAACTTCTAGCTGATATTAAAATGTCACTAATTATCTTCTTCATTTTAGCAGGATCCTACCTCAACCATAAGAAATACTTAGTCTCCAAGTTCAGATTTCAGGAAATCATCCATCCACAGAGCTGAATTATGCTCTATAGCATAATTTAAGTAAACCATCCCTAATTGTTTGAACCCAGAATATTTGTTCCAAACAGAAGTGTCAGAAATAACATCAAGAAAAGTTGTCGTATTTTGTTCTTAAACTCTTACTATTTCCTATGAGAATAGCATTTTAATGAAATATTCCCTTCATAGTATTCAGATAAAAAATCTTAGAATCATCCATGACTTCTTTTTCTTAACGTTCACATCTAATCAGATAGCAAATGCTGCCAACACTATCTTCAAAATATATTGGGAATGTAACTCTTCCTCTACCTCTACTGCACATTTCATCATTCGAGCCACTGCCAGCTCTCTGGTGTCCCTGTCACCACCAGTGCCTTACTACAGGCAATAATCTGTGGTCTGTTCTCTACTCAGCAGCCAGAGTGACTCCTCTAAATTCCAGGCCACACCACGCCACTCCTCCACTGATAACTTTTCAGCTCACACCAAGCAAAAGACAAGGACAAAATGCTGACCTATCGGACCATTCATGGTCTTGTCTCAGCTGACATTCCAACTTTGCCTGTGGTTTCTGGCACATTCCACGTCAGCACTTCTTCTAGACATTCACGTAGTTCCCTTTTTCACTTCTGTTCAAATGATTTCTACAAGAGTTCTCGCTACCATTGAAACTAATTCCCTGTTCCCCATACCTTACATGTTTTTCTCCACAGAAACTGACAGGAATGTAGCTCAGTGAGCACAAGTGTTTTTCCAGTTCATTTTCCTGCTATGTCCCCCATGGCTACAACAGTGCCTGCTAGGGAGCAAACACAGTAAATATTTGCTGATATTTTACCTCGATTAAAAAAAAAGACTCAAAAGAATGGATGAAGAGACACACTACAGAGCAAAATAAAAGTCTTGAAATAGGAGAAAATTGGTCTAATGAAAATAAAGTAGGGGAAAAGATGTTTCTTGATGTGAGGTTAATATACAAATTCATGCTTTAAGGACTTACAGAGTAACAAGTGGCCAACTACAAATTTAATTTTAATTTTCCTAACACCCAATGAGAAAGACAAACAGACAGGCAGACCAAGAGACAGAGAAAACGAATATAAGTTTTTCAACTTGCAACATCCATAAGATCAAAATAAATAAGTTGTCCAAAAGAAGTATTCAGGTGAAACACCAAATAATTTCTCATCAGTGTTCTTTGGGGGAGGTAACTGTGGTGTAAGGCTTAACATACCCAACAGCAATTTTCGTCATTCACTGTGGGGACAGGTAAAATGTCAGAGCTGGTAAGGAGCTTTACTCCATGAGTAGAAGGAGATTGTTTAGCTGTGCAGTGCTCTCCCTATATATTTTTGTCTTTCAAGCTAGGACTTAAAAAAAAAAACTTTCCCAAGACTGACAATGAAATAAAAAGCTACTTCTCAGTAATGTGGCCTTTTATTCATGAGGTTAGGTTACAAATGGTTTGCTGTAGGCTTTAGGATTGTGCTGAGAATCCTTTGTATTAAACCAAGATGGAAGATGTGCTCCTCCGTTTTTTTGACTAGAAAAACTTCACCAACCAGAGTAAAGAAATGAACTATCCAAGGTGCTGATAAATCTATTTTTCTATCACCGCAGGAAAAAAATGGAATTTTCATGCTCAATTCACTTCAGTTCAAGAGACATTAATTGAGAACCTAACATACATTAAGCACCATTAAGCTAATGCTGTAGGGGGTAATAGACTCCATCCCTGTTTATCAAGTAGGTATATAATCAGAGGAGACTGGCAACCAGACAATCCCAACCCAGCACTATGTCAACACATAAGGATACTCTGCAATGAAGACAAGATGCCTTTAACTTAGCCCAGGGGCACCCCAGAGGGGAAACCATGAACTAAACCCAAAGAACAGCTCCATCACCTCCTTGCCTTCAAATCTATAAAAGTTCATTGCTACACACATATACACCTGTACATATGTGTGTGGTGAGAACAATTAGTGTTGCAAAGCTAGGGAACACATACGTGAAGATAAGAAGTCATGAGACTAGAAGCAATGTAGTATATTACTGAAACAAGGTTAGAAGCAGAGAGTCAGGGACGAGTCATATGGAGGGACAGCCCAAGGCTGTACCACTCTCATATAAGGAGTGTGGGCTTTTGTAAGCAATGAAGAATCAATGAAGTGGTTTAAGTGAGGGAATAGTATGATCATGTTTACCTCTATGTTACTCTTGCAATGCTGGGAAGAAGGATTAAGTTTGGAAGCTAGGAAGGAGTGGGGAGATTGAAGACTTGAGACTGGCTAGGATGTTGTGATGGTCAATAAGAAGAGAGAGCCTGAGATTGTACAATGATGATAGGAAAGTAGGGTCAGAGATGGTTTTGAGAATCCTGGAAGAGACATGAACAGAACTTTGGAATCCAATGGTGAAAGGTGAGGAAAAAGAGCCTAAGATGTTTCTTGAATATCTTTTAAGAAAGTTTTAAAAAATATTTTATTTTAAAGATAATAAAACCAAACAAAATAAAACAGAGTAAAGCCAACCAAATCAAAACACTGAAAGTAATACACAACTTCAAAACAGGATATGGGAAATCAGCAATGGCTACCATAACACCTCTTGTTACCTTCAAAATTGCTGCCCATACCATCAGACATAATAAAATCAAACAAAACAGAACATTGAATAAAAAATAAAACAACAAAACAAAACAATGAGAACAATGTTGGATTTCAAAAACAAGATAGAAGGAAATTCCCCATAGTTGCTATATTACATATTTTTTATTCTCTACATAGAAGCTCAGACCACCATCTTTAGGTCAGCAAAGTCAATAAAATAATACAAGAATTAAGTTGTTTTTGTACTTCAGTTGCTAAAAACTCAGCTTGTGTTCCTTCTAATCAGCTGATTGCTTACTGAATGATAGGGGTGAGAGGTGGGGAAGTGTTTCTCGTCTGCCAACCCACATACCGTCTGGCTCACAGGAAGGGTGAACTGGCTTCTTGTTTCGCTTCTTGGGCTCTGCATGGCTTCCACTGGCTCACAGTATTTCTTGAATTTCTAATAGGTGATAATGAACCAGAGGACTGGGAAGAAGGAGGAGGTGTACATCCATGGCCTTCACATGAAAATAGACCTCTTTTCAAATAAATGTTAACCCCTCATTTTCAGCTCTGTCATCATCCTGATATCTGGACTTAGGCTTTCTGCTCCCCCATGTTTATATACGAACTTCTCTCCTACTCCAACATCCTCTAGTTAGAAGGTAACACTATTGAATGGGAAGTGTTTGAAAGTGAGAATAGAGGCTCTTGGTTTCTTCTCTCTGAGTAAAAATGATTCTTTTTTTTCATGAATCACCAGTTCTCTGTACCTCTATTGTCTCCTGTATGCAAAGCATATCTCACAAGGTTGCCCATCCACTTCACAGAGTTAGCATGAGAACCAAACATGGTTCTTTATCGGGCAACACTTTTTAAGAGTCTATAGTATGCAAAGGCAAGATACTATTGTTTATTATTATTATTATTACCATTATTGGAAGAGAAACAAGAAAATGTTTCTCTTAGAGAAACATTTTGATCTCTCTTAGGAGTGAGATCAAAAAATTCAAAGGCCATTCTGCAAAGCCCAGAGAACTTTTTAATCATTTCTTTCCTTCTTTTAATTTTTTTTCCAGTAGGCAACAAAAATACATAGAAATATGACCATAGAAGTGATGCCAAATTCAATACTCATAATATCTATTCAATATTCAGCAATCCACATGCGATATTGCAGATGGTTGTGGGCTGTGATGGTCTCTTTCCAACAGTTCCAAGGGGGAAAACAAAATGTTATAAGACAACAGCCACTCATTGGATGCATCCTGATTGTTTAAGTGATATGAAAGTTGGCAATCATGTGCAAATTAAAATATAATTATGCACACAGACCAAGATTAAGTAGCATTTCACAGATGCATGCTAAATTTCTAAATACCCTTCAGAATAAATTGTGACCATGATTTGCTATTTCTCAGAGAGTACTATTACCAAAACAGTCAAAATAGATGGGTACACATTGCCTTAGTGTGTTATTAGTAGATGTGCTATAAGACATTATTACCACAAATTAGTAGGTGTGTTAGATACTAAATATTCATGTTAAAACAAAGCGTCAATAAATAGTTTGGTTAAATATGCATCAATAGATACATTTTCTAACAGCATGTTTTCCTCCTCTGGCAGTGCACACTGTTGAGCTCTGAGGTAGCTGGCCTCAGTTTATTGCAGATCTAGTCAGTGCCACCTCATTACAGTTCACAGTTGCAACCAAGTTCACATCTCTCTAGCTCCCGTGGGACCTGCATTCAAACTCAGTCTGGCCAGATCATAGCTGTGGGAGAGAACATGGTGGTGTTGGACTTAGTGATCAGACCACGAAAGACGAAGAAAGACAGAGCTGTGTGAGGACATATGTTGTGAAGTTGATTCTTCATCATCTCCTTTCTTCACCACCCCTTACCCAATTCTACAAAGTTGGACAGTTTCAATGGAGAGGTGATTCCAATGATACTGTCCTGGGGCCACTTACTGAGTCATGGCTCTAAGATCTGCCTTCTTTTCTGTGTAAACAATTCCTTTCTCCAAAACTCAACAACTCCTCACCCTTCTATCTTGCCCAAGTACATAGTAAATATAGTACTTAGTGCATCTTAAAACAAGCACTGTCCATTCTCTAGCCTTGAAGTACAATTTCACCTTGGGAGCCTCTACTGGAATCCGAGCTTTCACTGAGTAGGTTACATTTCTACTTTTTGTGTCCTCTTCATTTACAGGATATAGGAAGAGAGCATGTGAGAATCATCCCTCCTCTTACTTCATATTTACAAGTGAAATTTTATTTCTTATGTAATTTAAACTTCTTCCTTCTCTCTGTATCTTGGGAATGAGCCATTAGTTAATGGTCAGTTAAGTAAATCAGCAGATATTTATTGAGTGGTAACTGGGTGTAAAACTCTGTGTTAAGTACAATGGAAAGATTTTCCTGAAAGAAATTACAATTATGGCTGATATAATTAGAGAGATACAATGAGAGTAATTTGAAAACAACAATAAAATGAATTTTTTTAAGCAATCACATATATTGCATATGTATAATTTGTATGCTGTTATTTCAAAAACTATTTTATCAAACATAAAACACATGTATATGGAACAATAAAAATAAAACAGCAGGTCAAGACCAAGAAAATGAAGCAGAAAGATAAGTATACTCCAGATTTATGAGTATATAGATTATGTCACCAGCATGAAAGTAGGCTGTAAGATTCCCAGCAGCCAAAGAGAAACAGAAAATGGAAAATCCTGAGGACTAGGATATTCATGATCATGTCCATTTTGCCAAGAGAAGCAAACATTTCCTTGATATTAAATTCTAAGAAGAATTTATAATGTGGATCACTGCATTAGGGATACTGAACAGCATAATGGCCAATATCTTCCACAACAGTTTCTAGAGAAAATGTGGAAATGTTCTTCATTAGGCTGATTCTTACAATCAGCTCCATAAAAGTCACGGGCATGGAAACCAATGTGACTAAATAAAGATATTCTGTGAGAAATGAAGTCAGTGTTGTCCAAGGATATAGTTTCATGAAGATCCAACAGGAGTTAAGAAGTAAACTTAATAAACATTAAGCAATAAACAATTGGCATATATTTTGATCTAACTTAACATTTAGCAGTTATCTCATCTGAGCTTTTGTCTGGAACTAAAAGGCAGTATTGAATACTGGCATATATGAGAATGTGTAGGGAAGAGTCATATGTTTTAGTTATCAGCCCTGCAGAAAGGGAAAAGCCAGTATTTAGTTATGAAAAATAAAAACCTGAAAACTATTTTTGCTTTAATAACCATAAGAAAAGATTTAAATGGGAGCAAAAGGTATTTTCCCTAAAGCCCAGGTATCAAGGCAAGGTGAGTTTTAGCAGTACATTATTAAAGGGAATATGTGTGTGTTTGCCAGCTTTCCATCAGGAACAAAATACAGAGATTATTAACTTGTAAAGAGCAGAGTTTTATGTTGGCTCTCAGCTCTGGAGTTTCCAGTCCATGGTAATTGGTTCTGTTGCTCAGCGCCTGTAGTGAGGCAGCACATTATAGCGAAAACTTCAGGTAGATCAAAAACTTCTCCACTCATGGCCAGGAAAAAAGAACAGGAAGGGGTCAAGAGCCCAAAACGACCCCTCAGGGCACACCCCTAACAACCTAGGAACCTCCCACAAGGGCCCATTTCCTAAAGGTTATCTCAGCTCCCCATAGCCTCACCCTGGGAACCGAGCTTTTAACACATTGGCATTTGGAGGTCATTCAAACCTATAAAAATGTGTTGGGAGCAGGGAGATAAAATGACTAGCTGTGTACCATCAAATGATCAAGTGTTTCCCATCATTCCCTATTCTCTCAAAATTGAGATCTCTACAAACATTCTACCCCATGTCTACTGAAGCTTCTCCTATCTGATTTAGGTGGTTATTTTGTTCAAGTGTTATACAGGATGTATGGCCAATTTTAACCTGGATTTGACTACTCTGACTGGGTCACGGTTTATTAGAAGTAAAACAACAGAAATGTTGACCTTACGTATGGGCAGAGAACCAAGCTGCCAACATGGCAGCATCTGGTAGGAAAGCAGGGCAGAGCTTAGTACAGTTCTTGCTGCAGGTAAGTTTCCCAGTGGCCTGTTGTAAACCTGCCAGTTCTATCACTACTCCCTCTTTGGAATTCCTACCTTTAAGAGGTTGCTGTCAAAATACTCCAAACAGAAAAAGTAGACCCTTAATCTTCTGCTGACTACTCTACTCCTAGAACCAAAAGGGTCATAGACGTCTTCTGGCCCAGAGGTCACAAGCTGATTACTCCCAGGCCAATTTAGGTCGGCTGATATGTTTGCCCTGAAGAAGATTCTAAAGTTTGAATTTCACATAAAATTCATCATTCCAGATCTCTTAAAAAAAATCCACAAGTTCTAACAACACTGGACTTGCACTATCTTCTAGAAGCAATCGGCTGAAGCAGAGTAACCTCTGCCCCTTAGTAATGGCAGGGTTTCTAGTTCTACCCTAGTGCTCACCACTGCCAGCCTTGTTTCATCCATTTATGCAACCGACCTCATCTTGCAGACACTTGATCAGAAAACTCTCATTTTCTACCCCAGAGAGGGGAAGAGACCTTGCTCAAGGTCACACATCTGGTTCATGGCTGAGCCCGGAGTTGGTTGCACCTCCCCAGGGTCACAGAGTTCTGTGTGACTGACCTCAGGCAGAATGGGACAGATGCAAGCAGAAGCCATCCCTGAACAGGAAAGAGGAATCAGGAGAGCACTGAAGACAAGCATCACACAGCTCACACGATTCTGCCCCGGGCTGGCTTTGCCTGCAATCATATTTTACAGCATCCTCCAGAAAAATCAATTTGTTTAAAAGAACAACTAATTTTGCCCCAAGTGAAAATGTTTGGCATATGCAAAAGAGGGAGCATTGTGTTTTCTGGAAAGCCCTTTCCCACCTATGAATGAGCTGAATTGTTCACCATGCACACACAAAAAATTGCAAAAGTGTTTCCTGAGGGAGGGACAGATTTAAAATTTAAGAAAGCAGGATTTAATTTACTACTTAAGAGTGTTTCTTTCCACCGTATAAGGTCTTTCTTTGTTGTAGGTTTTGAAAGTATGTTGGTCACTATTTTATGCTACAAAATAGAGCTTGTGGTCTCAGGCTCTCATTTCGGAGAAAGAGCAAAGTAAAGGGAGGAGGGAAAGCTGGAGGGAACAGTTCTGCCTAGATGAAGAAATCACAGTCTGAACATTTCCAAGCTGCTAAATACCAGAAGGAGATAACAAGCAGTGTGCAAAAGGCCGATTATGACGGTAACTATAATGGAAAGAGTTTAACAGTGTCCACACTGTGCTTTGGAAAGCTCACATCCCAGGAAGACCTCAGTCCTTCAAGGCGCAGGTGTTCTCAGCAGCTTCCTTACCTGGGAACTGCATGGTGGCAGAAGCATGGGGCAAGAATGAGAAACCCAAAATAGCCCCCCGGGGAAGACGCTCCTTGGCTCCTATGCTTTCACACTAACTGATTTGGTTTCTATTCTAATGCAAAGCCTGGATTCTCACTTCTTTCTACTCAATAATCTGGAGATGCACCCCCCCAGCCCCACTGCCTTGGTTGCACAAGTCAGTCGCTTTGGCTGGACTCCTTCCCACTTCACCTGAAAGCAAAATCCCAGCCCCTCTGCCAGAGCTCTTCTCCACAAAGCTGATCCACTGCCCCCGCATCAGGATTATGTTTTATTTCATCTACTTGCTGCTAGCTGTTGCTGGTAATTCCTTCCTAACGCTTATTTTATTCTGCCTGACTTTATAGCTCAGGCTTGGCTGTCACCATCCCTAACTAGATTGTGAGTTCCTTGAGACAAAGAACAATGCCTCAGCTATGTTTATACCCTCAAACCTGCAAGTTTTTTTTTTCACCTACAGTAAGCGTTCAATACATGTTTAATGGAAATAGGACTCTACTTTTAAAAAATGAGCTTCTTTGCTGGAATGGGAAGAAACTATGCGATGCTACCCAGGTGGAATGTAGGTTACTTATGGGAATAGCCTCAAGTTACCAGGTATAAAACAATTTAAAGGAGTTGCTCGGCCCCCACACCATTCCATCAGTCTTCTACCAAATGGCAGCAAATGCCATGGCATCCTGGGTGGGAGACTGAGACAGGCCACTCTTAGTGTGCACTGTGTCACATGCTGTCCCCTTCTTTATCTGTCTCTGGGAAGGGAGTGCGCTGTCTCCTGCCCGAGCATCTCACTTCTTCTCAGACATCCAACCACTTCCTGTCCTGCCTCAGCTGTCCTCTCTCACTCTTGCCTGTCTACCTTCCCTATTGAGCGGCTTTTTGTCCTTCTGTGACAATAAACGCAGTTTTCTTTAGTAGTAAAGTAAAAAATCCTCTTCCTCTTTCCTCTTTTTTTCTGCCCCACAAACTAAGCTCTTATGCTCACTATATTCCTGGTCTCTTCCAGTCTTGTTGTTGTTCTTCTTCTTTTTCTAATTAATATTTATTGGCACATTTTAGGTATACGTAACAGTCAGACTCGTCATAGGGAACTGCACATGTATACTATATAACAATATAACTTGATTCTTTTTTTCCATCCCCCTCCCTCCCTTCAGCCCTTCTTCCCCTCTTATTTACAAAACCTTTGGTTCCATCTTTCTTTCCTTCTCATCCCTGCTCTTCTTATCTCAGTACATGTATTGCCATCTGCCCATTGCTCATTCAATTTAATTTCTCCTATTCATAGCTATCCTCCAGCATGCCACCCCATCTTCCCCTCACCTCACCCTTACCCCACTGCAGCACCCAACTTCTCATGCCTGGGCCACCTCAGCAACATCTAGACCAGATCTCAGCTTCCTGTCCTCCCTCGATGACCCTGGACCCTCTCAGAGAGATTGCAGAGTGCATTTAGGCAGCACACCTCCAGCCTGCAGCCCTCTAACAGCGCATCCGAGGCTCTCCATGATTGGTGCCCCTGCCTTTCCTCCACCGCCCATCGCTCCCATTTTCTTTAGCACACATCGTAACTGTTCACCTTAGAGCAACACTATTTGTGGCTCCTGCCATAAAAGCTCTTTTCCAAGCTTCCCCTACCTTTGGGTCTCAGGTGCGGACAGTCTCCTCCTCAGAACAATTTCTATTATGCCCGACCCCTGTCACTTCAATCACACCATTCTGCTGTTTCCTTCTTGGTATTCAGCACTGATTTAGGGTTATTGAAAATTATGCAGCCTTATTCCAATTCATATAAGGTCCATTCCCCACCATAATTCTATGAACCTTTCTTGTTTCCTGATGCAGCCATAGAACTGGTCATGGACCTCTGTCTGGATAATGGGATCGATACAAGAATGACCCTAAAGTGAGCTTTGCACCCCTGGGTGTGAGTGCTCTGTGGCCCCGCCCCCAGTTCCTCCCTCTGTTACACTCCTGACTCTGCCTCTTGCTACCCAGCCTGCATTCTTGCAGCTCTCAAGCCCTCTGTGTCTCCACAGTGCTCTCTCCACCCCGAGGGTGTCCTTCCAGGCTTTCTCTCTACTGTACCACACGCGTCTAGAAGCCACTCCATCTGCTGTCTTCACATTAACCCCTGCACTTCACTATCCCATGTTTCTATATGTGCTGTTTCCTCTTCCTGGAGAACGTTTGCTACTTAGACTGTAAAAACCTTCTGACATCCCCGTGCTAATAATGTGTGTTAAAATGATACAGGGTCAATATTAAAAACAAATGGAGCAAAACCTGAAATCGTGGAGACATTTTCAAACTAGGGATCAAGAGTACCCTTAGGAGTTTTGAAACTGGACAGCTTTCATTTTGAGTTCCATCTTTTAAAAAGCAGTTAATAGTAGTATAATTTGGATTATGAAGTTGGCCACCTGCTCATTTACTAGGCAACAATCAGGGTGGCTTAAGGCATATGCTAAGGAGAAACCAACCGTGGTCACCACAGAAGAGAGCGCCCCTCCCTATCTGGTTACCAGCTCCTCTCCCAGGACCACAGCCAGAAAGCAAGGGCTACACTTCGGGGCCAAGATAGGGCATGAAAAGAGCTTTATCCTGTCAAAGAGTTCACATTTCCTTGGCAGGGGAAGGTCACCCTGCAGCAAGAGAAGGGATTGGTGGCAGATGGGGAGGTCATAGCCAGACAGGAACTAGAGGTTGTTTGCTCTAAGAGGTAAATTCAAGTATGACAGAGACTTTCTTTAAATAAAGTAAGAACATCATGAATGTGTCAATAAGATTGAAAAAAGCAACCTAGGTAAAATGGTGTGTGTGGGTGTGTGTGTAATAATATTACAACAGATATTAGAAAGTTAATTGAGGCACTTCTGATGAATACTACATCTGGCCACTTACCAAGTTATTTAAGCAATAGACAATCCCTATATTATATAAATTGTTTAAGAAAATAGGGGATAAAAGGTGCTCAATTCATTTCATGCAGCATATTGTGAGCCCAGAACTAGATAAGGGCATAGCAGGGACAAAAATCATGGGTTCACTACATTTTATTCACATAGAAATAAAAAAACTAGAAAAAAATATTAATTAACAGAATATAACAGCGAATTGAAACAGTTGAAAGATTACAATCAACTAAGAGTTATCCCAGGAAAAAAGGGTGTTTTAACATGAGAAATCTGTTCTAAACCACTATATTCATGGATGAAAGGATAATTTCCTAATATTTTAATATATTCAGAGAA
The DNA here is from genome assembly GCA_004027455.1 of Hydrochoerus hydrochaeris. Lineage (NCBI taxonomy): Eukaryota > Metazoa > Chordata > Mammalia > Rodentia > Hydrochaeridae > Hydrochoerus > Hydrochoerus hydrochaeris. The sequence goes on along the minus strand of PVLA01001628.1, from coordinate 176,338 downwards.
AGTATTTGATGAAGCATAAATCTACTTATGATATTAAAATAGCTTTCAAAAAAACTACGGACTTTCTTAACCTCATAAAAGCCTAGAGCAAGTCTCATACCTTTAAGCTAATATATGTTTATATATATGATATGTTTATATATGCAAATATATTTGACTCTTTGAGTTACAAGAATACTTTTAAATAAGACAAAGGGAACAAAGAACAAGATGAAAAAATTAATAGATTTTGTTACATAAAAATTAAAATTTTCTTTTCACTAGTGACCATAATAGGCAGTTTTCAGAAAGGTCACAAATATAGCAAAAAATTTCAGTATATGAAATGTATGAGAAATTCTGCTAATGAACAGAAAGGAAATCTAATAAGAAGGCAGACAAAAGCTACACATAGAGAATTCACAGCAGTGAAAAGCAAACTGATAATAGTGGTCAATCTCACCTATGGGATTTGAAAACAAAGAAAGCCAATTAAAACACTGATGCATTGCTTCACAGCTAGCAAGCTGGTAAGCATTTTTAAGTGAGAGGCCACAGGGTTGGGGAGGAAGGGAGAGAGAGGCCCACAAACCTAATGTGCTGTGCTGAAGGTCTAAGAAGGCGCGGTGACTCTGGAGAGCAATTGCACTGGAGTTGTCTAGGTGCACGTATTGCACACTCCGGGCCATTCCTGGAGACACCCTAGAGACACCCTAGAGATGCTTGCAGGTCAGTCCATGAGAATATGTGTTACAACTTTATTTGTGATGGCTGGAAGCTGGAGTCAATGTAGTTGTCCGTCCCTAGGAAGCTAGAGGGTTAGCACGTATCTACTCATAGCACGACACTGCATCCGGTTAGAAACAATACTTAGAAAAATTCACTCAGCAACAAGGATAGTTCTTCAGAACAGGGTATTCAGTGATAAACATGAGAAACAGCATGGAGTACATTTTCCAATTTCATTTGCATCAGTTAAAAGCAAACCACAATCTTATAAAACAAAAGGAAAAATCAGATATTGAGGATACACATTCAAACAGGAATTAATGGGAATGGGAGGCACAGGGAAGAAAAAGGGGAAGAAATAGAAAATTAAATAACATGAGACAGCAGTCTCCCAACTTTCTAACTGATAAATCAGTCTGCCATGATTTAAGGAGTATAATTATTTCACACTCTGTATCTTGAGTTTACAGGGGAAAAAATGACAAGTGTTAAAAACATTAAATTACTATATAACATACAGACATCTCAAAGTCAGAAGAATTGGCATGGTATCATTCCATAGTCAGGCTTGTCACTCATGTTGGAAGCATAGATTTATTCTGAGAAAAATAACAGCATATCACATTAAATTGATTTGAATGTACATTTTTAAAAAGCTTTGATTTAATGTATAAATTCATTTATAATTATATAAGATATCCAAGCACTGGAATTATGTACCTAGTTTTGTGCTTGTATAAATTTAAGTGCAATTAATACTGAAATGACTAAAATTCTCAGTCCTGAGACTATTTCTTCACAGGGATTTTTTTGCTACTGGATCGTTACTTAAGCGGTTGACTTCTTCCAACCCCCCGGGATCTGAGCGTGTTCTTCAGGCACACTGGTATGATGCTCCAGTGCATGTGAATATTTTGTTGTTGTTGTTCCTTCTCTGTTTGAGAGTATTTCTGTGAAATCGCTCAAATTTTACTTGCATACTGCCTTTTACGGCCCTGAGAAACTCAACTCGGTGTGTCCATGTAAAAATTGTGTTCAAACAGGCCTCTTCAAAGATAGTGATTTTAGTTGCTGAAAGTTGTAGGTGTTTGGAAAGCATCTAAAAGTAGCTTTGCTGTTGATACAAAGGACGTATGTGAATGCAGAAAGAAACAAGCCCTGTTTTACCTTGGAGAAATGAAGACTCACTCTATGGCTTCTGTAAACTAGGACACAGGTTGCCCTTTGGTGACCCTGAGAGGTGACATTGCTCTCCCACACTCTATTCCTTGACTTCCCAGAACCACACAATTTCTGGCTCACTGCAAGGAGGACCACAATATGTGATCTCTACCTAAGGTCCAGAGAAGATGGATTATTAATCGCTCCACACTGAGAGACTTGGTCTAAATCTTTCTGTCTTGGAATGCTACCTCCTTCTTCCCACAACATTTGTCAAACATTGTTAAAATTTATTTCAATGAATTTCTTCCATCGTCTCTAACTAAGTTTTCCTTCTCCCACCAAGTGGGTGTGCTTTTTTTCCTTTTGTTCTCCTGCTGCTGTTCTGATGCAAATGACTGATTTAGGTTTATGGTGCATGGGAATTTTGTCAACTCTAAGCAACTGCAGGTGGCTTGCCATTTGTTCCAGCCCAGGCACTGCACAGAACGTGATAGACAAAATGTACCTCACAAATACTCCATGAAATACATCAGAAGCAAAATTCTCTTTTTCCTAACCCCTCTCCATTATATTTCTGCTTCTTCTGTGAAGTTAATCACTTATTTGGGCTCTATACTTTTTTTGTTTGTTTTTTACTAACTTTTTGCAATAAAGTAGTCAGAATTATCCTCATTTGTAAATAAACTAAGGCCTTAAGAATCTACAAGCTGGCACTCAGGTCATGACTGGCCAGCAATGGTGTTCAGATTCATCTGTCTAATTCCTTGCCTCATTCCCTTGCTACGACACTAGGTTCCCCTTGAAACAGGATGCTGGTGTGCGCTGAAGGAATCTTCAAGGTCATGGTCCTTCTCAAGGCTGATGGGATAAGACTGTACAATGGCACTTGGAAAATTGTGTAGGACTACTTGCAATTTAACTTTCATAGTGGTTGTTATTATTGCTGCATCTCTCTTCACCATTAGCAGGAAGACAGTCATGACCTTTTCTAAGTGAGTTGCTCTGTCCTTCCCTGAGTAGAGGCCAATGCACTGGCTTGTGAAGAGAAAGGAAGAGGGATTTAGAAAGTTTGTCACCCTTAATTTTGAGCTGTCACTAAAAGGATAATGAGAAGACTCAAGGAGGCTGACTTGGTAGGGCCAGCATGACTTCTCGGCTCCAGTGTAGAATCCTCAACCTACCAGCACAGCTCCAGGTATGGAAATGCCTGTTCAGGGCACCTTGCATGGTTATGTGAGTTGTCCTGCCCACAGGTTCAGGTCCCAGGAGTTAAGTATTCTGGAGTCCAGATAGGGCCTGTTCAAAAGGCCTTGTGCCCTGTCTATGCAGGAGGGCACAAGCCCTACGAAAGGGGAGAGTCACACTAAATCATCAAGTCACATGCCCATCAGTCCAGATTTTCAAAAGTCTGTCCTTTCATGGGGAGAGAGGGATAAAAAGTTATGTGGGGCATTCCTACCTTTTTCTAATTTGCCACAGGCATCCACCAGCTCTTCAGGCCCTCTACTAGTCCAGCGCCAACCCTGAGATGTTGCAGAGACCTCGTGTTATGGATTAAAAACTGGTGGTCAACTTAACACCTTAAATCAGCATGGTGCTGAGCTTAGATGTTCAACCTGAGGAAAGTTGCCAGCATATATAGAGACGTGGAGAAGATGAGTGAGGTGTTGTGGGCTTCTCTAAGTGTTGCTGCTTGAGCCGTTGGTTCTCCTGGAGGAGCTCATCATGACTAGCTCCCCCAGTGTGAGTTCAACCATTTCATCAGAGGAGCTCGGGACCTTGCTGGTGAGAGTGGTTGCGGTTCACTTTGGGGGAGCTCTGGTCCTTACTTCGAGCATCGCTTTCTGGCATGAGGTGGCTGGGTAGAACCTCTCCTGGCTAATGAAAGGCAGCCACGGGCTGTCAGACAAAAATATTTTTTAGTTCTTGCTAACTGGAGCTGGGCTGGAACCAGTGACCCCCTCAGGACAAATCTTCTGGCTCCATTAAGTCAGCCAGCACAGTACAGCTCCCGGTGACTGTTTTAACCTGAAGTCAGCCTCCTATGTGGTAGTGCTCAGCTCAAACCCACACCTGAACAGGCTTAGCACTGACTCTGACACACTCTATTACCCACACTCTACTGTCCCAATTAGCCCAGCCTGGGGTAGGAGTGTCACTGGGGAAGATGTGACTGGTCCCCATAGTGTGACAGCTATCAGAGCAGAACTGTCAGTCATGTCAGCCTGATGCTGGAAGGTGGCAGAGGTGAGGAGATGAACATTGCTGCGTGCAGGGCATTTTCTGAGCAAGGCTGGATGCGGCTGTGTTTGTATTATGTGGTTAAAGTGGTTCGTGGTGCTCGCGGGTGGCTCCGTGAAGGGATGTGCATGTGACTGCGCATGCCCATGATCGTGAGTTTACGGCTGTGGTTGTGCTCGCTGAGTTTGTCGTAGGTGGCTTGGCATATTAAGGGTGAGAGTGAGGCAGGACATTTGGGAAAGAAAGGCACAGGATGTGAGGGTAGGACACCAGTGGAGAGAGAGAATGGGGAGGAGAAAGGGGAAGAGTTGCTTCATAGGGGAGGATGGTTCTTGGAAGCAGAGGCCTGGAGCATGCTTTGCCAGATGGGTGCTCTGAGATCCTCCTTAAGGGCCCGGGTTGACAGAGGGAGGAGAGAAGTGGCAGCCACACAGAGCGCTGCCTCTCTAGAGGCCCCAGCAGTACTACAGAGTGCCACCCAGGCCCCCTGGGACTGTGCCAGACGACAAGGGTCCAGGGTTCTCACTGTCACTGAGTCCCTGGTGAAGTGATGCTTGCTGCACTCTTGCCCCCACCCCGATTGTCAGTCAGCAGCTCTTCAGGTGGGTGGGACTCAGCCTGACCTGCCCCACCATGCCAGGTACTCAGTGGTTCTTGGCACAGGACAAGGACAGTGCAGGAAGGAGATCCTTCTCCCTCTGACCTTGACAGAGAAGAGAACTGAGGCAGATGGCAGATGGCAGGGAAGCAGGTTTCCAGAGTCTATTTGCTCCACATGTCATCCTGAAGAGGGGCTTTAACTCCTGGGAAGCAAGAACTTTGCACTGGGTACCTCAGTCCATGAGTTCTAAGAGCAATGGCAGGAAGCCAGAGTGCCTTGTAATGAGGGCAAAGTAAAAGCTAATCTTTGTCCACCCCACCTCATGCATCTGCTGAGTCATGGGCTGCAAAGGCCCAACCAGGAACAGGACATTCATGAAGATGGGGTGGGAGGCAGTTTGTAGGGCCCATCTATCAAGCAGAGACAATATTCCCAACAATAGTTCAGTGGTAGCACTTGTTCAGTACCAGTGTCCAGATTGGGCAACACCTCTCCCCTTCTTCTCCTCTCCCAGTCATTTACACCATTATGCCAACCTTAGTGGATCAGATAGACTTTATGATAAACACATTTCCATTGATTCCTTGAAAGCAGAGGTTCACAGACAGAATTCTCTCTTCTCCTAAATCAATACTAGAATTTCTCTCACTCTTTTGCCAATCCCTGGAGTTCATTTCAGGAAACGATCAGAGTGAAGGAGGAAAAGGAAGAAAGCAAACAAACCAAAAGTACCAAGTAGCCACAGGTGCTGAATTTGAAGTTTCAGGTACTATGGAGAGAGCTAAACTAGAGGAAAGTGGCAAAGTCCAGAGATGGAAGCAGAGGCACCTCTGCCTCTACCACCCCCAAACCCCTTCTACTTCCAAAGATGCCAGCACTGCCCCAAGACTCAGACCATCAGATTTTCCCAGTGCTGGTTAGAGTCAGATGTCCCTGCCCTTACTGGGTAAGCCAGGCTGGCAAGGAAATCATGGCTTTGCAAGAGCCTGGGGGCTGCTGCAGGAAGGGTGGGTCAGTACCTCACTAGAACAGACTCCCCATCCAAGCTCTCTGCTGAGGATGAGCATATCAGTCAGGAGCAAACTGTTCCAGAGACTGAGTGTCAGCAATGATGGGAGAAGACAGCCAGATGTGCTGGCCCACCGGGTCCACCTCACTCCTGCTTGAACATGCTGAGTCACAACACACTTTTTTAACTCACCCTCCAATGACCCTTTTACAGGAAAACATAAAGGCCAGTTAAGAATCTTTATGGCAAGGCTTCAGCAACCCAAGCCTTTACCAGAAGTCAGGATTGCTTTCTCCATCTCCCCATTCATCAAGTGAGAAATAGTCCCTGTCCTGCCTCTCTCACAGCAGTCATTCTGAGGGCTAATGGAGCTGATGTTTGTGGACTCACTAGCTCGCCTCAAGCAATGGGGTTCCTTTTATTGTAAAGACCTGATGTCACACAGACCACAGCTCCAAAAGCTACACTGCTACACTGAACAGGTGTTTACTTAGGCAATAATTCCAGAAGCAGTAGATGGGGTTCAGTGTCAGGGTTGCTAGGAGAAAAACCTAGACACTTACATAGAGTCCTTTTGAAACGTTTTTCTTCCTCCATCACTGTTCCTAATTTTTCTTTCAGCAAATTATTTCTGGATATAAATGTTGGAGGTAGGTCTGAGATGAATGCCAGAAAATTGATGACCTCGGATGCAGACACATAGTGTGTGCAAAACACCTAGACTCTCCTGATATTAACAACCTGAGGGATTGGACCAGTCTCACCTCTGTCTCCTGACTCAGTTTCAACTTGTTATTCTAAAAGCACTGAATTAGGAAGGGGCTCCGATGAATGACAGCATGAGATGTGAATTAGACTTCCTGACCAACTAGGGTAAAAGCAAAACCAGGCGATGGACACACAGAAGACAAATCAATAATTCTGCCATTTGTCATGAGCTGTTTAATCCATATCTGTGGTGCCCCTGCAGCACAGGAGCTGGGAACAATTCCAGGGGCCAATCCCCAGAGACCTCAGTCACCCTGGGCCCTGTGGGAAGGTCACCAGACCAGCAGAGACAGAATTATACCAGCAATTGTAGGTCTTTTTAATGTCATTGATCAGTCAAATCCTTTCACCTTGTAGGTTGTGCATGGACATTTTCATAACTCTGAGTCCCTGGACTTGGTGCCTCCAGACAGAATTTTTATTCCATTCTCCAGTTACATATTTTCCCATCAATGCTTATTACTGAGCTCCTGTTCTCAAACAGACTTCAAGGAAGAGGACTAGAGAGCCCAGTCAGCAGTGAGAATGGGGGGCCCTGAGCTGTGACTGGGGGAGCCACCCTTACCAGGGGCTGGACCTGTGAGATACACTATCTGCTGTCCCTGTCTGATTTCTTGACCCTTGGGGTCCTGAGAAATGATGACATAGTTTTTGGCTAATTAGTGTCAGTGTGACAGAGAGTGACACATGAAGTCAAAATAGAGTCGGGGACCTTATTTCAGGTACACTGAGGAAGGCTGAACCGAGAGGAAGTTTTCTGGAGCTTCTCATCCATTCGTTTCCCACTGCACCACCTGCTCCGCGCAGGTCGAAGCCTTCCTCATGTGACAGCATAGTGGGAGGAAAATAAATGTCTCCTATTGCAAGGGATTTGGCTGCAAATCCCTGATCAATGAATAAAAAAATTAAAGAGATTAAGGTAGCTCCCATGGCACACACGCTCCTCTCTCTCTTCTCCCTGCAAAAACATTCTCTCCTCTGACTGAATTTTTCACCCTCTGTTCTCCTTTTATAAATCTACTCATCCTTTCTCCCTTCTCCTCTTTCTACCTCTTCTTTTCTTTTGTTCAAGCTCGGCTTCCTGACCTTCTCTTTTTCCTCTCAAGCTCTAGCTTCCTGGCCCTGTCTCACTGACAGAAGGAAGCAGATTTCCTGGTCTGAAGGAAGTTCACACACTGTTCACTGACCAGGGCAAGCTGCCCTCTGACAGGCCTTCAAGGGGATGTTACTACTTGTATCCCTCATTCCTGGCACCACCCAGCACCAAAGGTGAGCTGGGGGGCTCCTGACCTTTGTTTGTCTCCATGTTTTAGGAAGAAGAAACCAAGATTGGAGCACAAGGCTTAGAATCAGAAAGTGCAGAGTGCAGAGGGAGGCAGACTCAAGCCCTTGAGGTTTTAGAGTTGTCAGATGCCCAGACGTGGGCAGGAACAACCACAATTATTATAACATGCTATTTAATAACATCTACGCTTACCACAGAGCTCTGTCCATGTTCCAAGGGACTCTTCTTATTTCCCTCTTCCTGCATGATCACTTCTAAGACCTCAAGCCCTCATTTTGTAAACCACCCACCCATCAGCTCTAGTGTGAATCCCTTCTCTCCCAACAAAGCCTGAGGTACAAATTAACATCACATTTAGCATTCCCTTCTCAGGACTCAGCTCCTGATAGTTTACAGTCCTGTCTCCTTCTCTTGCTATTCCTGGTAAGTCTTGTCTCTTAATGAGGGCTTCTGTAGAGAACAGACGGGCCTAATGCTTCTTCTGTAACCGATCAGGGTCTGGGTTGGTGTGAGCATCTGGTGGTCAGTTGCATAGGACTGATCAGTGGATTATAGATCTCATTCAAATCTATGCAGCAGGCAGGGACAAGTATCTTTTTCTATCAGTACAATGTCAAACAGAATGGAGTTGGAGGGTATGTGTGACCTATTTTTCAGACCCAAGAAAACATTTATTCCACCCATTATTCAAAACTCTGTGTTAGAGGTAGTTCCCAAGCCTGGTTCTTGTGTTACAAGTGGCAGAAGAAACAAAAAGTGTGTTCAGAAGAGAAAAACCAGGATGGCTGATGACTGGACACAGTGACACACAGCTGGAGAACTGAGACGCTTTTAGTCCAGGAAACTGAAGAATCAGAGTCCATGGGCATCCCGTTAAGTAACTGAAGGGATGTTGCGAGAGGGGAATTTCTGATCTATGGAATCCAAGATGGAAAACTGATGAGGGGGAGGAGAGAAGGGCAGACAGAACAGCTTTTCAGAACAAAGGAGAGCTCACCTGCCCTCAGGATGGACCTCTGGGGAAGGCAATGGGCACTTAAATGGTGCCCAAACCTCCCTGAGGGAGGGCAGAGACATGACCACTCCTGCATTAGGACAGAAGTTTAGCTGTGTGACCTGGGAACTTCTAAGCTTCAGTAGCTATCTGATGAATAGCTAACTCTTTCAGTTGTTGTTTCTCTTGACCAACTGCATCCCACTTGACCATAGGCAACATGCTGTACCTTGGGGACAGTGAGAAGGGGATATAGACAAGGAAGGGGCATAAAGAGGCATGGCTGGTGTGGGAGATAGTTATAGAAAGGCCACCTGCTTCCTGAAAATTGCCCTTTGGGAAACCTTCCTCTCTTATGTGGGTCAGCCATACAGGTCCTGGTGAGGAGAGGCTGACCTGGTTATCTGCCCTAGCTGGAATTAATTCCCATCAGAAAGAGGCAGAAAGCAGGAGGCACTGTGCCCAGGAGGAAGCTGAGGGGCCTCTCATCAGATGCCCTCTGCATTAGGTGCCTGGGTGTCAGTGTCCGCGAGCAGAGGAAGGAAGGACTGAGCGGCACAAGGATGAGGTGTGATGGCTGAATCAGGGATATAAGGAAAGGAGAAGTATGTGGTCTGAATGGAACTTGTCCTTGTGGCAAGTTTTTCTGATGAAATCAGGGAGTTCAGTCCTTCTTAGATCATCCAGACATTTGTAGGTCTTCAGGTTTTTACACTTGCCAAGGTTCCCTAGGACTATGTGAACTTTCCACATCTACTCTGTACTACCTATTCTAATGAATAAACATGTAAAGATTGTCAACAGTTAAATGAACAGTCAACCAAGTTTCAGGCTAGACTAATCTCCCTGCATCCTCTGTTTATTATATTCAAAGTACAACTTTGTAAATGTGATTAGTATAGGCTGCCAAAAAGCAAAGACAGAAGAAGTTGGGAGTGTGGGATTGCCAAAAATGTTACACTAAAATACTAAGACAAGAAAATAACAGAAGGGGAAAACTTCCAGGGATGGCCCAAAGACAATATGCCTGAATGTGTCTGCTCAGCGAAGGTAGAGGAAGCTTCCAGAAATACACAATCTTCACAAGAAGGATAGCATTTGAAGAGGATGGCTATAACTTCCTATCTGCCAAAGCAAATGAATGTCATAAGCAATATCCACACAAGAAGAGGTGCTGATTGCTTGATCTTAATATTAACCAATCAGTCTTCTCCATACTGAATAATGCTGTGAAATCACTATTATGCAATTTTTCTCCCCTCTCCTCAATGCTGGGAAAACTTGTACTACCTCTTTGGGGGTTCTGTTTAAAATTAAGGTATTGAATGATTTCTAAAGGTTCTTCAAGTCCCAATGTTGTAATGTCATGGCCCAACTTCAAGCTGTCCCTGAGCTGGTTTCCCTGTGTGTAAACTCCTGGGATTGCTATGGCACTCCCTATGTGCAGCAGGCAGACAGTGTTAGGAAGAGGAAGCCAGTACGCTCCAATCTTATCTGCTTATATCCCAGAAGACCCATCAGGGGACTGCTGGTGTAGGGCAAGGAGTGACACTCTTTGCATCAGGGTGAATAAAAACATTCACAGAGCTCTGGAGTCAGCTCATAGCAGTTATTTTTTTTTTTCTGGGCAGTGAGGGAAATTATTCTATTAGTAAAAAGGAAATGACTCACATTGTTTAAAAAAATCATACATCACCAGGTGCTGGAGATAAAATGGTAAAAAACTGTCTTTACTTTTCCTGTCCTAAGTTTATTACAGTCCAGTGAGGAAGTCGGGCCATAAGCAGGAAGTGTTGCCAGATCATTATCCTCAGTACATTGGGACCTGGGACAGGAACGCCTCTGTTACTTGCAAGAGTCTAGGACAGCTGACCTTACTGGCTCCTGTTTATTGAGTACTAATTATGTACTCAATAGTGACATGGACTCTACTAGTGATAAAGATCATTTCACTCCCTTGGAAGTGACCAGACTCTGTGGAAAACCCTCCTAATTTACTCTGAGCTAATACAAATTTTTAAAGGATCACATAATAAGTTTCTAGGATACGTGCTGCCTTAAGGATATTATGTACATGACTGAACTCAACTTTTACGCAATCCTGAGAGGTAGATATTACTTCTTATACCTGTTATATAGATAAAAACATTTAGATCAACTTTTATGGGGGCAGATTTAGGGTCCTCCCTTCTAAGGATACGGACTAGAGGGCCTGCAGTATACCATCTACCCAAGAACTTCTTATGAGTGAGATTACTGATCGTCTTGACAAGAGAAGTCAGAACAAGAGGCATGTAGGAAAGCAGGGAGAGTCCCACACCCTGTGGACTTCTGTGTGAGTGGCCAGGTGAATTTCAGGGTAGTTGCTGCAGGAGGGGTGTCTCACATCACTGTAAGTCCCCAGGGCTGCTCCCTGCCAATGGCTGAGTCCCTGCACTGCCACTAATGCACCCAGTGTGGCTTCCCCACAGCAAGGAGCATGATGCTTCCTAACCATGCTGCTCTGAGACTTGTCGGAAGAGTCCTGGGATACAGTCCACCTGGGTGGATTTACAGTGAATCAACGGTGCAGGCCTGGGCAAAGGGGAGAACCAAATGGGGCTGGCAGTCATGGAGAGTGCTACCCACCAGCTCAAGAGTTGAGATTTGACAGTGGCTACCATTATAAGAGGCATAAGAATCACCACTTGTGGAGAACCCATTATGACCTGTGTCATGCTACTATTACACGTGTTCTCTCTAATGATTGCAACAGTTTTACAAGAAAGCAGCATTTTCTCCCTTTTGGAAGTGAACAACTGGGATTGAAAGAAGCAAGTGACTTGCATGACTTTCCATGTGTGGCAAGGACAGGGGTGAAGTTCGAACTCAGATCTGCTTACTCCATTGAGACTGTGAGTGCTGAAGAGATAATGACAATAAAGCACTTGAAAGATAAAATGCAGTGACTGTGATGATTACTGCTTTAGCTAGACTCCCTCCTCCCTTGCCATTGAGAGAAGGCAACAGTCACTAGGAAGGCCCAGTGCCAAGTGTAGGGTCTGGAGCTCAGCACAGCAGCTGAACAGGGCAATGAATGAAAACTCCAAAGCTCATCTAATCCTGCTCCTTTGTCTCCTCTCAATCTACACGAGCCATATGATGCAGGAAAGCTGAGCTGTGGCCAAAACTGTGAGTGGCTTTGTTTCCCCTCCACAGAGTGCCACTGCACCATGGCTTAGGTTAGCCGTTTGAGTTAACTGCTCTTTAGTAAAACTGCACACGCTCCAGTCATGGACGTGTAATTACACAGGCAGGTTTGTGCAGGCCAAACCTGAAGTGAATGTTTGGAAAAGGTCCCTGTATGAGTGTAAATGTTAAAAGCCACCAGCTGAGCCAGTTTCCAGTGGGTATAACCTCTGCAGGTGAAGAGGAAGCCTCTAGGATCCCGGATGCAGAACCTTAGAGCTGGTGGTCAAAGAGGACAAGAAGAGGGGAGGAAGGGACCGTTACTTTAAAAAACAGCAATCTACTTATTTTTCTATGCTCTCAGAAAAGAACCACCCCTTTGTCTCACCTTTATGGGCTCTGAGCATCTGCAGCTCAGGAGCAGGGGCTCCCTTAGCATTTCGCTCCAGCCCTTTTCAGAAGGAAAATGTCAGAGCAGGACATGCCCTGGAGTGTTTTGTCATATAGCTGGCAGGGAGCAGTGCCTCCTCTCTCCCAGCCTCTCATTTCTCCTGCTTCCAGTCGGCCCCCAGTGCCAGGACACTCTGAGTTTTTGGACCACAGGAAAATGTCCTCAAAGGCACCAGATTGAGGTCATGAAATTCATTTCACTCTTACCTCTGCCATGGCAATGTTTCCTTCTTCCAGGGGCAGGAGGCTGCTTGCTTCATTAACCCCTGAGAGCTGTCAAAACCCATTTGGGGATTTCGATAACACAAGCATCAAGTCAGTCAGAAGCCTCAGATCCAGGATGCAAAGCCTGATATGAAAAGCCAAGGAATGGTTCCTACGACTTCCTCTTACAGCAAGGAGTTGGAAAGGGGAGGTAAGTAGCCTTGGAGCAACCAGAGAGAAAAGCATTTTAACATCTGGCTGGCAACTGATGAGCTAAGAGAGTTGAAAAGGAAATAAGCTTTCAATCTTGTCATCGCTCAGTCATTCACTTCTTCAGCTACCTTGAAGTGAGCAGCTAAAATGAAAGGCCATATAGAGCAAGGTGGTAGTGCTGAGTGATTCAGATTAGCATGCAAGGGTGCTGGGAACACACAGAACAACCAGGAAACTTTGGAGCCAGGGGAGCACTGCTGGGAGAGAGGACGATTGGACTGAATTTGGAAGAGTAAGTAAAGTTAGAAAAGAGTGTGATGTGTTCAGGGAAGCACACGTGCATTCAGATGCTAGACAGAGAGAGGGATTTATGTGGAACAAGTAGTCAGAGGCTTGTACTAAGGCTAAGATCTGGGCTAAGATCTTCACGCATTTCTGAAACCCATAGCAAGCTGGTGACCACCTGAGCACGGGAAAGTGCAGAATTAGCTTTACTTCCTGAGATGACTCCTGAGATGAGAACGTTCCAGGAGGGCTGGGTTCGAAGAGGAATGGGTTCAAAGATATTAAAATAATTTTTAAAAGGGTGATGGCTGATGCTCAGGCTATGTAGAGATGAGAGGAATAAGGTGGGAAGCACAGAAGGAGGAGAAAGAGTTTATGGGTACTGAGCGCCAGTGTAGGGGAATCTAGAAGAGAGACCAGCCCAGGTTTGCTTGAGCCCGTTTAGGGAAAGAGGTGTAGGAGGAAGGGAAGCTGGGGCCAGCTTGGGCACACTGAGACTTGAACACCCTGCGGCCTTCCAGCTGTAGGTGCCCACAGAGCTCTTCCTGGTTCCCAGATCTCAGGAGCCATATGAAGCAAGGACAGAGCCCTCCTTAAAGGTGACACTGCACCGTAGATTTGTAGATTTGTGAAAAGCTGCATGCTAAGAAGAGTGAGTGGGGGTTCCCACCTGATTCCTACAGCTACTTCATATCCCTGGAGTAGACACCACCTTGCCAGAGTCTCTGAATGGGAATGGAGACGTCTTCCTCCATGCAGCATTGTGGCAGTGACCCATGGCAAGGGGACGAGGTTGGCAAATAAAACACAGGACATTTGGTCTACTTTTAATCTCATGAACAGTAAGTAAAAATTTTAGAATAAATACATTCTAAATCTTGCATGGGATACATTTATTCTAAAAAAAAAAAGTATTCATTATTTATGAGTTTTAAATTAACTGAGTAGGGCCAGGGATTTAGCTCAGTGGCATAAGCACCTGCCTGGCAAGTATGAGGTCATGCGTTTGATCCCTGTATCAAAAATTAATTAGTTAATTATTAATTAACTGAGTATCTCATACTTTTATTAGGTAAATCTAGCAACCTTACAGGAATTTGAGTCAAGGCCGACTTTTAGGTCCTAATCCTACGAAGGCCATTTGTGCTCGCAGCAAAATAATTATGTGGGCAATCCTGGCTGATATCTGGGCCTGGTTATTTGCTATACTTATCCAAAGAAGCCATGTGATTTGTGTCTTTGGGTACGTGTTGGGGGAGGGGAGACAGGGAATACTCACCTTCCAGCGAAGGGCGTGGGGTTTGGCATTGGCATAGCGGCTAGCTCATAGCACACCCCAATCGACATTGGAATAAAGAGATGGATAGGCAGATACAAATTTCCATTGCACTGACTGAAGGACTTTGGACAAGTCACTCCACACTCAGTCTCCATCTCTTTTTGAGAAAAATGGAGAAACTAAAATCTTCTTGCAGACACACTGTGAAGATTAAGTGAAGCCTCTGCACACAGCACCGAGCACACCGTTTCCCCTGTCCTGTGTGCTCCCGGCCCTGCCTGCCCAGGCAGCCAGCTCGTGTTCCCAGCCCAGGACCCCTGTTGCTAATGTGGACAAGAAGGAGATTGTCATGATCAGGACTTTGCCCTATGAGTCTGGACCCCAGAGATTGTTTCTGAAAGTAGCAAAAGAGACGTGCTGATTTCAACCATTTCATTGTTAGTGTAACGTAATGAGGAAAAAGGGAGACAGCCCTAAGTGTTGCTCTTCTCGCATTTGATGTCCAGAGTGTAGCCAGCACGCCCCACCTGAAGCCTGACTCCATGTGAAGACAGCTGCGTCCAGGCCAAACTTGTGTGTTCACAGAGGGGACTTCTGAGCAGGCTGGAGGAGCTCACAGCTCCTCTTGTCAGCTCTGGAGAAACTTCCAAACCACTCCCACGCCAAGCAGCCCTGGGGCTGCCAGCAAGATGCAAGTGTACTGAAAAAAGGAGGCAAGTGCCTCCTACAGAGCTCGGTTCTGATTTCTCATTGTTAGCAGCTTGCACTCACGTTTCCCTTTCAATCTGCAACCTCCTCGGAAAGGCTGCTTCCTGCTAGGCTGCAGTTGTCACTGTTTCTCGCTCAATGCTCAATCTACATGCTTACTTTAGCAGATTCCAAGTCTGCCTGTCTCCTGCTCTTCCCTCTGCCTGGAAATGTGACCCCTGCGCAGCTCTGAGGCTTCTTCCTAGATCCAGGCTCGGCCATAGGCATACTCTGGCTTCTGGACCACAGGGCTCTTACCTACCTCTGAGTTTCTAACGGAGACTTGCCTGCATCCTTCCCGTGAGCCCTGAATTGAAATCTGCTTTGATTTTACCATGTAAATTTCCTCAGAGTGTTTTATCTCTAACCTGATTATGAGCTCTTGAAAGAAAAGGCAGAAAACAGTGTTTCTTTTCTGCCTTCTCAAGCCTGGGCTCCTGCTAACATTCGAGCCAGCACTGGGTGGATGGTCAGTGAGCAGAGGAAGGAATAAAGGGCCAGCATCAAGGACATTCCTTTGCCCAGAGAATTAGCATGGGTTCACACCTTGTGGGGAGGCAATTAAACAGACAAGGGTCTTGCCCTTCAGGGATTTATAAGCTAAAACAGTCAAGGTGACTCTGATAAAGAACACAGAAGCTGTCAGACAAATGTGCAGGTACTGGATAAACAGAGGTGTTTAGTTTCTGTGGAAGCAATAGGCAAGCACAT
The DNA here is from genome assembly GCA_004027455.1 of Hydrochoerus hydrochaeris. NCBI lineage: Eukaryota > Metazoa > Chordata > Mammalia > Rodentia > Hydrochaeridae > Hydrochoerus > Hydrochoerus hydrochaeris. Next base: position 160,511 of record PVLA01001628.1, on the reverse strand, counting down.
TTGAGGCCCTGGAAGAATAAAAAAGGAGTCTTAATGTGAATTCATTCATTTAGTCACTCAACACATGGGTAGGTTTGAAGTGGCAAAGCACACAGAGCAATCAAACCTGGGAGGTGCCAGGACATTTGCTGCCACCACACATTTGCCTGGCACTGATGCCCAAACTTTTCAGTCACCCTCTCATTCTAGGGCCAGAATTGTGGGGAGCTGTAATAATACTAGTTGCCTCTTCTCTGTTCTCTATCTTGCTGACAAAGACAAAGTAGGGGAGACAGACGTGGAGTGGCAGGGAACTGGGGTCAATGACCGGGTGGCCGCTAAACAAGGCCTACGTGTGTCCAGCCTGGCCAGGGTGGACTTGCAAAGGGAAGGTCCCACCTGGGAAAAGGGGCAAGGGAAGAGGAAAAGGGGCCAAGGAAGCTTAGGAAGAAAGCCTGTGAATGCCCATTTTCTTTTCCTTTTCCCATGAGATATCTCTTCTTCTGAGCAAGACCCTTAAGAAAGAACAGAAAGACAATTCTGAGTGTATTAACCAGTGTTTATCTCCTATTATTGTGTCTTAAAGTTCTGTGTCATCGTTTTTATTCTATTTTCATTTTTAACATAAAAAATAAACAAATAAACTTGCACTTACCTTTGTAAACAAAAAACAAGAAAGAAAGAACCAAAGAACAAAAGAAAGAAAGTTCTAATGGAAGCTGTGGCCTGGTCCTGGAGCCGTGGAAACCACAGTCCAACTCCTTTAATTCCATTCTGTGTGCTGGAACCAAAAGACCTCCAGACCTACCACCAGGCTTAAATTATCATTCTGTTCCTTTCCCACCCCAGCCCACTTAGCCCTAACCCATCACCCTATGGGGCTCAGGGAAACTGCAACTCTGTAGACCAGGATGGATACTACTCTCTTTGCTAAACTGAGAGTGTCCCAGGCAATCAAGATGCTTGGCTCCTACTGTAGTTTGACTTCTCCAGGCATTAGGGATGCTCAGATAGTACTGTCCCAGTAGCAGGCCAGGAGGCTTCCCTGAATAGCCCTCCCTTGGCTTCCTCTGTCTATTGGGTCTTGCTCCTCTTTCTATTCCCCTGGCAGACAGAAGAGGACCAGGGCCCCCAGCATCAATCTGCTGGGCCTCAGAAAACCTCACTTGCTGTGATGGATTTTTTAATTGGATTGTGACAAACATTTAGAGCTCTTACCAGCACAGTTAATTAAGAATGTGACTAATCTAATGCTGGGGGAGCTTGGAAAGAGAGAAGGGAGAACTAGGAGAAAAGGGAGCAGGATTTGGGGAGATGGGAACGTTTGGAGCTGCAAAATGACTGTGGAGCTTATTTTTGTCTGGGAAGGAGGGAGTGCAATATAAAATGCAGAAAGATCACACTGAATTTGCAAGTGGGAAGCAAAATGTTAGTGAGTCGCAGAGCAGCCAAGCAGACAAGGCCCTCTCTCCTTAGCTTCTTGCTTGGTCCCATTGTGCACATGGGCTTGTCGCCGCTGGCTTGTTAGCAATGCCTGAGCGAACAGGGCTTTGTGGATCATCTAAAGCTGTGCAGATAAATGCTGAGTGTTACAAGCTCGTTGCTGAGCCTGCCTCACAGAGGGTAGCACAGCTTGGCACTGCCACCCTAGAGCAAGGGTTCCCCACAGTCCTTCGTGGACCCCCACCATCAGGGTAGATTGCAGTGTGAAGACAAATGCCATGTTCATAACTCCTCCTAACCACACAATCGGGCTTACACACAGTCATAACATGTGAACATGCAATGCACAGATGCTCACACTAGTGCAGGCTGTACTGAGAGTGTCCAGGTGTCACTGTGCTTGCACACAGTAGACATAAGCTCCCATGATTGGAGGACACACTCATAGATGGACTCACTGGTACAGAAACTCAGGCAGAGCATATCCATGTACACCACAGAGGGAGCGCAAAGCCTGCTCAGATGTGTGGTGCACATACAGGTCTCTCCACTCTACCCTAGAGCCTTGCTTTTGCCTTGCTCCTGCTTGAGCTGGGACATCCCACTGCCCTTCTCCTGAGTCTAAACACCTGCTTTCCTAGTGGGATGGGGCCACAGCAGTTCTAGACCAGCCACTGCATTTTGATAGGTGCCTTTCACACAGGAGGGGCGAAGGGTCTGGGGGCAAGGAAAGGCAGCCCAGAAATACAGGATGCTGTCTGTATCACAGTGATCATGGGAGACTGAGAAGGAAGGGCAGTGTCAGGGCTGGCTTTCGAGCGGGTGGGATGGGGGGGTTTGAATTCCTGATGCAGGTGCCATAGTAACTACTGGAGAGGGAGAACTATTTTGAGTCTCTTCTGCAGCACAGTGACAGGCACTGCACTGAGCTTTACAAATGTCACCTTTCATTTTCTGATCTGTAATGGCAGGTGATAAGATTAGGGCAACAAAGCTGTGATTTAGCAGTTCCCAGACATTTGATATCTCACCAAGGCTCAGTCACCAACTGTCTGTATTAATCCCAGGGTAAACCCGTGAGGTGGGTGGGTGGGCATGAGCTTTCTTTGTCTTAGGAGAGGGAAACGCTGAGCTTCCTGAACATCAACTCCCGGAGGGTAAGATGGCTCGCTCTTAGTGCAAGATTCACTTCCAGGTTCAACTTGGCCACTCATGGGCCTCCAGGCATCAGAAAGGAGCTGGGCATTTCATAACTAACCTGGAAAGTGATGTCAGGACTGGCAAGGGGCTGGAGGAGGCCATGCAGACCCGGTCCCATTGCAGATGTTGGGACAGCTGGACAGGCAGCTCTTGTTGGAAAAGAAATAGAGGACAGGTTTCCTGGTAGGACTGAAAAGAAACTCATGATGAGAATTATACTTGGAGAGGCCAGAGGACCACCTGCAACAGATAACAACCTAAGAAGGCAGAGAAGCAACCAGGCAGGGAGTAAAGAGCCCCTTTCACCTTCCTTCTTTGCTTTTTTCCACCTAATTTATAATTACAGTTGTATGCCACCTAACCATGGGGATATACTCTGAGAAATGCACCATTGTGTGACTTTGATGTCACAAACATCACAGAGTGTCCTTATATAATGTAAGAGGGCTGCAGCATCCTGAGGAGATGTGTTTTTACGGGACCATGGTGGTAAGTAAGGTCCAATGTTAGCTGAAAAGTCATTAAGGGGCACACAACTGTGTCCTGTAGATCTGCACGGGCCTTTTCTGCTCTCCAGCACATCTATACGTGTAGAATTGTTGGGCATGGATGTGGAAAAGAACCTGGAGCTCTCCTGCACCAGCAGACAAGTGGTGCAGAGTTACAAAGAAAACAGGTCTACTCGGGTCAACCCTCCCACAGCGCTGCCCCTGTATTATAGATGAGGAGATGGAGGTTCAGAGGGTCAATGGAACCACAGTAACAGAGGCCACTGGGGTAGAAAGTAGCCGAGCTAGGTCAGGAGTGTGGATCCTCAGCTCAACGCTTTCTCTACCTTCCCACTGTTGGAGGAGACTGGAGCATTAATATATGCACAGGGATACAAGTGCCCTGCAGGTCGTTGGTTGCCAGAGAGCACTTGTGGTGGGATGCAAATTTGGGGACAGCAGGTCATGGAGGCCAGAGTGCATCCCAGGAGCATGTCTAGGCCTGTGCATCATTTCCACTTGGGCTTCATGCTCCTTCCTCAGCTTTCTCTCCATTGCCTCCTTGCTTCTGTGTCTGATGCCACTCTTGCGTTGGTCGGGAAAGGCAAGTGGCACTCCGCTACTTTGCTTTTGTTTTCTTGCAACAGCTCCAGGAGGGAAAACAGATCCTCACAGTGGGACCGGGTATCAGGGCACCTTCTTCTTCCTCTCACAGAGTGGAGGCACTTTCATACAGCATCCCAGGCCTTTCCCCGCAGCTGGGAAACATCCTCACAAGTGTTTGTCTGATAGTCTGATCTCAGGAGGAAAAGAGGAAGCAGGCAGAGAAGAAACAAGGTAAGAGGAAAGGGTCCCAGGAAAGCATAAGGGTGGGCAAGACTTACCTTAGGAGAACAAAGCCCACCCATGTTTGCTACTTCTTTGAAACGTGACCTTAGCTGAGTCATTGAACATTTGCGAAATTCATTTATTAACTGGGAATTAAAATTCTCTGCACACCTCCCTGGATTCGTATTAGAAAGAAATTATATATATATATATATATATATATATATATATATATATAGTTTGAAAACTGTAAAGAGCTACCAAAATGAAAGGCATTTTTTATTGTGTGGAGGAAAGAAGATCAAGAATGACAGAGAAAGAGGAGGGAGAAGCCAGAGGGTTAGGAGAAGTGCCAACAGAAATGAATGCTTTCCCATGGAGAAATGCATTAGACACTTTCAAATGTTCATTCTTTTCTACAAAACCATAAAGGAAAAGCTATTCCTAATAGGCATCAATTATAAGACTTAAGAGTTAGCGTGTGGCATCTCTGATTGGGAGATACCATAGCAATCCTTTCAATTATTTCCAGCCCCAACCTAGTATATCAAATTTCCTGTTTCTTATCTTCAGTCACCCTAGAGAGGTCAATGCTAAGGATAAAGGAGGTGGAAATGAGTGTGGCCCCCCATGGGGGAGTAGGATTGGACTTAATAATTTTGTGTTTCCCAGACACAGACCTGCCTGGTTGAGGGGTAGGAAGAGGGGCGACTGACTGTACTAAATACATACTTTCCCTTGCCCCACCCTGGACCTACCAAATTCAGGTCTCAAGAGTTGGGCCTGGACATTTGCATTAAAAAAAATACCCTAGGTTATTCTTATGCATGGCCAGGTCTGAAAACCATCTGTGTCTCAGGCCCTCCACGTCTCAGAGTTCAGCCCACTCTGCAGCCACGATTTCCCTCCTGCCCTTCAATCCCCAAACTCAGGTCCCATTTTGAGAAAACAGCATTGGGCTATTCATTCTCCCTGTTCTGCCCACATCGCCTCTTTGTTTCTCACACCCGACATCATTATTTTGACCCTGGGAAGTGAGCTAGCTTGCAAGGAGTTGAGCAATAGGTGGTCTCAAAGACACAGTTCAAAGGCAAAGGAGACATTGACTGCTAAATAAATAACACAAATGAGCTAAAACCAAAGAGCTGGGCAGAGAAAGGATGACCAAGTGGGAGACCACAGTGGATTTAGACAGAGAATCCTTGGGAAAGCATAGTCTTGACATTTTGGGGAAGGCAGAAAGATGAAGAGATGTCATTCAGGCAAGACCATCTGCATCACCCCAGTGTAGATGGATCACTGCAGTCTGTCAGGGTGAATGGGTGTGATCCACCCTGCTTCCAGGGAGGGAAGGATTTCACAGGGTTTCCTGCAGCCATGCCTGTCAGGACACCATTCTGAATGGGAAAACAGCTCCCAACAAGCAACTTCTGCCTTACCAAAGGGCTAAAGATAATAGAATTTTTTAGTTAATTCTGTATGCTTTGCTGTTGATCAAGTTTAACTTTAAGATTTTTGTAACACTTCTCAGTTGTAACACTTCCACACAATTGGGCTTTCCATTTGTTAAAAGTTTGTTAAGACATTATATACACCCTCCCAGTGCTGAAGAAAGTCTGCTTGGCCAGGCAGCTTAGGCACTGCTGAGAGACTCAAGATTTCTAGTCAGGTGCAGGCTGTCTGGGGTCTGAGCACCTACAAGGTGCTTGTTGCTAGTCTAGATGTTGGGGAAGGAGGAGAGACAACATTAACAGATGCCTCGAAGACACACGTGAGTTTAATTAGAGAAGTTAAAAGTGCTGTGTGTATCCATTCTACCATGAGATACTGTCCTGCCAGCCATGAAGATGACACCACAGACCAATGCCAGCATGATCTAGACCAAAGACAAAGGGCTGCATGAGGGGTATTAAGGAAAGCAGGTATGGAGTGAGTTAGAGTAGTCAAGGTTCTCAGATGGGGTCAGGTCTAAGCAAGAAAGTGTGCATGAGCCCCAGTCCAGGCTACAGGGAAGACCAGGAGGCCATGCAGTAGGGGAGTGTGGTTTTCTGCCATCCTACCACATAGCAGACATCAGTGTGAAGGAGCAGGGAATCCTGCAGAGGTGGAAGGAAGGTCCTGTTCTGCCTCTAGCTCCAGTCATCTCATTGATCTGGCTTTAGTGTCTCATGGGTTTGGATGACAGGTATCAATGCCATATCATGAGTGGTTATTGGTCACCCGCCCTTTCACAGAGCCTCCAAGCACGTGCTTCTGTCTGCTGAGGGCACTGAGAGAAGAAAGAGCAAACTCATGGTTGTGTAACCACAGTTGGCCTTGACTTTGACAGGATGCACCAGCTGACCCCACTCCCAGCCAGCTGATCCATCTGTATGCAGGGCACTCCCCAGCCCCGTTTTATAAATAAACCAAGAGAAGTCATTTTGTCCCAAGAGATCAAGATGTCTCTTGAAATACAGAGATGTTCTTTCTCGTGCCTCTGTGGTTCCGAGTTCATTGTTATTCCTTGGGGGAGGAACAGGGCTTGGATTGAACATGGTTCCCATCTGCAGCTGAGAGTCTCAGAGAAGGCAGAGGGGCCTGAGTGGTGAGGCAGAGACAGACAGCAATGCTCTGGGTTGTGCCCTGATGTAATAAATGGGGCCACTAAATGCACAAGAGAGGGAAACAAAAGAGAAGCATCATGGAGGAGGATGAGGGTGGGAGGGTGCTGGGACGGGAAAGGGGAAGTGAGAGAAAGAGATATTGACAGAGACATAGAGAAAAGAGGCTGGCAGAATGACAGTGAGGACTGCGAGCCCAGGGTGAGGGGAGAGACGGGGGAGTTGGAAGGAGACGAGTTCAGCGGCAGACAGCTTGAAGTGAAGCATCAGGGCTGTGCAAGGGCAGAAGGTACAGGGACAGCCACAAGGAGGCAGAGCATGCTGGGGTGGAGGGGAGAAGTGAGGAGGGGTGCTGGGGAGGGGTCTGTACAGAGGACTGAGGGAAAATGACCCTTCAGGAAGGCTGGGTCTGAGCAGGGGAGTAAGCACCCATGTGAGTCTGCCTTTCATTTGCCCCCACATAAAGAAACCACTTTGAATGGTTTTAAAAGCGTGGACCGTGGACTAGGTAAGTCCTGATGCTGCCACTTCCTAACAGGCTGACACTGGTAAATCAGCGGAACAGTCTGAACAGTTCTCTCTCTGTGAAAATGGGGTTATATTAGTGCTCAGTCCAGGGTTGTCACAAAGTTCAATAAAGTGTTACAGGTATCATGGAACTACCTAGAACAGTTCTTGACACATAGAAGACCAACATTCAGGGCTGCAGGTGCACACAGGATGGCAGATATATTGGGGTCAATGGGACAGGAAGGATGGGCCCAGGAACAAGGAGAAGCCACCAGTGGACCCATCTTTCATTTCCCAGTTTCTCAGTCTTAGTAGACAGGATTTGGTTGGAAGCAGCGGGGATGAGGAGGAAAGATCAGCTCCCCAAAATAGATCGGGACAGCAGGCAGGCTCAGGAAATCTGAGCCAAGAAGGAGGAAAAGAAAGAAGATGCAGGTCAGTGTCAGAAAAGACTCTGGAGAAGCAGAGAAGCAAGTGTAAGGTCGACTTGCTGGGGGTGCTAGCAAGACCACAGAGCAGGAGCCAAGCCAAGGGGAGTCTGGTTTTCACGGCCTGTAGCCGAGGCACCAAGAAGGACTGGTGCAGATGAAGAGGGTCAAGCTCCCCCATAAGGAGCTCCTGCCCTCGCCCTTCATAAAGCCCAGGAGGAAAAGGAAGATGAAACTCTGGGCCTTTTGCACTTCTATTTCGCCTTCCAGGATGAAGTGTTTTCTTCTTAAACTGCTGTAAGACTTCTACAATTGCCTTCCTTTATGACAAGAGTTCCCACCTACACACTTGGCTTTGTGACAAAGGTTTCCACCTGCACACTTGTGGGAGACACAGCACTCCCCAAAGCGAGCTGCAGAAATGTCTCTGGGACAAAGTGACAGATATAAACCAACAAGGTGGGAAGAGGTGGGAGCAGGAGTAGGCAGTAGCACCAGCCTACAAGGAAGACAGTGGCAGGGTCGCACCCCACACACACACACTCTGGAGACTGGCTCTCCTGCTCTCTGAGGGTCTATGGAAGAGGGTCCCTGCTCACGCACAGGAGAGAGCAAGCCTGACAGTGGTGCCCTGCCTGTAGTGGATGATGCTCTACAAATAGCACTTTGGACTCTGGTATCAGAAGTGGTTCATGAATCAGGGGAGAGCTCAACATTTTCCCTAAGAAAAATGCAGGTATTTGGTATTTTAAACCCCTGTATGTGCTAAACCAGGCTCCTGGCACTAGAAATGAGCCTGGAGCAACAAACAGAAGAACACGCTGAAAAAGTTAAAATGTACTAATTACTAACTGCCAGTGCTCATTTGTGGTTATGGATACTGTAATCACAACTATCACTCACCGCAAACCTCTCCAGGGTGCAGGTACTTATATCCATAAGCTCCTAAATCCTCTCAAGGACCCTATGGAGCAGAGATGCCAGTTCTTACTTCCTGGACGAGGACGTGGCTCAGAGAGCTGAGTCAGTTGGCCCCAGAGACTCCACTCTTTCCATGTTGCAGTTTCATTTACATCCAACGTGCTCAAGGAAAAAGTTTTCCATTCACTTCAGATTCTACTTTACATTTCATTGCACTGGAAAACTGTTCCTATCCTGGCTCCTACCACTTTGTAACCCTAACTTCTAGCTGGGGCGGAGGTACCTATTGTTTGTGGCTGTTGGAATGACTCTATTTCCCTCTGAGTTGTTTGAAAATTGAGGTCTTGCTGCTGCAGGGACTATTCCATGTGTGGATAGAACCACAAAAACAGCCCACAAAATAATGGGGCCACCATTTCTCTGTAGTGAGACTCAGACTGTTCTAGATTACTGTTGCCAGAAAAAATGGACAGGTTTGGGGTCAGGCTTGGCACTGATAAGACAGGCATTTGGGGACTTGTGACAGCTGCTCCTTCTTCTCCTTTTTCTCTGTTTACCTAAGGGACAAACAGTGGGTGGAGGACCCCACAGGAGATGTTTGTAACTAGTTTCCATACCTTTCTCTCCTTATCATACACGTGCATGTACACACACACACACACACACACACACACACACCTTATTTCCTTAAGAAATTAACAAAGGTTGAATTCAGGATAATAATAAAGGTTCAATTTAGAAAACTAAAGTTTATGCCCAGATTTTATAGGCAGCAAGTGACAATGTGTTTCCAATACTGATCAGCTATAGTCTAGAAAGAAACAGCCTCATAATCTCCAAGCCAGAATGGCCCTAACTGGAAGAAGTGTCCTTAAGGAGTGATGATCCATTGCCACCCTTCTTCAAAAAAGGCTCTGAAGGCATCTGCATTGGCCTAGAGTGAGTCTGGCAGGTGGAATCTCTTAGCAGCTTCAGCCTCTCATCTGTCCCCCTCCAAAGCAAGGCCAACAGTTGTGGCCCATCTTCTGTCCCCAATGCAGACTGGATAATCAAACAGAGACCTGTGCAGTTTTCATGCTGGCACCTGTGTGTGTGTTTCCCACCTCAGCCCAAACACCTGGAGCAGAGGAGGAGGGACCAGGCATTGAAAGGACAGAAAAGAAAAGAGGGGTGAGCACATGAGAGTGTGTGAGGGCGTGTGTGTGAGGAAACCCCAGGAGATCAGCTTCCAACAGCGATTAATTTAGTGGGAGAAATAGATTCTCACTGCCAGCCACCGAGTCTGCAGCAGCTGACAATGAAGCAGTGAGCTCTGCTGTCAGGAAGCCTGCTCCTGTGAGAAGGCAATTTGTGAGCCTAGTGCTTCTGCGCCAATAGGAACCTATTGTACGACCAGGCCTCTCTTTACTGTGTGAAAGTCACCACCCTGCTCCCGAGGATGGGAGCTATTAACTCTTTCTTTGCCTCCAGTTTAAATGGGACTCTGAAGTGCCAGAGTTCCCATGCACATGGATGCGGGGCTGCACTGTCCCAAGAATGATGGATGGCACCTCTGTGCTGGGAGCGTCCTCCATCCTGTCTGCTCTTGTAGCATTGCGTCTTCCTTTCTGGCACAGATGACATGATAGCTTATCAAATATGAAGTCACACATTCATTCATGCAAAGAAATGCTTTGAGTGTCTGCTATGCCTTAAGTCGTGTGTTAGGTGCTGTGGTTATGTGGTGCATGAAATAGATAAAGACCTTGCTTTCAGAGGGGCAGTGAAGGGGACAGAGAATTAAATAAATGGTGAATGGGTCTCGAATATTTATCCCATGATATACACATGGTTCTGATGTTCAAAGGGAGCCCATTAGAAGCATAAAGCCGAGCTAAGCATGATGGCACATGCCTGTAATCCCAGCACTCTGGGAGGCTGAGGGAGGAGCATCACAGATCGGAGCCCAGCCTGGGAACTATAGTCATTTAGGGAGGCTCTGTGTCCAAAAAGTTTTTAAAAACAGGACTCTGTGTACAGACTATGGGTTCAATGCCCAGTACTACAAAAAAAGAAGGAAGGAAGGAAGGAAGGAAGGAAGGAAGGAAGGAAGGAAGGAAGGAAGGAAGGAAAGCATAAAAGAAAAAATAAAAAGACATCAATGTCATCTAGCCCAATTTACTTGGCATTTGTAGAAAGTGAAGCCCGGAGAGGTTATATAACTCCTCCAGTCACACAGGCAGTGGATACAGCAATGATGAAGTCTGTAGAATTTCTATCCTTTTTAACACTATTCCTGCAAACCACACTGCCACAACCCAAAGAGACCTAATATGAATGAAATGTATTCAACATTCCTGAATTATCCCCTTTGAATATCTACTCTGTCAAACACTCCATGAAAACCAATGTTCTATAGTCAGCTCAGTTTGGAAAATGACAGTACTGTGTCTTCCTTATGGAGGCTGACAGTGAACATGATCATATTAAAGGTCCCGAGCTCTGTGGGGAAGAATCCTGTTTGTCATTGTTACTCTTGTGTTTCCCAAACCACTTTGGCCGCAGAGGTCTTTTAATTTATGTAACACAGCTTGACGCCACATATTCATATTTCCTGGCACCTTGGGATATCTCTAATTGTATAAGACTTGTTAGTTTACACATTAGATCTGCCCTTACTGTTTTTCTTTCCTCTTTTCTTTTCTTTTTTTTTTTTTTACAAAGAACTTTAGTTCCTCTCCTTTAAGTTATATTAGACCTGAATTTTTATGTTCCATCAACTTTCCAGTATTTTTCATGTTTCTCAGTAGCTATTCTGCCTATAGTTCTCCCCCTACATTTGTTTCTATCCCGCAGGAACCAATCTTCAGTTTACTGCAAGCTTACTTTTCCTGAGTTCATCAAGGAGAGCCACTGAAATCTCACCGATCATCTTCTTATGATAAATCACAAATCCTGTAACTGGCTCCCGACCTTTATCCACCACAACGTGCTTGTCCAAAGAACAGTTCATTCATGTGTTCAAATGTTGATTATTGAATACTAGATTACGTGCCACTCCCAAGCCCAATTTCCTACACTCTCTGGCTCGTTAAATCTACTGGCTATAGAACTGTGGCAATAAGGTTAAGTTCATGGGCTTGACCTCTGCTGGGAATAAAAATTTCATTCTGCCCATGACCTTCCTTGTATTGTGGCCAACACTCTTTCCAATGGATATCCTCGGGCGTGAAAAGGACAAAATCAGAGGCTGTGTTTGGAAGGGAACAAGCCCATGCCTTGGAACTAGGGACATCATCACATTAAGTACATCCAAACATCAGCTCTTCCCTATATCAGCCCAGCCTGCTAGTTAACTCTGAAGTCATCTGAAAATTCCATAGTTACTTCCACAGGAGGTGACTAGTATATCTTTTATTGCCTTTTACTTCAACAAACCCCATTTTTTTCTATTAGCTTTCTTATTTCTTTAATGCCCTTGCCACTATAGTTCACTCGTAATTCTAAGATTTCATTTGGACCTGAAGAAATGAGATAAGTGGCCTTAAAGAAAGCTCACCAGCCAGTGACAGGATTATTAGTGCTAAGGGCTCTTTCCCATGAAACTTGCTACCACTAGGTGTGAAACCGAATATAGGCATGCTCACACACACACACACACACACACACACGCAGGGTTTTTCATAGAAAAAGCTCACAAGTTGATCTAGTATTCACGGAATTCTTTGGGGAATTATTTTTGTGAAATATTGCTTATTACTCCCGCTTTCCAAGGACACCTGGGAATATTTAAAATATGAGACAAACAACACTTCTAACACAGTCATTAAGAAGTGTCATAGAAAACACTAGTAATAAGTATACCACACATTAATTTAAAGGTCATATACAAACACAGAGTTTCTGGCCTTCTTTGTTTGCAAAGCTCATTTCCTTCACTTACCACTAAGGATCTTTGATTCTTTTCCAGGATTAGAGTGAGGAATTATGGAGCACAGTTGCATCTGTGATCAACCCCAGACATTCTCAGGACACCATGGCAGGGGCTAAAAAGCCTTCTGAGGTTTAGAGTTTTCCTGGGCTCAGCTCTGTCTGCTCTGGTCCCTGTCTCTTTTCTCTCCTGGCACAAGCCCTGCCTTCCCTCCTGAGTGTTTACCAGAGAAGGGAAAAAACATTGCCATTTTCCCTGGCAAGTATCATCTCTTGATTTGTTTCTCTCTCAAAAAAAATGTTTAAATGTCTTGGAACCTGATTCATACCCTCAGCATCTTTCAAGGCCTCGTCTGCCTACTCTGATCTCTGCTGCCCACCTTCACACCTGCATTACAGTCTTCTTATAAATGTTTATTACTCTAAAAGCTTAATCTATATTAGTCTTTTCAATTCTTCACACCCATAAAAAGTAATCACACTATGATGGAAGGAGCATAGGATCCAAAATAAAACAACACATCCCTTTTCTTTCTGTTTTTTAAGTTCTCTTCTTCTCTCAGCAGCTTCCAGCTGACTTCTTCCCCATCTCTGAACTTTTCGAGCTATAGGCGAGCCATGATTGACCGCTAAATGAACAGGAGACATGACGCACCGAGACTCCTCATGTGTCGTCTTCTCTCCCGTGCTCCTTTTCTTCCCAGAAGACAAAGTGGGACTGAATCTTGATCAAGGGCCCTGCTGCCCCACACCAAGAAAACACAAGCCACAGACAATAGGAGACAGATGCTCCTGTCAGGATCCCGTGTTTCAAGTGAGATGCATCCCATATGGCTCAGGCTGAAGACAGCCTGGCCCTCCCCATCTTCCGCTGCCAGCACCCCCCATATACCCATATTCCCTTCCCCAGAGCACGTGCAAATCTCCCAAGAAGCCAGGCATGAGTACACCAGCCACCTGGACACTCAGGGAGCTGGGGAAAGTGTTAAGAAGCAATGTAAACAATACATGCTCATTGCTGCTGTGACGGAAGTTATAAATTCAATTAGATGGGCCATAGTGCGAGAGCTCTCTTCCTCCTCCAGCCTCCACCATTAGCAAGGTAAGAAAGCAGGCATCTCGCAGAGAGCAAAATAACGGCTTATGAGCACCTTTTGATATTTCAAGGAGGAGGACCCCATGCCTTCCCCAAATTAGCCCTTAGCTCTGCTCCAAATTGAGGTTCCAGAGCATTCTAGGCTGGAGACAGGAAGAGACCTATCTGGGAGTGGATTGTGGCAGAAAACCACCTGCATCTCAGGCACTTCAGAACCAGCCCTACCTTTAGGAAGTGGCCTGGGGTAAAAGAAGTGGGAGCTGTCTGAATAACCTTGCTGAGCTTTATTGTTCCCTTTTAGAAAGAACCCCAGGAAATCCCTGTGCCTGGAGCAAAGCTGAATCAAATGAATGAACAGATGAGTAAAAGAATGATTCTGCTAAAGACCCCAGAAAGCTTTGCTACTTGCAAACCTCATATTTTCTTTGGTTTTCTTCACTGAGTAGCCCAGGGTGAAATGGGAGGTGGGGCCAGCTAGAGGGGAGGAAATGGCACTGCCAATGAGTGAGCTGGGGGGGAGGGGGGAGCTTGTCTTCTCCGGACACGAGCAATCCATCCACAGAACTACCTGAATCCATAAACTGGCTGAGTTTCACATGACACCAGTAACTTCTCCCCCACCCCCTAGCCCTGTTCTCTCTGAGTTGCCTGTGCAGTATTCTCACCCTTCTGCTCCTCTCAGAAAGGTTTTTCTGTGCCACTAGGTCAAGACTGTATCTTTCAGGACAAGAGAGGGAGAAATTGTGGGGTGACTGGCTCTGTGCTGGGTCATGAGCATCTGTAAATGAATCAAATAAAACCACTGGCCTTGTAGGGGGTTGGGGGGCACCCAGACTGGTGGCGAGATGGCCTGACACAGATGTAACTGTCTAGGCACACTGCAGACTCAGGGCTCTGGGTGTTCCTGTGGCATTGTGTCACAGTGGAGCATCTGAAACCCAGAGAAGGCCAGAAGCCTCAGCGTGGAATCTTAGCTGGATCCTTCCAGGAGCTCTGTATTCTTCTTGAGGTTTCACAACAGCCCGGCTGTGGAGGGCGACTCCAGTCAGTGTCCTACAGCCTCCCTCTCACCTCCTCTTTTGCTAAAACATGTCACAGGGACACCAGCTAGTATCAGATGTCTTTGTCTATCCTAGTTCTCTTCCATGGTTTGCCTGGCTAAAAATACAAGGTGCCAAACACCTCTTGGATTGGTGGGCTGCAGGTCTGCAGGGAGGGCAGCGGTGCTGGGAGTTGAGCCATTGGCATACTTTCGTTAGTGCATGCTATGGCTGGCCGGGCTGCCAGCTCTCCTGAACGCACAGCTTCCTGGGGTGATAGAAAATCAATTGCCTTGATGCAACTTTTGGATCCTTGTTACATCCCTGGCTTGGGTCCCCCAGAGGTCCACAGACAGACATCAATAACCTTGTCTCTCATTGCCTTTATCAGCCTCTGTGCCAGTCCCATTAGAATGCACCAATATTTATGTACGTCTTAAGAGAACTGCCAACAGCAGCATTATAAAAGAATGGTCAGGGAGGGGGGCTGCAGGCTGTATTTTCTCCTCTCACTTTCCTTTTATTGACTCCAGGGGCATTCAGGTTCTCGTTCCCTAATTCTTTCTCTTCAATGTCTCGAGGCCTTGGTTTCCACTACTACCCAGATGTTCGATGTTAATAAAAATAAGTAACACTTGTTGGAGATCCCTAACAGCCAAGGCACTGTATTTTCCATGCATCTATTATTTCATGTAATTGTCACAAAATTCAGCAAGGTAAGTGGTGTTGTTATTTAACAGATGAATAAATCAAGGCTTACAGTGGTTGATAAATAAGTTCAAGGTCAAACGGCTCTAACCAAGGTACGGACAGCATAATAAAGTTGCATGGCAATAGCCAGGCGTTTTAACTTAGTTCTGGACCCAAACTTCATGTACTTTTACTCAGTTACTTTGCCTGAGAGCCTTACAACTTAATCCATGCAATTGGTCGTGTGCAAAGTGCTATCACGGGCTCTGAGGAAATCAATGCGACTGAGGCAGACATAGTCTTTTTTGTAATATCTGGGCATTATCAGACAAATGCAAAATATATAAATAAGAAACTATTATTTGGAAAAAAGGAACACAGATGGTTAAAATAGAATGATGAGAGGTGAGTGGCTGATTGGCTTCTTTTAGATGGGGCAACCAGGGAAGACCCCTGGAGGAGCTAACAATCATACTGCGTGATGCACAGACTCTCTGGAGGCACAGCTTGTGGTCCCAGGGGAGGAGCGGCTGGGTGGGCTTGTGGAAGTGCAGGGACCAGCACGGCTGGTGCAGCAGTTGAGAAGGTAAGGGGTGGGATACGGTGGTAGGGCTGGGTGCACCCGGCTTATGACCCAGGGGAAAACATTAGGATTTAATCTTAATTGTGAAAAGAAGTCGCTGGGCCTGATCTGGTATAATTAGTTGGAGGTCCCTTTGGCTTTGTGTGGAGAGCTATTAGAGTGGAACACTCCAAAGAGCCTGCAGAATTAATCGGAAGCTCTAGTGTTGGTGACTGTGGCTAAGGTGGGAGTTACTGAAGGAAGAAGAGAAGTGTGAATGACTCCAGGTATGTCTAAGAAGTAGGATAAATTAGACTGACTGACAGATTTGGTGTGAGATATAAGGGATATAAAAAAGAATCCAGAGAGTACCCCAAGTGCCACTGGGAACTGATCAACTTGGCGAATCGCCATGCCATTGTCAAAATGGGGAGTGTTGGGTAATGAATCTGTTGGGGGTTGGAGTGGGGGGACTTGGAAGTTGTGTTTGTGACATATAAGAGTTTAGAAGTTAATTATCCATCCATATGGGGAGGAGCTAGGTATCATCGAGAATGTACACCTACAGGAGAGAAAAGAGTCCAGTTCTACCCTGCCCACACCTTGACATACAGAGGTAGAAGAGAGGACAGCTCCATAGAGCAGGCTGAGACTCAGAGGCCACTGGGGTAGGGAGGATCCATGGAGAATCTGCTGCCAAGAAGCTAAGAGATTTAGGGTTTCTGCATAATAATAATAATAACAATAATTAAAAAATAAAAAAGAAGGAGGAGGAGAGGGAAGAAAGTGGTCACTATGTGCCAGACCCAGTTTGAAGAGTTTCCTTTGACTTATTACCAAAGTGAGCCTAAAGAGAGATATTGTTCTTCTCCATTTTTATAGGTGGGACAATGGAGGCAGAGGGCCTACTTAAAAGCAAGTTGGTCTTTCTATGTCTTGTGATTATGGTAAAAGCAATGATCAATTCTTTCTATGCCCCATAAATCGGCTTCTGAGACAGGTAGTGACTGAATTCTCTGGGGGTCTTGTCCTTTTTTGGCCTTGAACTTGCTTTATTCATCTCTTTGTCAGTTTCAGTGCTCGGATCAGGGGAAGTTTGTTGGCTTAGCTGACAGATGAGCAGGCTGCTTCAGTGGAGGATAATTAGATTTATTATTATTATTATTATTATTATTATTATTATTATTTTCTCTTCTCCAACAAAACTTTTCTCTCAGGGCCCATTCTCTGCCACACTGCTAGACCCATTGAATGATATTCAGCCTGGACCTTGCTACCTGAAATAATTCCAAGTTCTTTCTCAAGTCTCATCTGAGTCTCACATCCTCTGAGGGGGCTTCCCTTCCACCTTATTTTGATGATTCCCCCAGAAATTATTTCAGATATAATTAATTTTCATACTTAATTAGGTTCAATTTTGCACTTGGTGTTAGTTAAGTAGTTGGTTTCCCATGACATATTTCTCAGTCAAATAGGTTATTAGCAGAGGTGAAATAGCAATGAAGGCAGAAAAATGTATCCCTGGGTATAAAAGGAGTAGGAGAGGGGAAAATGCTATTAGATGTCCAAGAACACTGGGACAGAGGCCTACAGGAGCAGGGGTCACTGAGGAGCACCAGAGACAAGGCTGGGTCAGGACAACAAAGACTGCAAAAGGCCAAGCTCTCTTCCCCACAGTCCATGGGACAAGGTCTTCTGCAGCTAGACACAGCCCCTGACTGGTGCTCCCAAGCACAGAACCAGGAGTTATCTGGGAAGTGATCCCACTACAGAATCCTTTTGACTTGGATCTTGTCCCATCCATCTGAAATGGACTGCATTTATTTGCGCATGAAACCTGCCCTAGAAATGGTCACTGCAATTCCAAAGCGCTCTAAGTTCCCTTCCACCATCTTCCCCATCTGCTCAAGGTCATAAATTGGTACACTTGAAGAAAAAGGCCTTTAACTTTGCAGTAAACAAGAGAACTCCTTTCCCAGGGCACAGCTGAGTGGACACAGTGAGAAAGGTCCACCATATCAGGGATAGGCAGGTGTGGGCAGCAAAGAAGTGGCCAGAGTAGATACTGCCTGGAATGGGTTCATCAGTGAGGGGAAAAATGGGGGGAAGTTTTCATTAAAAAGGTTATTGGCAGACCTGGGAAAAGAGCATTGCATTTCACAAACCCACAGGATAGGCCCTTCTCATTTCCTCCAATGTTATTGGACTCATAAAGGCAAATAAGGGAAAGAGACTTTTATTATGCGTTACTCTGTATGTGGTGAAGCTCTGGAGAGTCATCACCACCCTCAGGGGGACCCACATCAATCTGGCTTCATGGAATTTTGAAAGATGTTCCCTCATTTATTCATTCAACAAATATTCACTGAATGTCCGCTAGGTCTTGACACCAATTTCAATACCTGCGATACACTGCTGAACAAAGCAGTTGCAGATCTGGCCTTCGTAGGCTCACAGTTAAAGGGACAGGATGAGGACAGGAAACTACACAAACAATAAAGTGTTAAGTGTGTAGGATGTTAGAAATAATAAGAGCAGTGTCCTTAAAAGATGCTATCTTCCCCCAAACTATGCACAGCATTGTCACGCACAATCTCAGCTTGCTCCCTCCTGCCTCATCAGCCACCTCTGTACTGCCCCCCCTTGTCCCACTAACTCCCTCTCCCATGTCACTGTCATCCTCATAACCTGCACTGTGCACATACAGGATGCAAAGAAAGTGATCAGCCATGTGTGACATTGAATTAGCCATTCTAGTTTGGGAACTCATTCTGTCCCCAACAGGAATCCTCCTCTGAGAGGACCTCTTTATCTGTTTAACAGACTTGGAACCCTATTCCCACAGACCTTCCCAGTGTTACACATAAGAGCTGTGGTTATCCAAGAAGAGTTGAAATAATGCCAGAAGAAGAAAAATCTCATTTGTGTTATAACTTCTTTCCTCCTCTTAGATCTCCCAGAGGCCATCTCTGGCTTGTCACCAAAATACCCACTTTCCTAGGTCATTCCTGACCCATAAGAGAGATGGAATGAGCTGAGACTATGTTCACTAGGTGAGCACTGAAACACCGGCCATTCAAGAAGGACTGAGAACACCTTGATTTTTCTCATTTCAGCACACACACACACACACATGTATGAAATGGAGCGTTCAGCAATCTTTCCATGCATCTTGCACTAGGGGAGATATATGCAAACATTTATGTACAATACAATCACAAGTCATGTTGCAGGATGTGTGGGCTACTTTCTTGTCCTTAACTTCTACTTGTAGATATGATATCAAGTTTTAAGAAGACTTAGCTAAGTCATACTTTCAAATTCAGTGTATGAAAAATTGACCAATGATGCTGACAAAGTCAGTGTTTGTATGTACCAGAGTCCTTTGAGTTTCCCAGGCACTTTTCTCTTTTTGCTCATACCATATTGCCATGCAACCTCCCCCAGGTCCTCTCTTCAGACAGCACCTCTATGACAGTGACACAGACTTTTCCTCTCAGCCTTAGGTTATATAATATTTCAAGGGATAATCAACTTGGTTGACTACTGGGCTCTTCAACATGGCCCACCCACCATAAGTTCATAATCTTCTCGTCACTGCCTCTAAAAGTGAACTTACTCTTTTACTCTATCTCAGTCAGCAATACCTTGGCCACCCTCCAGGTGTAGAAGCCAGGAATCCAGGCATCATCACTGACTCCCCCTTGCTCTTGCTCTTCATGAGCAATCTATCCAAAGCTCTAATGATTCTGCATTCTAGATGTGTCTTGGATCCATCAACTAATCTTTGTTTCTAGTGTCAGCATCTGGATCCCAATACTCCTGACCTCTCACCTGGACTATAGGACTAAGGATTTCAAGTTCTAATACTCTCTTCCTATGACTGGATCCCTAAATGCTAACCTAATAATGCCACTCTCAGGCTCAAGTTACTGTAACTGCTTCCCACTGCTCTAAGAATAAATATGAAATCCTTACATTAAAAACTCAAGGCGTGCCCCCAAATTCTTGTGTTAAAGCCCTATTTCCCTCACTTCACTATCAAATAAGTCACTGTATTTGGAGACTAGGTCTTTATAATGGTGATTAAGGTAAGAGGAAATCAGTAGGATGGTGCAAACCTAATATGATTGGTATCCTTGTTAGAAGAGAGGACCAGGACAGACCAGCAGAGGAAAGATGATGGGAATGTGTGGGAGAAGGTAATATCTACAAGCCAAGTAAAGTGGCCTTCAACACTCAGCCCTGCAAATACTTGGGCCTCGGACTTCCACCTCCTAGAACTGTGAGCAAATCATGTGCTATTGTTAAAGCCATCAAATCTGTAGTGCTTTGTTACAACAGAGGTAGGTCCATGTTAGGACTAATGTGTCCTAACATGACTACAAAGTCCTCAGCTTGTGTGGTAGTTGTAGATTGCTTTGTTACTCTTCTCTTCAAAAGATGGAGCCTGATTTCCATCCCCTTGAGTAGGGCTATACTTAGGGGATTGTTTCTAATAAATAGAACATGGTCACTGTGATAGTATATGACTCCCAAGATGAGGACATAAGCAGTATTGTGGCTTAGTTTTTGTTTCTATCTCTTGGAGCTTGTGCTCTGGGAAAAGTTAGCCACAGATCACAAAGACTGCCCAAGAACACCCCAGTGAGGTCCCCGTGGCCGGGACCCAAGCCTCCTGCCCACTGTCAGGGAGGGAAGTCAGCATATCCCACGGTACCAAGCAGGTACTGCAGGTCTTTAATGTCTCAAATGTAATTTAAGAAGGACCCTGAGTCAGAAATGCTCAGCTAAGCTGCCCTGCAATTCCTGAGCCATGCGAACTATGAGACAATCAAAACTTTTTGTTTTAATTTTCTAGTTCTGGAGAAATTTGCTGTACAGTGATATAACTACTACAGCTTGATTCTCCTCTTCTAAGCTTGTGTCTTCTCTCTGTCTCTCCTATTATCTCCAAATCTCTTCTCCTTTCTTTCTTTCTTTCTCTTTTTTTTTTGTATTGAGAATTGAACTCAGGACCTTGTGCTTGCCAGGTAGGTGCTTATGTCACTGAGCTATATTCCCAACCCCTAAACCCCTCTTTATAGATTATACTCTTTCTTACTTGAGCCTCTTCATCCTCTTGATTACATTTCCAGCATTATTTTCTCAGGGAAATCTTTCCTGATACCAAATGAAATAAGATGATCTCCTTAATACATGATCTTTCCTTTCAGAAAATCTTCTTCAGTTCATTTTTTGTTCATTGATGTCTGGCTCCCCGCCCCCATGGCCTACAAGCTCCTTGAAGCCAGAGGTGGTACTGGTTTTGTTTACCTCTATATGTGACTTTACCATATAGTTGACTAATAACTGTTGGATGGGCAGACGGATATTAGTTACAGTATTAGAGGAACCAGTCTTATATTTCACAGCTGTGCTTCTGTTAAGTCTCTTGGCTTCAGGATCTTCTCCAAACCTCAAAACAACTTGAAGCACAATGCAGCTACCCTGAGTGAACAAGGCTCAGAAATCTGTTCATGATCTGCTCATTTATTTTATGGCGTTGAAATATTATTTTGCCATCCTTAATATCTTCGCAAAATTTCCCTTCAAAATCCCATCATGTCATTGTTTATCAGTGGAGAAGGATTCTCTTCCAAATGTGGAGTGGATGACAAGGTAAAGGACCCTGCAGACTGATGGACAGGGAGGCTGAGATTACCATTACTCCTCTACAGCTATGAGACTTGATTAAGGGGGAAAGGACTCTGCCAAGCAAGTTCTTCTAGCCTGGAGAGTGACAGCCATACAGATGACATGTGGCAAATAGTTTGCCTTAATGGATTAGCCTCAAGAAAGAAGGCCCAATAGAAATGTTGGTTTTGAATCAGATTGTCTTTCTTCTACAGACAGTAACATGCATAGCTCAGTATCTACCTGATTTAGTAATGCTAGTGAAGGAAACCCCAAACCATCTTTAAAAACAAAATACCCATTACCTCAGCTTCTTGGGAGACTGAGAAGCGTGAAGATTGAGAATTTGAAGCCAGCCTGGGCAATTTAGTAAGAACCTCACTCAAAATAAAAGGGCTGGAGATGTAGCTCAGTAGCAGAGCACTTGTGTTATATTTGGAAGGTCTTGGATTCAATCTGTAGGACTACCATAATACATGTAATAAATATAATTTTAAATAAAAATAAATGCTATCAAACAAGAGCTTTATTAAGCCAAACTATCTGCATTTAGGCTGGCTTACTTATTTTAAATTTGTGTTGCAAGTGTTGTTTATGAATGACATTTCTTTTAAAGAAAGAAAAAAATTAGGAGAAGCCTGTTTATCTTGAGCCTCTTTTATCTCAAACTGTTTTGCATGTATATGTATGTACATATATCTGTAATTTCTCCCTAGGTCCAGGAAAGCCAGACTCAGTAAGTGCTTTTATTCATTATTTAATCAAGGAAAGAGCTTTAACTCAAATAAGTACAAGATAGGGAGGTGGGGTGGGGGAGAGCCACCAGGCTACTGCAAAAGAGGCCGGGCAAGAGAGAACATTTTTATAAACCGACTCTTGAGATAAAAACTTGAACAAAGAGCAACAAACAGCTCCTTTCTACATCTTTTTTCCTTTCTTTCTTGAAGCTCATGACAGACTCAATTCCCTTCCTGCATAATCTCTTCTCATTTCTTTCTGGAGCAATGTCAGTGCTCTGAATACAGAAATACATCACCACTGGTTTCCCTGTAAAGTTGCTCCTTCCTCAGGCTACAGAGGATGGAAAATCCTAACCCAACCCCGACGAGGTTGACAGCTCCTCAGCTTACCAGTCCCATCCCTACTACTACAGGTTCTCACCTACAACTGATTTCAAATCCCAAAGCTGTCCCCACTCTGAAGACTGCCCCTCAACTGAGAAGATTTTCCGTAATTAATTAATTTTTCAAGAAGCAAATGGTGGCTCATTGACCTTCTAAGCTCCATTGAGTGAAGGGACCCAAGAATCAGTCCCCTCATAACCCTAACTCAGGCCCAGATGAGAACCCACCACACACCAGGCCTCACACCCACACACTCTGCTGTCAGTCTCCCAGTGCCCAGGAGGTAGGTACCGCCTTGTTCATTTCACAAATCGGGGAATGGAAGCTTAGAGGAAGAGCTTTGTGTTCCTTCCAGGAACCTTCATTTTGAGGTCAGCCTTACCTGTCCACCATGATAAGGTCTCAGACTCTGTTTTGCAGTGTTTCTTGTCTTTTCTACCCAAATAGTCTCCCTGAGAATATTCCTTTGTGGCCTAAACTAGTCTCTCCTCATTTTTATCATTGGTGAGACTCCCTTCCTTCCTTTACCTCTCATCAATTCATAATTTGGCAGCTACAAGGTGTGATCAAACAACATGGTGAATGTTTAAATTTTGAAAAAAATTCATTACAGTACAAGACACATTGCCCTTAATCCCCCTCTGAATATTCCCCCTGGCTTCAAACATGCTAATCCCATCATA
Source organism: Hydrochoerus hydrochaeris (assembly GCA_004027455.1). Lineage (NCBI taxonomy): Eukaryota > Metazoa > Chordata > Mammalia > Rodentia > Hydrochaeridae > Hydrochoerus > Hydrochoerus hydrochaeris. Next base: position 137,331 of record PVLA01001628.1, on the reverse strand, counting down.
TTTCATACTTTTTGAAGCATTCTGGAACTAAATTGAGTGTATGTCTCAATTTTCTGAATTGATTCAAAACATTAACAGCAATTTCTGTCAAATAAAAACGTTACAGTGTGTCCTTATTCACTGGATCTGGCACCCTGGGACTTCTGGCTCTTGTCCAAAGTCAAAATGACCATGAAAACTAAACGTCTTCTACTGGGATGAAAGAGTGAAGTAGGGAAGCTGCCCTGCTGGTGTGTACATTCTAGTTTAAGACAGATGATGAATAAGCAAACACATCAAAGGTGGCAGTAAGTGCTAAACAAGGAGAAAAGACTGAGCAAGACATGGAGGATAGAGACCACCTAGGGTGGGGAAAGATCTTGCCCTTCCTGGGAGTCAAGGTGACCATACTGAAAAGGGTTGCTGAAGAAAAGATCTAAGCAGGTGAAGAGTTCAGGACTATGGGGAGAAGGACAGCAAGCACTGAAGTCCTTGAGGAGTCTGGAGAACCTTGAGGACGTCAGTGTGGCAGGCGCTATAATCAAGGATGATGGGTTGCTGGCTACGGTAAGAGACCCCATCAAGCCGGCCAAAAGAGATTAGGCCAGCCCCCGGTGGGCATGAGATGAGGACTAAGTGAATTAGAAAATTACTGGAGGCCTGTCAGCAGAGTTGACAAGCTCTGATTGGATCTCTTTGGTTGCTGAAAGGACTGGGAGAAGGAGATAAACTTGGAAGCAGGAAGCCCAGCTCATAGCTTGGCATTCAGCCATGTGCAAGTTGGTGGAGGGCGGGGATGTGATAAGTGTTAGATTTTGGAGCTATTCAGAAAGTTTGCTAATGGCTTGGATATAGGATGTGAGAACAAAAGGGGCCAAGATGACTTCAAGGTTTTGCTCTGAGTGATGAGCAGAATGGAATCACCGTCATTAAGAAGGAGAAAATGATAAAAAGGGGGGAGCATCAGATAACAATAGAGAGGGAAACGGGAAGTTTGAGAAGATGAAGATGAGAATAGTCATGGAGGAAGTGGGTGAGTGTATGGACTGGAACAATGAAGCCCAAGAGTCCACCAGAATTTGAAGACTAACTTAATGTTCATGACCATGGATTTAAAGTCACAATCAGGGGTATTGTTTATTTGTTTACTCTTTAGCCATTTTAAGTTGCATTTTCACAGGTTTGGAGTGGATAGAAGGTTGGATTTGATCAAATTGGAGATTTGTTAGCCAATTCAATGAAGGACAAGAAGCAGGGAAGAAAATGAATCCATGCAGAGAGCTTACCATGAAAACCAATGTCTAAAGAGGAAGGACCATTAATCCTGTTATGTCAACTTCATTAGATGAAGAAAGGCTTGGTAGATTAGTGAATCATGCCCTGTGGTGTGTCTAGGTGGATCGGGTAGGCATGGTCTTGGGTACCATTATAATCCACACCCATTTTTCTCTGGTGCCGTTTTCCTGCTGCCATGATCTAAGCAGTGTTGTTCCTCTTCCACCATGACATTCCTGCCTTGGAATCAGCCAACCATGAACTGATTTTCCTGAACTTGTGGGTCAAATTAACCCTCTCTTCCCTTAAGCTGTCAGATATTGTGTCTCTACCACAAGGAAGCTGACTAACACAAAAGGTAAGGAAGGAGGCAAAGCAAGACAGGGTGTGGGTCAGGATATGGCATGTCAGCAAGTTGTATACATTGGTAGGGTGGGAAAATTACTGGAGTAGGGACACTACAGGTGAGCTCAGTGGACAGAAGGTGATGGGTGGCTATCAAACAAAAGGCTTAAAATAGAGATGATGGATGGAGTATGGAAATTGATAGTAAAGAGTTTAAGGGACTAAGGGTGGACATGGAAGATTCTTTCCATTATCTTCCCTGACTCCTCTCCATGTGCTCTCCTCCTTTACTTTATCCTGTGTGTGTTTCCAAGAATCCTCTCCCTTCCTGATATTTATTATTAATAATGATGCAAATCTAGCTTGTCTACCCTCCCTCTATTGGTCCTACTCATGCTAGTCAGGGTCCTCTGAAAAGTAGGACTAAGCATATTAGACTTTCTTCAGAGAAAACAACAGTGTAGGAGGAAATAAGGATGGAGATGGAAAGACAGGGACAGCTGTCAGATCGCCATCAAGCCCAACCCAAGAGAAGGATGAAGATCATTTGGAAGTATCCTGGATAGCTATGCAGTCTCAGGGAGGACCAAACGCTATAAAAGACTGTTGGGAGTCCTCAACCTGAGGGTATCTGTCAGAGGAGATCCCATCCCAGTAACAGGCTGCCTTAACCTGCATGATACACTTAGTCCTGGCTGAAAGCAGCCCACAAGAAGCATGAGGTTAAGCTCATGCGGCAGTGGGTTTCAGAGTCTAGTAATTGGACCCTGGTCAATTATACTGCCCATAATTGCAGTCTTGTGACACATATTCTCACATATACCACACTACTTCCATGGCAGGACCAAGCTCAGGAGTGAGAAAACTTCTCTTAAACTCACTGTTTTACACTACTTATCCATTTGCTGAGATCCAGATGCTGAGCCTTTCTTGAGAGAAGCTTAGGGCAAAGTGCAGCCCCCAGGTTTTTTCACGCACAGCGGCATTCTCCACACTGACTCATCTCCGAGGAAGTTTTTGTGCATCTTAGGATATACTGTATGTGCTGCCTGCAACACTGTAAAAACGGCCATGCGCATTTGGTTTGCAAGAGCTAGGCTTGGAGAGAAGCAGAACGAGGTGCTCCACACACACAGGTAGATTCAGGGGCCCCCTTGGATCCCACTGATCACTCCTCTGCTGATCCCACTAGACTCTGGCTTCACTGAAGGGCTATTTTCTTCTGCTTGGCATTTTTCATGTCCTGCCAGATCTTGATTGCATATTTTCTACTCACTGACAGCTCAAAATTCAGCCTTCACAAAATCTCACCGAAAAGTTTCATCTTCCTTCCCCAATCTGCTTTCTTAGGCTTTCCACCCAAATACATACCTGGTTTTTTAGTCCCTGGCAGTTTGCAACATCCAAACAAAATGCACCTTAGCAATTCTTTTCACTTCACTTCCCCTGACGACACCTGGTGTGTAATTCATGCACTACCTCTCAAGTCCTTCCTGTCCCCTTTATGCCAGCTGCCAACATGGCTCATACTCTAGTTATTCCTTTCCTCAACTAACACAATATATTGCCTCCTGCCTTTGCATTTCTCTGTCATTCTTTTTCTCTTTCCTTCCCTGCATGGCATTCTTTCATTGTGCGTCTACTTCTCCCCATTCATTCCCACTCTCCTCTCTTCACCATTAAATTGGATCTCACAGATTCATTTGCCAGACTCACCACTGCTCTCACTCTGGCCTTGAATAATTCATGGACCTCAAAGCTATCTTCTTCTGCAAAAGCAAAACAAAAAGAAAATCCCCTTCCAAAGGCCAGGCCAATAACAACAGACCCTTAGATCAACAGCCCTGTTTCCCAGCCCCAGCTGGCTGGCATGGTCCATATTAAAGATTGGGGATAAGGGAGTAGAGAATTTCTTCCACAGGTGGTTTCTTAAGGTCACTCCTTAGTGAGTAGCAGAACTAGAACCCAGGTATTTGATACTAGATCCAGTATTACTTCAACTGTATCAACAATGCTTCAGGTGAAGAAGAAATCCCATCCTTGGGTGAGAATTTGGATCTTTAGCAACCTGAGTCCTGGGTGTGGGGGAACTGGTTAGAAATGAAGAACTGGGGCTCCTCCAGGACAGTGAGTCACAATCTGCATTTTAATAAGATCTCAGCTGATCTTAGTAAGATCACCCATGCAGAGGACCTCGGTCATACCTCCCAACTACAGACCCAAGGCTTCGGAACACACGTCTGTGGTAGTCAATTTATAGTGGTGTGCCGGAGTTCTCTGTGGCACAATAGATGGCAAATCAATTTTATTTACTGACAGTCTCATTAAACAGTCATTTTCCTTAATTATTTTTTGTCTTCTATAAATGGCTATTTAAGTTACTCATTGCTCAAGGTTTTCTTTGAAGGTGGATACTCTAAAGGTGACTCCAAGGCACAATTGGTGGCTATTGTATTTTTCACGTGCTCAGGATCCCACAGGGAAATTTCTAAGCATAATAAGAATGGAATAAATATAGGCAAATTAGAAACACAGCTCCTGATTCATACCTCACCTACCAAGACACTTGCGCTGTGTTCCAAGTTTTTCTTAGACTGACGTGCCACCTCTGGATTGTCATCCAGCTAGTTTTCTTTGTAATCCAAAGAGAGACCTAGAAACATTGATGTGGGGATGCATAAGCACTTCCCAACTTCCAGACTGAGAGACAGGAAGAAAGAATCCTTGGCAGGTAACCGGGTCGTCTGGACTTAGCCTTTTGGTAGATCAGGGCCAGGGGAACAAGAATGGGAAGGGATGGTATCTGGTTTCTCATGCTGAAATGAAGCAAAGGGTTAGAGATGCACTCAGACAATCCTACTTCTAGGCACAGCAGCTATGTGTGAGTTCTTGGTATTACCAAAAAAGAGCTTCAAGAAGAAACCATTTCCCTCTGAAAGGCAGTGACTGTACTGCAGTTCCACAAGGTCTGGGTTTTGCTATGAGTGCACCTGTCCAATACATGTAGAGCATCCCCTGGAATCAATAAATGCTCTGTATTTCAGGGTGGCTCTGGAGCAACACCAATGAGGATGATTTCTCCCTCAAGATAAGAATGTGCTCAAAACACATAAAAACCTTTTGGCTCTGTCTTCATATAAAAAGCACAATTTTTCCTAAAGTTTTCCATTTGCTACCACAGACAGCTTCCTGCTCAAATGCAGTAATCTAAAATATCCATCCATAATTCTTAGCGTCTGCTCTGTACCGAGCACCATATTTTGACATTCCAAGGAAAAAATTTAAATAAAGAAGGAAGGAAAAAGGGTAGAAAAAAATGGAGGTGAGAGAAGACTAAAATATTCCCTGAGGGTACTTTCTTCACTGAAAAGCTAATAATGCATAAACTTTAAAAATGTTTACACTGGCAGATTCTTATGTTGGTTAATTGATAGTCTCTGCATTTTCAGTAGAGGCAACAGTAATTGAAAACAATTAGTGGTGCGTTCATTATACACCAATTTACTGTAAAGGTTAATAACACTTTGTTTTGAATAAGATCTCCACTAACCCATCTGTGATCGGTGATGTTCTTTTGCACTTTTTGCAAACCTGAATAGTTTTTCCTATACCTTTCCCAGTGCTTAGTTCAGATATGTCATTAATTAAAAGATTATTTACTGAATGAATGAATCAAAGTTTATGTTTTAGGAAAATTTCTTGAATGTCTACAAAAATGTTCAAATTTCATATATTCTACACATTTTTTTAGCTTGAGTAAGGTCTGGATTTAGTTAATACTTGGCTGTGCTAATAATTTTGTTTAAGATACAGTATTACTTCTGTTTATGAACTCAACTTTCCATGATTGGCCGCAATCAAATTGCAAGCATAGTTCATGGACTGAATTCTGTAATCAGAATCATGGAAAGAATTAAGTTCTGGAACTGAGGCACCACTTTATAAGCAATGATCCATTACCTAAGAAGACAGAATGGAATCATATCTTGAACTGCAAGTCAGTAAACCACCCAGTAGAAAGATGAGTGAAAGGTATGAAGAAGTAATTTACCGAGAGAGAGAGAGAGGACACATATAAACATAAGGAAAGATGCACCCCCTAACTATCATGGAAATGCAAATTAAAGCACGCAGAAGATATCATGTTTAATCCACTGGCTGGACAAGAACCAGAAAAAATGGTGTGGCATGTAAGGGCCTGAGTTCTAAAGTCAACTGGAAAACTGAGTGGAACTAGAGGACATTATAGTCAGCAAAATAAGCCAGACATGGAAAGACAAACAAACAAACAAATAAATGAACAAACAGAGATCAACCTAGAAGTAAAAGAATGATTGCTAGAGACCGGGAAGGGTATGAGAGTAGAAGTCAGGGAAAAAAGAAGGGCAGAGAGATTTGATCAATGCATGTTGAGTGCATGTATGGAAATATCACAGTGATTCCCACGAATTTATGCAATTAATACCTGTTCATAATAAAAACTAATAAACAAGTGAAATCAACTCAATTTCAAGTTTAGCTCTAGCCAATGTATATCCCTGGACAACATTCTTAATTCATAGGGCCCTGCAAAAGTGTAATAGTATCAATATCTACCTTGTCCAGTTCTTATGAGCATTAAATGATTTTATATACATAAAGCATTCTTAACTGAACCCAGCAGAAAGTACCCATTTGACACATAGAGCTATTATTAATATCTAGTGTTGAGGAATATATTGAAGCAGATACTCTGCTGTCAGTATGGTCAGAGTAATCCAGTTGGATGGTAACCTAGTGTTTTCTACTAAAAATAAACATATGCATATCATATGACTTTACAATTGTTTCTGAGAATTTTACTCTTGAGAATGTATATGTTTGCTTCATTCTCAAACTGATTGCAGTGTTATCTGTAATAAAAAAAATCTGAAAACTACTCAGTTGATGAATGCCTATCTATAATCTAACTTTGGATATGTACTACATAACACTTAAAATATTAAAGTAGACTTCTTGTATTGATGTAGACTGATCTCTAGGAAAATAGCAATATTCATACATTACTGATTTTGTGATATTGATCATTTAAATTGTATGTGCGTGCATGTGGCTGAGAAGATATATGTAAATTTAAGTTTGTTTAGGGGATATTAACTCTAAGGGAGGTATTACTATTGGGTGTAGTAGTCAAATAGAGTTTTTACAGTACTTATATTACTTCATTTTTGCAATGTCAAAATTTAGTGGGGGTGGGAAGTTATTGTTTAATTCATACAATTTCTATTTAAAATGATTAAATATTTCTGAAGACACATAATAGTGATGGTTGTGCAACATTATGAGTGTACTATTAGGTACATTTATGTTAAACTATATAATTCAAAAAATGGTTAAATTGATAGATATGGTTATATATGTTTTACTACAATAAGAACTTTTAATTTAAGAACATTTTTTATTCTGTATATGATCACACCAAGAGTCTAGTAAGGGGTTGGTCTGTACAACAGAGGGCAAAACTAGTGACTTTCAAGCTAATTCTTAAAACAAGCACAAGATTTGGGTGGAAAGACTTGGAGGACAGAGTGAAAAGGCTGGGAAAGGAGAGACCGTGGAGGGGTTTTCTACCCAGAGCACAGTCTTAAAACAAGTTGGGTAGCAATATCAGACAGACATTCGCTGGGAACCCCAACAGTGCCCACTGATGGAAAGTGCTGTTGATACCAGGAGAGACACAACCTTATTCTCCCAGCTCCCCGGTCCCTCTTTCCACAGTCAAAAGCCCTGTAGAGATAGCTTCACAAATGGGAGATGGGGTAGGAAAAGAAAGGGTTATAAAAAGAAGTGTTTCTTAATGGCTTTTCTTTTCACAGCAGCAGGCTCCTCTTTCAGAGAGTGTCCTCACACCTGGCGGGAACTGGATTTCCTTCTGAGAATATGCCTTTCAAGTAGATTAAAAACTATTTTCATGAATTGCAGCTGTTTACATGCAAACCTATCATTCAGATGATGTGTCCCTTCACAGACGCCCACGGAGGCTTATCAACAGCTCCCTTCATTTGGGGGATAATTTCCTTTAGGTGCCTGTGTGGTGTCTGAGCAAGGGAAGGAGGTAGGGGATGGTTGGGTGTTTTATTTCCTTAAAGTGGAAAAAAAATGTAAGCAGGAGAGTTGGGTGGGGCCGGAGCAAGAATGTAGAGTCTCCACCTGGGATGAGGGAAGGAGGGTCTCTCTGAGGATGTGTCTACCTTGAACTCATTCTTGAGACAGGAAAGTTTCATCCTAAGGCCACAGCTATAGCAGCTCCCACTGTCACAGACTCCATGTGTCGTGGTTCCTGTCACCCATTCATTGACAGAGCCCAATACTGAGCCCATGCTCCAGGAGACAGAAAGATTTTATCAGGACAAGGATATGCTGTTTTTGGAGAATCTGGGTAAGTATGATAAAGCCTTGATCTCAGCTATTGTCACCCACAAATTCTAGAACAAATTTTAAAATGTATCCTGAATTGAATTTTAGATTTCTTTTTCCAAACATTAAAAAGGAAAAAAATGAGTGATCTACTTTGATCCAGAATTTATATTGCTTTCTAGGATTCGTGAAATTGAATGTAAAGTATTTTCTACATTGAAGATTGACCTACTGTGGAAATCCGTGTGGAAATTCCTCAAACAACTAAAACCAGAGCTCCAATTTGACCCAGCTATTTCCCTTTCTTGGTGTCTTCTCAAAGAATTAAAGCATCATACCACAGCAATATATGCACACCCATATTTATAGCAGCACAGTTTGTAGTAACTAAATCTTGGAAACAGCCCAAATCCCCATCAATTGATAAAAAGGTAAAGAAAATATGGATTTTTAAAAAATATACAATGGAATACTACTAGGTTATAAAGAAACTTGAGACATTTCTAAGTCATTGGATGCACCTTGATACCATATTCTTCAGTGACATAAATCAGACACACATCTTCAAATATTGCATGGTTTCTTTGACATGAGACACTGAAAGGGTAAATAAGGAGAAAAATGTATAACAGATATAATAGAAATGGAAAGAAAGTGTTCAAATTGGAAGGGAACTAGGGAAGAGGGAGAGGGGAAGGAAGGGAGAGAGGGAAAAGGGAAAAAGAATAGAGGGGAAGAATGGAAACAAAACTTTTGTAAACAAGGAGGGAAGAGGGGCTAAAGGGAGGGGAGGGGAAAACAGAAGAATCAGGCAAATCATGTATGTATATCTAAAATGTACCAGTAAATTAATTTTAAAAAACTTAACTGAATAAAAAAGAAATGAAGATTAATCTAAATTCTCGAAAGATAAGGATATAGCTAATGAAACCTTGGAGAAAAAAACAGTTGATCCATTCAATCCAGAATAAGACAAAAATAGACGCTACTCCAGTGGTGGTGTGTGCACATGCATGGGTGTGTGTGTGCGTGTGTGTGTTGGTGTATTTGGCTAAAGTAGACCATTCCTTAGGTAAATGTGCTATGAAAATGTGTTAATACCAAATATCGTACCTGCAACTGGTCTTTATTCCAGCAAGACTTTTTAAAATAATATTTCCTAGATAAATGGAAAGGCATGGTCAGGGAAGTAGCAAATATTAGTTGATCAAATATTACCCTTAGATTATTATTTTTATAAACCTAGGTTTCTTCATCTAATAATAAAAAAGTTGAACTAGATATCCATTATGGCCTTCTCTGTTTTTTCAGCTTATGCCTGTACCTGAACAACGATCTCAAGAGATATTTCCCAAGAATTGTGAAAGCTCAGTCCTCACTCGGGTGAAAATGAAGACAAAACCTCGTGGCGGGGTGTCTATTGCCTAGGTGAATCAGCAGTCACAGTTACCTGCTCTGCCCCATCTCAAAGCCCGTAAAATAACTTTGAAACCATTATGGTAAAATGTTAGCATAAAGTTTTGATTTTTGTAGAACTCCATTCATTAAGGTGAGTGTATCAGAGATATATATTGATAGCAGGTCAGATAAGTTACAAGGATTTGACTAACTATAAATTCAGTAACAAATGTCAAAACAGCACACATCAGATGTGGGCACAAAGGAAGGCTCAACATAGTTCAGGCTTTGTTAATGAACTGTAGGGTCCAAATGAAAGAATAGTATTGCCTTAGTCAATCCCCTGTCTTGACTTTGGGTTGCCATGTACAGCGTTGGTCCCTCTTCTTGCGCTGGGAGAACAGCACCAAGCCTGAGAGTCTCCAGCAATGAAGGCCATATCTTAAATATCTTAAAGGTGTGTGGGAAGGACCAAAGTCTCTGGCCACTCCCACCAGCTGACCTCACACCACCATCCTCCCTAGCTCAGGTATTTCCTAGCATCTCTGCCACTGTGGATGCCCGGCCTAGCGAGGCAGGATAGGAACACAACTTCTCCAAGGGAACCACTTCCAGACAAGTCTATTAGAAACTTGTTCTTACCTCAAGGAGGAATCTCATTCTCAATGACTCTTCTAATCCCTCATCAACATAAACAGCCCTCCAAATAAGTACAAAAAAAAATTGATACTCAGCTGCAAACAGCTGAGTTAAAGATGCTGTTAAAGATGGCACCTTTCTTAGCTGTAGAAATCTGTCTAGCACAGAGGGCAGGCTTCATTTTTCATTTCTTACACAATTCAGCAGCAAACATGAGTGCAGAAGTTCGTGTTGGCTTGACCTATCATACAAGGCCAGAAGATGCCTGCAGTAAACTAAACCATCTGAGTTTGTTTGTTGTCAGTGCCTGGTGTCCAGTGGCTGCAAACAGCAAGCTCCTCGCTGGTGTACGCAGCCTGTTGTATGTATGGGCTGCCCTAAGTGACCTTAGAGATGCTCCTTGCTGGTAGATATTCATATATCTGATCTCCTGTGTCCCCAACCCAGGCTCCAGGCATGTATGTGGGGTCCCTTGGGGAAGCCCCAGGCACAGTGTGAGGGTTCATATTGGATAAGTCATCATATCCATTCATGCCAAGCTTCAGAGCAAGGAGCATGTGATTGAGGTCCTACACATGGTCAAGCTCAAATTCCCTGGTCACCAGAAGATCCACATCTTCAGGAAGTGGGGCTTTACCAAACTCAGTGCAGACGAATTTGAACACATGGTGGCCAAGAAGCACCTGATCTCTTTGCAGGTATTCCACCCTGCAGAGGGGGAACACATCCCCAGTCAAGGTCTCCTGGAAGTGGTGGTCCTTGCACTCCTGAAAGCTTCCACTGTGCCATCCCCTTCTTAGCAAGTTCATCAATAAATCTTATTTCTGGCCCCCCAAAAGGCCTGAAAATGCTTTTAAAAAAGTGCTAAAAAAATAGAGCAATGATCTCTATGATTTCTGACACTTTTGGGTATTTCTGGTTTATACAAAATTCTTAGAACTCCCTTCGTTTACACTGATTTCAAAAATAAATATGCGTTCTAGAGTACTTAAGGAACACTATCAAAATTCCTGGTTGTAATTCCAAACAAGTTGGAATCATTGGCTCATTTTGCTATGTTTCTTCTATTTCCAAAACACTTCAATTATCTTGCATTTTCTTAATATCTTCTGAATGCGATGTTGATTCCTATGCTGTATCCCAGCACTGTTACTATTTTTGTAAAGGCTACCACTGCCTTTACTATGTATTTCCACTTCCCTGGTATCTATTTTAGTACCTGCTGGATGTGTGACCCCTTGCAGCACATGAAAGACACAAACAAGACCACACACAGTGGGTGAGCTTGACCATGGTGCAAAAAGGTACAAAAGCTCCAATTTGTAAACACTGAAATAGACTGGCCAAAAGCTAGCTTGTGTGACTTGCCTTGGAGGCAAACAGAATTGGAGTCTACTACTCCATCCTTCCTTTCATGGGCCTGCAAAAGGCCAAGAAGTGTTGCTGTGGTATACTCATGGGTATTTTACCACCTCTTTTTAAAAACTTAATTTGTTCAAAGTAAATAAAATGTTGCTGTGTGAGTAATTAATCAGGAATTACATGGAAGGTTTATTACAAGGCCAATAGTAAGCAATCTCCTGAGGCACATGGCAAACTCTCTCAGTAAATAATTATTTAAAATTATATACTAAATTAAGTCATTCCTTTTGTGCTATCTCTGAGACTTCAAGTAATTGGTTGGGCTTGCTTCAGTTTGGTATTTTGTAAAGAAAAAAAATAGTGCTACACAATGAATTAACTGTGCAATTAACTACAAATTTAGCACTTCAGAAACACATTTTTAATGACTAAGAACAGGTACAAAGAGCTCCATGTATGTTTTTCTCATTTAAAAAAAAAAAACCTTAGGTAGAATTTTCTGTCCTGTTTCATGCAGGAGGCTGAGAAAGTATTAGTACAGCAAAACTGATTATTTTCCACTTACAGAGACTTGGAGACAGTCAGCCATAGCCATCAGCCTTGCCCTAGGATTAAGGTGACAACTACTTTGACCTGGGCAGGGCTACTTCCTTGCTATGCAGGGACAGACTCTCCTGGAGGAGCCTGCCCTGTACCCTCCCAGGCTCAAAGAGGGAGGGCAATGATCAAAGGCCTTGAGATCTATCCCTTCCTGCAAACCAAGGCATCCCTGAATAGCACTGAGGAGATGGATCACGGAGAGCTAAGTTTGGGTTAATTAAAACCTTTAATTACCTGGTTTTTGTTGCTATTATTTTTTTTTAGAGTAGAATGTAAATCATTAGGGTTTTTTTTAAGGCAGAAAGGAACTGGAAGTTATCTCACTGAGCACATTGCAAGGGTTTATTATATCAGTTTATGTCTTTGCACACGTTTTAGGGCTCAATCATGTAATAGGAGGGAAGCACCATCACATGTTAGGTCCTGGGCTGTGGAGTCTTCCAAGTGTGCCGCCTCATGTGACTTTTGTGACATTTTCATGATGTTGGTGTGGTAAATGTGATGCTATTTGGAGAAAATGAAAAGACTTTTTGCATGCTCTATAGCTTCCCTGAAGCACAGCCAAAGTAGACCTTCCTCACTTGCTTCACACACACACACACACAGAGAGAGAGAGAGAGAGAGAGAGAGAGAGAGAGAGAGAGAGAGAGAGAGAGAGATTCAAAATGCTGTGAAATGCTGTCTTGATGTTTAGAGCACATTCTCTACCTTGGCTTCAAACATAGTGGACCACAGTTCAAATGGTCCTAAAGCTACAGAAAAATCCCCTGATCATTAAGTATTTAGGTTGCTATTGTTCTAGTACAATTTCTACAGGTAAGAAAATAAACACATTTGTTGTAGAAAAAAATTATTTGGCTAGCAAAGTGTTGAAACTGGAAAGCTTGGATTTTTCAACTGAAGTAGACACATTAGTTAGTCTGAGTGCTTATTCCTTAATATGCCAGGTAATTAAGACATTGCTTGCTCAGTGGCATCTCACTCTGCTCCTAGACATTGTGCATTGCTGTACAGACTTGCTTTTTCTTCCCCTGCCAATACTAGTGGCTTCTGTTCAGCTTTTCTGGGCCTCTTTGCAGCCTTTAATCCTACTGAGCACCCCACAGCTTCATTCAACGGCATCATTAGCACCTCCCATGTGCCAGGCACTCTGCCTGCTGCTCAGAGGTGATTTTCACAACCAGAGAGTGAAGGGCATCAGGTGATGCCAGTGCCAGAGTAGTCTGCACTAATTCAGGGTGAGGATGAGGCAGATGTGGGCTGAGATTGCAGAGTTTGGAAGCCTCAGCAATGTTTTTGTTAATTATTCTAAGGACAATGAGAAGCTACTGTGATTTTTCTTTGTTTGTTTGTGTTTTGGTTGGAAATTATGATGAGGCTTGTGTATTAATCAGCTTTCCTGTTGTTGGCACCAAATAAACCAAAACCCACAATTTAAAGTAGGAAATGGTTTATTTGGTTCACAGTTTTGAGGATTCATTCCTCGTTCATCCAGCTGCAAAGCAGAAAAATCAAGGCAGAAGGTCATGGAGGAGCAAAGCCCTAGAAGTGCCCTAGAAGCAGAGCAGGTAAACAGTGCCAGAGAGGAAAGGGTCACGGGCCAGATACAGACCTCCATGACCCACCCAGACACATCCAGAAGTGTCCCCCCGATCCCCTAGGCAGCGTCCAAGCCAAGCCAGTTGACAATTAAACTTAACCATTACAGTTTGCATGCTTACATTACCCAAAGATTATTCAGTTATGTTTAAAAAAATAAACACTATAGTGAATGGATTGAAGGATGGCAAAAGTGGCCCCAGAAGACCATGTAAGAGGTGACTGTAATAATTTATTCAGGAGAAAATGACTTCCAGGTCCCAAATAATGACAAAGGAGAGAGAAGAATTGGACACATGTTGTGGATACACTATGCATGATGGGTAGGACTTGGTGAGTGGAGATGGAGAAGGAGTGGGATGACTTCCACGGCCACAGCTGGACAGCGAAACTGTTTCTGAGCCATGGTGTGGCGTGGGCTGAAAGAGGTACAAATGGTGGGTTCTGTCCTGTGCATGTTGAGTATAAAGTCCCTTGAGGTCGCCTGGGAAAGCTGCCAAGAAAGTATCTATAGATCAGGGAAGCATCTAGTCTGGAGTGACATGTTTGGTAGTTGTGGGTGGTATCTTATGCCAAAGAAATTACTGAGATCACTGTGGGAGAGTATGTGTAAAAATAAACAAAAAGTCTCAGCCGGTAACTCCTTGAGTCCTACTAATTATCCAGTCCTGTAATTATTTATAAACTTTAATGCTATTGTTTTGACCTAAAATGTCCCCCAAAAGTCTCATGTGTTCAGAGGTAGACTTTCAGAAGGTTATTGGATCATGAGAGCTTTAATATCAAATAAATTCATCTATTGATAATATCATAATTTGATGGCATTATTGGAAGGTGATGGAGACACAAGGTGGGGCCAAATTGAAAGGAATGGATCACTGGTACCTGACCTTTAGGATTATAACAGATCCATGGCTCCTTTTGCTCTGTGTCTTTCCCTCAGTCTATGGTTCTTAGCTGCCATTGGGTGACCAGCCTTACTGTACCATATCCTTCCTCCGGGATGTTTATGCCTTGCCACCAGCCTAAAAGGAATGGAGCCAGCTGACCATGGACTGAACCTCCTGAAACTATAAGCCAAAATAAAATCTTTTCTCCTCTAAATCATTTAGGCCCTGACCACTGATTAAAGATGTTTGTAACAGTTTGCTCTCGTGGGGCTTATTCTCTCACATCCATTTACTTTTCTCTACATTATCAAACTAATTTTCTTAGTGCTTCACTTTTGTTATATTGGTTTTCTGCTCCAAAATCTTCAGTGTAACTCCCATTTTATGTGCTGTAAAGCATAATCACTTCACCCAGGAAATGAGGGCCAAGCTGGCCTCAGGTTACAAAGACGTGTTTGCGGCTGCCCTCTATTTGTTCCACTTTTCATCAAAGATCATATTTGTGACCTTAAGACATTTAACCTTCTCTTCCTCCACTTCTCCACTTCTTACATCCTGGGAATGAATGGTGAAAGGATTCTTCATGAGCAGAATAGAAGACTGTGCCTCTATACAAAGAGACGGATCTCTACCTCTGGACATTAGCTTCCCCCAGTCTTCAAAACTGGTTGCACTGATGCCAGCAGATAAATGAACCATGAGGTTGGTGGGGAGATTATAGAGGAGACATATTTCAATCCTAAGAAGGGAAATAGGTCAGCAGCCAACCACTCATTTCAGACAAATGAAGCCTTACCTCATCTCAGAAGAACTTTATGGAAATTTGACTCACATCCTTAATTGTTCAAGTTATTTACAAATAATCAATCAGCAACATGTGTATAAATATTTGTCTAGAATACTGAGCCAGCCCTGGAGAGGAAATGGAGTTTATTGTCCCATAGAACTAGGACATTGAATGAGTTTACCCAATTTACACAAAGGAGAGCTTCCTCGGATGGATTATGAGGCTGGTAGGAGTTGTGAATAGCAGGAAATTTATTAAACAAGATTGCTAAGCATTTACTTGTTCTAGGTACTATGCTAGATACCAGACAAAATGGTAAAGAAAGCAGGTAAAATCAATGCTCTTGTGATACTTATACTCTAAAAGGAAAGAGACAAACAATAAACATAACAAGCCACTCAGTGGGCCTAAAGGTGCTGGGTACCATGTGAAAAACAGAACCAGATAAGGAGGGGGAGTGGGCAGGAGGATTGAAATCTGACATAAAGTCACCAGGAAAGCTCCTTACCCATTGCCCCTGGAGGGGTAAGTTGCAAAACAACCAGGGAATGCCTGAAACCACAGATAGGATCCAACTCTCTATATAATATGGTTTTCTTATACACTCCTATTTATAATAAAGTTTAATTCATAAATTAGGGGCACAATGGAAAATTAACAATAACAAATAATAAAATAGAACAACTTTAATAATATACTATAATAAAGTTGCCAGCATCACTACTCCTACATTTTGGGGCCTTAACTAAAATAAGAGTTTCTTGAACATGAATACTGCCATGTCCCATGCTGCCACAGCTGATCTGATAACTGAGGGGGCTACTAAGTGACTACAGGTAGCTGGAATATACACTAGACCGAGTTACAATTCACATCCTGGGGGGATGGACTGGGATGATATATGAGTTCATCACACTACTCAGAATGGCACACAATTAAAAACTTATGAATTGTTTATTATTGAAATGCTCTATTTCACATTTAGACTGTGGCAGGCCATGGGTAAGTAAAATTGTAGAAAGTGAACTCAGATAAGGGAGGATTACTGTGCTAAACAGTCATAATTTGACAAGGAATTGAAGGAGATGGGGAGTGAACTAGATGGGTTCCTGGGGCAAGTTTTCAGGTCACCATGAAAAGCCAGAACATACACCCTAGACAGGAGACAGCTGAGACTGTTCAAGGAGCAAGACAGTGGCCTTTGTGTCCACAGCAGACAAGGTGGAGGTGGAGACGGTGGGACAGGAAGGGAGAGCAGCAATGCTGGGGAGGAATCATATGGAGAACTGCCCAGCATAGCACCGTGGAGGGGTGGGGTAGAGGAGGGATTTCACTTTTGCTGTGAAAGTGACCCTCAGACTTCAGTGAGAGAATACTTCATGGAAGAGTCAGGGTGGCGAGAAAGCCACTGCAGGGATTCAGGTAGGAGGAAATGGTGGGCCAGGGACAGTGACTGGTGCAGTAGAGGGATACAGAGCTGTATTCTGAACAGATTTTGCAGATAAAGCAAACAGAATTTATAAACAGATTAGATGTGGAATGCATGAGAGAATAAGAGTAGCTAAGGTTTTTGGCGGAAGCTTCCACTCAAAAAAGAACTTTTATTTACTGAGCTAGAAAACCAAAGGTGGGGGATGTTTGGGAGGTAGAATATAGAGTTCAGCTTTGAGCTCATTAAATTTGTGATGTCCATCAGACATCCACATAAGAATGCTGTGTGGTTAGCTATGCATATGAGTCTAGAGTTTAAGAGAAAGGTCTAAGCTTAGGGCCCTTGGAGGGGTAAGTTGCATAAACACTTTTCTCTGTAATAACAGCAATAAGCCAGTTCCTTCCTGCCATCCTCACTATCAACCGAAGGTGATGTATATTGATAGCTTCTGTATGCTAAGGCACTGGGCTAATTTACTTTCAATGCCTCATTTACTTCTCACAGTAACCCCACGAAGCGACCTTTATAATCCCCATTTTTATAGATGAAGACCCTAAGGTCTAAAGGACTTGATGGTCTTACCCATGCTCATGAAGCTAGAAAAATCTTCCTCCTGCAGGCTATAAAGAGTCATCAAAAAATCAAGAATCCACCATCACATGCCTATTTTGGATAAATTGCCCTGAATCTAGCATCACAGCTGTAACAGGATGGCAATAGGCCATTGAGGAAACCATTGCAATAATCTGCATCCAAGCAAGAGATGATAAGGGATGAAATCCAGCTGCAGTTGCTGATGTAGCAAAGGGAAGCAGAGCCCAGGAGTTACTAAGAAGCCTGCCAACCCTTGGGATCCACTGAATCGGGAGCAGAAGGGAAAAGCCCGTGATGCCTATGAGTTTCTGGTTGGAGGAACAGGGGCCAAGGGTGGTAACACTCACAAAGGCAGTGGACCAGGAGACTGGTCAGGAACTGAGTCTCCAATGAGCCTGCGTGCTTCACTAAAAGGTCTTTTAGGGAAGCAGGAAGAGACAAAGCTGCACAAGATACTGTAATCAACAGGGAAGGTACCTCCAGTGAGGCTTCGAGGTGAGTTTTCCTTTGCACATGGGCGCCATTGAGATTCCCACCAGACAAACACGGTCACCCATAAAAATGAAGCTCTGTGGTGCTTTAAGTTCTAAGGCCAGGCCCTGGGCTTCCTGTGCACATGCACAGCGGCTTACTTAACACTACAGACTACATTCTCACCCCCAGCCCTCTTTTTTTGCCATTTATTGGACATTTTTGCAGAAGATTTTTTTTCAGGTGCAAGCGTATTGTGCAATTAACTTGAATGAGCTGAAGAAATACACTCGGTATTTCCACAGAGTTTTTTTTTTTTTCTTCTACTTCTTTCTTATTCCAACTTATAACAAGTAACAGCCCACTCCCTTCTTCACAACTGGCTACTCCCCTCCACCCCATTTTCCGCCCTGACTGGGATAATGGGTAATTGTGTTTCAACATGCATTATGCTCAAATGCTTCTCTTTGCCGGCTTCAGTCATTATCAAAAACCCAGATTCTAATCTAACTTCGTCGCCATTAAGCAGCCAAACCAGCTGCAGCAGTGAAATGGGCAGGGAAAGGGAAAGGCTCAGGAGGAGCGCAGCATTTCTACAAGAAACAAAAGAATCATCTCGTCAAGTGACCCAGCATGAAGGAGGAAAGAGAAGGCTCCCGAGCTGACTGAAATAAAATTACCAGTGAGGCTCGCTTCTCATTAGTTTTTCTTTCACACTTCCCATTAGCTCGGTGAAAGGAAGATGAATTAAGAGTTAAATGCACCAAAATAACTTAAGCAATCTTTAAATAAGACTTAAATGTGCTCTGTGTTCCCCCTCCAAAGGGCCTCTTCCTGTTTGTCACATCCCCTCCCTCCTGGGTCCTGCTTCCTTCTTTGTCCCTTCTGTCGTCTCTGCCCGCTTCTTGCTGCTGTCTGCTCTCCACATCTCCTGCCGCCTCCTCCATTATGGTGAGCTGTCTAACGACTCCCTCTCTTTCAGCTCTCCCAGTCCACCTCCAGGGCCCTCTTGGCCCCACTGCCTTCCCATGTCCCTCCTTGGCTCTCAACCTTCCTCTCCTCCCTGTCATGCCCTGGCTCTCCTCCTTCCGGTGCCTGGGCTTGGGAGCTGAATTCCCAGTGATAGAAAGCTCACCGTTACTGATGAAGGCAGAGGCTAGAAGTGACTCGATTGCTTCAATACAAAAGTCAAATCAGCCAAATGAAGCAGCAAAACAAGACAGATGCAGGGTTTGGAGAGCGAAGGATGAACCCTTTATAGCAGACCAGCCTCCTGCCCCCGTTCCTGCTGGCACTGGGCCCCAGAAATGTATTGACCTGCCAATGAATTTTTCAAATTCTAGATAGATGGTCCAGTGATAAATGGTCATCACACAGCCCCTCCTTTTGTAACCGGAGGCCCAGCCACTGCACAAGGAACTATCCCCACTTTGGAAATACCTTCCCAAGATGGTTTCTCTCTCCCCCCTCCCCACTTTTGTTTCCAGCTACAGGGAACTCCTAAGTAGAAAATCAATAGGCGCTTTAATTACTAGGTCCCAATTCATCAGGGTCTCAACTGTAATTACTCTGCCTGAGCCAGGAGCCTCGGAAGCCAATAAACAGAGACAGCGGGCACTAGGCGATGCACGAGGTAAGGAGTCTGAGCTCAGCCCACCCCCAGCCCAGCCTGCTGAGAGCCCTGCCCGCCTGCCTGCCTCTCCCTTCCCAGCCCCTTCCTAAAGGGATCTCAGAACAGGACTGACTGGGGCCAGGGATGAACTCACAGCCGACTTCTCATCTCTCCCTAGCTCTTGATTCAGTCAACTACCTCTAAAAACCTTACCACTCACAGCAGAGTCTGAAGACATGCGGCCTTAGCAGCCAGTAGAAAACAGATGTGAAAAACCCCAAGGCCTGACATGGATGTATTGAACTGGACTCTGCATGTAGCAAAATCCTCACATTCAAGTTAATGAAGCACCATCTGAAAATATATGCTAGCAGCTCGGCATAGTGGTATACGCCTGAAATCCCAGTGCTGAAGGTCAGAGGATCACAAGTTCAAACCCCAGCCTGGAAAAATTAGTGACTTAGAGAGATACAGTCTCAAAAGTTTTTAAACAAAGAGAGGACTGAAAAGGGCTGGGACAACAGTGTAGTGTGAAGAACCTGTATTCAGCCCTCAGTGTCACAAAAATGAAAAATGGGAGGAGCCAGCAGAAGCAATGCTTTTTGTTCTCATTCCATGGCCTGCCAATATTTATGCTAGCCAGGAGGGCTTCCTGAAAGTCTTTTCCTTTAGGGCATGAGGGACCCATACATGCTAAAGTGTTGTTCTGCTTTCTCCATGGTGTCTTTACTCTTTTGTCTCCACTTCCACAGCTTTGCCCATGGGCAGGAGAACTGGTCTGGGGGTTGGCTGCTTGCACTGACTCTCTGCTTTGCTGTCTTCAGGATCAAGCCTGACCATCAGCCTAGTTGTGGGCTCAAGCCCCAAGACCCCTAAAGTTTATCCTGATTGCTGATGCTTCAGCTCTTGGGACACACAAAAGATGGGTCTCAGGACATTTGTAGAGGTCCATTCAAGCTAAGTTGGTCCCATGGGATGACTCTGGGAAATCACACAAAAATGCAATCAAAGAAGTCCCCTTAAAGCAATGGTGACCAACTGAATTATTTTCCCAGGGAGGTCAGAATTCATCTGCAGGAGAGCTCTAAATAAAGGATTCCTCTGTGTTGGGTGAATTCATGACCTGCTTGTGTTGGGGATTTGTTTCTCCTTCATGCTACTGGAAGCCAAGTTTGATAGCAAAATGAGATCAACTTTGCCAGAGCCTGAGCAGGCTGCATTTCTGGTGGGGGAGAACTGAGCCGCCACTGCCCTACTTCCTACACACACATCAGCCAGGCTTCGTGTCTGAGCACGGAGCTATTGACTCAGCTGATCAATGTCCAAGTTGCAGCCAGCTGGCCCATGAAAAATGACTCTGCTGCCCATCTCCTGCCCGCCCTGCTGACATTGGCCTTGGCTCATGTAAATGGAACAATTCCCCATTTAGAAATCACTTTTGAACGTCTGTTTGGTCTCTTTGTGTTTCTGCTTCCAAAACCTAGGGATTCACACCTGAGCCCTGTGGTATCTCTTTTTTCCTGTCTGTTGGAACTTGCACATCAACTCTACCTTCAGTTGCCATTTCTAAACAGAGAAGAAATATCCCTTGGAGAGAGGCAATGTGCCAGGCAGCTCTCCAGTGCTCCCCAGCCCTCCCTCGAGCAACCCCCCTCCAGCCTGCACTAGCTGGCATTCGCCAACCTCTGCTCTCATTTAAATGTTCATTTATATTTCTGGATGAATAATCCCTGAAATCAATCAGATTAGGAGCCCTTTATCCTGACTCACAGAGCTTGCACTCTGAGGAACACTAAGTAATTAGAAAACATTATCCTGCTCATCCCCCCCGTAAAGCTCCAGGGAGGAAGGAAGTGACAGAGAATCTCTATGGTTCCTTTGAAGCAGAAGAACTGCAGCCCTGGACAGAGGAGTGAAACTGCCAAAGTTCCAGGTAAGCAAGGAGAGGTGGGAGCAGAGCCACAGAAGCCCTAGGACTCATCGCTCGGCAGAGCTCTGAGGCTGCACAGGTCAGGGGCTGAGCTCCGCAAAGTCACAGAGACTCATTCTCTCCATGATGAATCCGCCAACACTCTCATCAAGTCTTAAATAAGTGGAGGAGGTGAGACTTCAAGACACGGAGTATGAGACAAACCCAGAACATCATGAACATCAGAAGGGCTGCAGTGATGTATCATGTGGCCTCTTCTGGGAACATGCTCAGGGTACTGCATGGTTTGGGTACACAGGCCATTCATGGCCAAGGCAGAACAAGAGATGTGAAGATCTAGTGCTCCTTCAGAAGGTGAGGTCACACTTACCACGGAGTTGGTGGTGTCCCTTTCCCTTCTCATTTTTAGGGGATTAGCAAGGGAAATAGTCCCAGCTTGCAGCTTCTCTGAGTGGCGCTAGCAGGAATGTCAGCTTCTCCTGCCTCTCCAGGCCTCAGGACATTTGTAGGGACCTGTGCCTGTCCTCTGCAGATGACCAGGCCCATAAGCTGCAGTGGGCTTTGTACCAGTTGCCACCGAGCCACTCTGTGGCTCATTTCCCAGCTTCCCCCCCCCCATATTTCTCTCTATGATCTGTCTCTTTCTCACTTCCTCCTGGCCTCAGACTCCTACTATAGAAGTCTGGGTGAAGAAAAGCCCAACAGGAGCAACAGATGAGATGCCAGCCTACCTGTCCAATGCCCTGAGCCTCAGAAGAGGTGGCTACTGTGCCAGGGCTGGGCTCACACAGGAGCGTCTCCTGGGAAGGGAGAGCCTAATCTCAGAGGCCTGAGCTGCCACTTAGCAGAGAGCTCTTCAGCTCTCCTCCCTCAGGAAGACGCATGTAACAGCAGAGGCCACTCCTCTGTGGCAGCATGGTATAATGGGTCTTGACTACAAAGTTTGAATCAGAGGGTGACAGCAGCTATCACCAACTGAGAGAATGTAGGTGGCTCCTTCATCTCTCCTAATTTTCCCAATGAGGCAACCAATAGGAGGGCATACTAAGTCGCTATGTGTAAAGCATCGGGATAGTCCCAGGCTGAAGCAAGCATCATAAAAGATGTCTATTAATTTTGGTCCTGACTCTTGGCAGTTCTAGTGGAATGACCAACAGGCTCATAATAAACATGCTAAGCCCAGCATCCCCAACCAGAAAGGCTGTGTCTGGGGAACCAATGGCCACAGAGGCCCTTTGAAAAAAATCAAACTTTTCTTTACTTCCTCACCTCTTATCCCTTCCCTTCTTAATATCCTCCCTACTCTTTTTTTTAATGTCTCATTTGATTTATGTATTTTACTTTATTTATTTATTTATTTATTTATTTATTTATTTATTTATTGGTACTGGGGATCAAACTCACAACCTCGCACTTGCCAGGCAGGCGCTTATGCTGCTGAGCTAAACCCCCGGCCCCTAACCCTCCTCACTCTTAACCCAGTGTTCAAACAAAGCTCTGATGCTACTACCTCCCCTGCAGGAGCCTGACTGTAGCCAGGCGTGTTTTCTTCTGCATCTCTTCATTCCCAGGACAATCCCTGAATTACCAGGATCCTGCTAGGTAGGTGACACCCCTACGGCTTTTCCAGGAGCCCTCTGGCCAAAGAAGGAGATTCAGACTGTCTAGCACCTTCTCACTCACATCTTCACCCATGCTCTGGGCTGAATGTGGTCCCCAAGTTCGTATGTTAAAGATCTAAGCCACATTGTGACTGCTTGAAAATAGGGTCTTTATGGAAATAATGAAGGGCCAATGAATCGTAAGGTAGGGACCTGACCAGGTGGGATTCACATCCACGCACTTCTGCACTGATTCCAGGGACCTCACTAGCTCTTGAGGAGCTTTCTTTAACATCCACTCAAGTCCTGCCTTTTCCATGGAGCCACCCTGAGCAGGACTGGTTCATCATCTTGCCCAAACTCCTGGTCTTGCAGATTGAGGAAATCCATTCCTGGTGAGGGGAGGAACCTGGATTGTCTTCTGGTTCTGGTTGCCCTTAGGGCATTTGCCTTTGTTGCCTGGGACATGCTAAATTATCTGCTCTACTTTCCCCATCCCATGCAGAAGACTGGTTCGTGTTTCAGGGCTCGACTCCTCTGGGAGATGCTTCCTGACCATTTTGCACAATGCAACCCCACCCCGGTCTCCCACATATCCCCTTAGTCTCTGACCTACTGTCCTATCTCATGGCTTCCACAGTACTTTTTAGTATTTAAAATAGTCTGATTGAATTACTTGCACGTTTATTATCTATCTCTTTGAATTAGAACTGTTTGGGAGCAAACCTATTTCTGTGTAGCCAGCCTGGCACAGTAAAATCTCAATAAATACCGAGATGCACACCGATTTTTTTGGCTTTTCCTGGAGAACTAAACATGCACTGGCTGTGCCCGCTCCACCCAGTTTAAAGCAGACAGGTTCAGCCACACTCTCTCTCCCTGCCAGCTCCCAGCTGCCCCTCAGGGATGCAGCCCAGCTGTGGTCCTGCTCCCCAGGGTTCCTCGGGATCCAGTCCTGCGCACTCAGTGCCTGGTCTGGATTCACCTTCCCCCCTGCATCTCACCCACAATGCGCCACTTCGCAGTTTAGAAGAGCTACACACTTGTCTTTGATGTTGAGAAGCAGGGCTTTTCTTCTCTCCGCTCCTCATACACCCAAACACAGCCAGGGCATGGATCAATACTTCCTAGCAGGTGGTGCACCCCCTCCCTCCAGATCTCCCTCTCTCCAAGCCCCTCTCAACTTTACCAGCCCCTGCATCCACCCCACCTACCTGGCTGCCTCCCAGGCAATGTGTTTTTCCTCTCTTACAATTCCAGGATTTCAATAAGCCTGGCAGCAGGATTGATTTTTAAACTTGGTCATGAGCTCCGGGACTTCTACTCCATCTATAATGGCTTTCAGATGTAGGGACTCACTCTCAGTTCACCCAGGTCTAGATTGTAAAACTACCCTCACCCTCATGTCCCTTGCATAGGACAAATTGGCTGTCCTGTCTCTGCTACTCTAGCTTACTCCTCTCCTGAGGTTGCTCAGCCTCTATCCCTCGTCTCTCCCCAGGACCCTCCTGGGCCTGGAGAATCTCATTTCCATGATGGTTGTTCCCTGGTTGCTCCCTCTTCCTTCCCCTTCCTTGATTTGAACAGTAAATAACTCATGTGTTTCCAGGACCCTGCCACAGGTTTTTCCTCTCTCATGAATCAAATTCCTGAAACATGGCTTATTTTCTCACCATCTTCTCATCAGGGTTGCTGACAGAGACAGGGTTTATTCCTGTAGGTCAGGAATGAGAACCAGGATTTATGAGTGCTTCTGAGATTGACCATTTTCCTCACATGTTCTTCTGTGATGCTCTATTTCTCTAGTATATTTTAGTAACAATACATTTGTGTAATATTAGATGGTTGGTTGGACAGAGAGATAAACAAATGAGCAGTTAGACACATAAATAGATAGATGGGGAAATAGAACCATTCCCCAACTACTTATTCCACAACCACCTTTCTTATTTGAAGTCTTTGAGAGGGAAGTGATAGATGGTTTTGAACACATTCCTCATCCACAGTAGATCTCCTAAACTCCTATCTGCATCCTTCTGAAAAGGGTCCCCATATGTTCTGTCCTAATAGTTCAGCTTTTATCTAGAGATAACCGTGATGTCATTCCATTCACTGAGTTGCTAAATACCTTTTGTAGACTTACCACACGCTAGGAACTGAGAAGAACTTTGAGGATAGAAAGCTGAGCCAAAGAGACCCTATCATTGCTCTTCTAGAGCTTAGAGAGCACTAGAAAATAAAGACAATAATTAAATAATCTTATATATACATATTTCTAAAGTGATAAATTTGTATATGAAGAAGATAGACATATGAAATTTAATATTTTAACATTTTGCTCAAATTTGATAAAAAATTTTACTATATCATAAGTTGTATATATTTCTAAACTGGTGAATTTTTAGTCCTTAAAAGTGAATAAACCACTAGCATGAAGTCAGAAAAGTGGTGTCTCTGGTGAAGGGAGAAGCTTGTGGTCAGAGGAAGACACTTAGTGGTGTCTCTGGAATCCTACTGTTCTTTTGCTTGACCTGGTAAATGGTTGCAGGGAACTTGATTTATAATTATTGATTAAATTTGATGTTTGTGCCTTATGTACACTTCTATGGTTTTACACTTTATGTTTAAAAATTTCAAATAGTTTAAAAAAAAAAACTTATATGGTTCTATGAATGCATGTCACATGTCATAGGGTCACCCTGCCAGGTCCTAGAGACACAAGGACAGCTTTTTTGGAGGAAGAGCTGAGATCTTCAGGTGAAGATGAATACACCCAAATATCCTTCCCCATCTTCTAAAGTACCAGAGATCTGCAAAGACAGAGGGATAAAGGTATGAAGAGAGGGCATGTAAGGAGGGAGAAAGCAAAAAGGGAAGATTAGAGAATGAAGCAGAACCTGAGGGGCTTCCAGAATTCTTCAAGAAGCCACATGTGTCTGGATCCCAGAGTGTGAGGGAGAACAAAACTAGAGAAAGACAGGAGCTGAGTAACACTATGCTTCCTTGAGGATTTTATCTATGTTTTAAGATCAGTTGGAATTACTTAAAGATTTTAAGCAGGAAAACAATAAAATCAAATGTGCTTATTGATGAAATCTCTACCAAAATTGTAAAGAATGAATTAGAAGAAGACAACAGGCCCCCTTCCACCACTGAAGACACAATGAGACAACATTGTCCGTGAAGCTGAAAGCCAGCCCTCACCAGACACTGAACCTGCTGACACCTTGATCCTCCACTTTTTAGTCCCTGTAAATAAAGCATCCAACATGTGCCTTCCAGCCACACAAGTGAGTCTTCTGATGCATTGCAAAACCATGCATAGCTGCCATTTCTTTAGTCTGATGTGAAGTGAAGTCATCATCACAAAACTGTAGCTGAATGGCAAATCCAAATGGCAGTACTAGGGGTCTCAACAAATATGACCACATCATATCACAGGCTATACCCAAAACCACATTGTTTCACAACACACATCATATGTCAACATCCACAATGACTATAGCCCACAATAGTCAATGATATCTGTTTCTTCACTGATAATAATCACTGGAACTATTCATTGTAAAGAAAATAAAAAGGGTGAAGAGGAAGAGGAAAGCGAAGGATGAGGAGAAAAAGAAGAATGAGGATGGAGAGGTGGTGGCAACAAGAGATAATATGTGGAAGATAGTAAGGGATTTGTTTACTAATAAGGGATAAAGATAGGGATAGTTTGAATAAAGTGCTAGCAGGTTAGAGACGGACAGAAATGGGCAGATGTAAGAGACACTAAGGAGGTAAAGCGGACAGGGCTTGGTGATGGATTTGTTAGGTGTTCCCCTTCAGAACGCATATTTCACAAACTCAGAGACCTTTATTGCTGTTGGAAATTCAGAACCTAAGAAATTCCTTGAACATAGGTGCCTGGTTTCTATAAGAATGTGTCATGGAAATGGAAGTGGCACAATGGCAGGACATCTGTGGTACCAAATACATAAAAAGTGCAGTGAAGACCAAGAGTGTCAAGAATTTAGGAGCCACCCTGAGCATCCCAGTACTTCTTTTGTAGAATAGGCAAATAAAGCAGAAATTGGTTCTTTAAATGATAGCAAACATGATAGAACAAGTATATATAAGCAGTTAGTACCTTTGTGTATGTTAAACACCAATCATCAAGAATATTTCAATATTACCCAGGTGAGACTCAATGGCCAAACCAACATCAGCCTACTGAGCTCTATCCCCCAGGAGATCTAGGAGTCTAATCTGTGTTCCATGCCACAGACCTAGAGGAGACCAGGAAATAGAACATTAAAATCTATGTTGGAAATTTTAGAGATAAGGATGAAGTCCAGGTTGTTGTTTCATACTTTTTAAGTTAAAAAAATATTTTTGGAGAAGTTCTCTGCAGTTTGGTCCTGAACCTCACTATGACAGTAAAATTACACTCAAACATCCCTCCTCCATCTCCTAAGGTGTATGTAGTCAAATACAAGTCAGAAAGTGAAGTCTGGAGAATTTTCACAAAGAAAGACACACTATCCTCACTGTCTGTGGTCAGGAAAAGTACATATACAAGCAGAATATGCTGCGACTGAGCAAAAATCATTTTGTTGGTAGCAAGTAGCAAGTACCTAGGAAAGACCTACATTTGAGGTATAGAATTTTAAAACAGTAGCCAGGCCACTAATATAAAATATTAACTCAAAAACAGAAAAAAATATGATCACAAATTATCACAAAGGCTAGGTATTTTTTAAAATTTTGTTACTTTGTAAAATAGCTTATATGATAGCATGATATAAAATCCTCCAAAGCAATAGCTGTTGTTCAGTGAAGCCAGTCTGATACATGAATAATCCTTAATCATAGGCAAATCAGCAGAGAGGTGGAAGTGGGCAGGGCTGGGAAATCAGCCTGAATGAGACCCAATGGGGCATATAGGGAGTGACAGTGACGTGAAAGTAAAGGCACAAGGAGGCCACAGATCAGTGCCAGATGGCAATGAAGATTCTTCCAACCTAAGTACTCCTTGCAGCTGCCAGGCTTGCGCAGGGGACCTGGCCAAGCAATGACGGGAATTCTCATGAATGTTTGAACTTATTGTCTACATAACAGTTCATACAGGGACAAAAAAATGATAACTCTCCTTCCTGGGGGTTGTTCGTTGCTCAGGAACTTTGGATTTGTGTAATCTTGGTTAAAATGTAAAATTTCTCCATAGTAATTTACAAAGACTGCAATTTCTACCACATGTGTAGAGTCCATCAGGTGGACCCTGCTTAAAATGATAACAGAATTAACCCAACCTCAGAGCTAGATCTTTACTAAGGTGAAGGACACTGGAATTAATGAAAGGAGACATTGATGGACCATTCAGAATGGAAAGACACCCCCAGGCTGGGATCCATCTCCCAGTCTATAAAATGAAGGAGTTGAATTAAATGATTTCTAAAGTTTCTCTCAACTCTAGGAAACAGATATTGCAATGGCCCTCAGGTGCTTGAGATTGGTGTCTCCCATAAACCAATATAAATGGAACAGAGTGAATGGGCAGAAAGAGATAAAAGATGGGGTCAGAGGGGTATGAAGAGGCAGGAGTGAGTACGATTTCATTGCTCAGGATAATTTTAAATGTGATATATAAGCAAGGGAGCAATACAGTGCAATCTGTTTTATATTTTTAATAGATCCTTTAATTTTAGCTATAGATTGGCTTTAGGAGAAGAGAAGAAGAATCAGAAGCAACATTTGGGAACTTTTACAGTTTGCCCAAGTGAGAACTGAGGGTAGTAGCAAAACAGTTAATTTTGTACAAATCCAAGCTTTTTGTTTCATGAGCTGGAGAATAAAATTGTGACAAAAAGAGGAAGGTAAGAGAATAGTTATTAGAAATAATAAGAGAAAAGCTTGTGGTGGTGCCCATCCCATCACGAGAGGATCCCAGAATGGAATTACTGATGTGCTTTCTTTGTCTTGATTTAATACTGATAAACAGAACTTGGGAACTTGTCTTAAATATATGGCTTTGTGAGTTTAAGGTCCAAAGAATATTAGTTAGTTAGTTAGCTAGTTAAAGGAAGCTGAGTTTAAAGGAATGGTAACTGGTTACTTCGCATTTCTGTGTTTTTCCAAGTCCAGCCTGGAGGTTAGATAGAAAAATATTAACTAAATTTGTACACCTTCTTCCTGGAGAAAGGTCCCTATCTCCCCTCTTGTTTTAACTTTAACTTGTTTTTTCTTGTGCTTACCTTTGCATTGTTAAGCTCAGCTAGTTATGTGACTTGAATTAGTTCTTAACTTAGTGTATGTGCTATTTTCTTTGTGCTTAGCTGCATCTATTTTAGGCCTATCCCTGTTACAGTAGAGAGCAGATTTGGTTGGGAAAATGTGGTAGCTTTTACTGAGAAGAAAAAGGCTAGAAGTGTTCTTCTGGGGCATGTTAAGTTGAAGGGTTTAATTAGCCATCAAAGTAGAGATGCCAGGGAGACTGTTGAATTCCCCAGGCTGGGGTTCAGAAAGATGCCAGAACTAACAATATAGAATTGGTACTCACTGACATATCAGTTGTATGGAGTCACCTGAGTTCAGAGCAAGAATAGGGAAGAGAAAGAGATTTATGGCTGATTTCAAGAGTTGCTAATTTTTAGAGAGTGAAGACAATAAGAGAAGACAGTCACAGCCTTTGAAACAGAAGGGAAACCTGAGAAATGAATGTCACCAAAACAAAGTCAGTGGTTTATAGAAAAGAACATTTGCCTGATGATACCAAGAAGTCAAGCATAAAGAAACAGAGAGATGAGCATGAGATATGGCAATAAAAAGATCACTGAGGACATTGACAAGAGCAAACACTGTGGGGAAAAGGAAATGGATGCCTGATTATGTAAAGACAGAAAGGAACAAAACAGTTCAATATGTTCTGCTGAAGAGGAGAGCTAAGAAGTCATATGGAAAGTGAATGGAGAATGGAATCAAGAAAAGCTTTCACTTTTTGATGGCAGATTTCAGAGAATATTTACATGTTTATAGAAAATAGAGGGAGAGAAAAGCCCAAGAGAGGCAAGGTGGGCATTGCAGGAGCCGAGTCCTTTGGAAGCATGAGATGGTGAGGACCCAGCCATGTGGCCAGGAGCAGACCATGGCATTGTGAATAGAGTGGGAGGACCAAGAATGTGAACACAGGGACAGTTAGAAGTGTGGGGCCAGGGGCAGAAAGAGAGTGATGGCCTGTCTATAAAATGCAAGGTGAGCTCACCATCCACAGTAGATTAGAGATGCAGGGCTACATTCCCGGCAGAAAGGAGGGAAGACACTATGGAGTGGCCAGAACTCACTAGAAAAGCTTGGCGGGATTGCCAGGCTGTTTCTAGTTTTCGCTCTGGAGCTCTGATCATTTCTGCAAGTGACAACAGTGAGCACAACTAACTCTTTTCCTGAAGAATACATAGCTGTTCAGACATACACATCGATAGGTGGTTGGCCTTAACCAGGGAGGACTTTTGCCAAGTAAGCACAGGAAAAGAAGTCCAGAGAGGTTTTTGTAAAGCATAGATGGCAATGGTGGGTAAGAGAAGCAAAGTCTAGCAAAGTGAGGCAAGGTGACCGATGGCTAGAATGAGGCAGGATCAGAGGCCAAAGTATGTGACTGCATAGAGCCAGAAGGACAAAGTGGCCTGAGCAGGAACCGGATAGCAGTCTTATGGAGAAGACATAGTTGGTGTCACCAGCAAAGCTCAGATACTGACACGGGAGAGGTGTGTCTCAGATGTTGCCGTTAAACTTTAAGAGCTTGACCCCCTGCTCCTCTGACCTTGCAAGTATCTTTCTTACATAGAACCCGAGATCTGATTTTCTAATGGCCATGATTTGAGAGATTCCACAGAACTGTCCGAAACATTCCCTGAGAGGTCTGGGCCTGGTTTCTGACATTCTGCTATTAAAGCTTTCTTCATTTCTTTCTTTCTGATTTCCATAAGTGCTACCACCTCGCCTATTAATTCCTTATTAATCATTTATACATAGGTGTGATTTAGTGCTCAGAGCCTTTCTAGTAAAACAGCAGCAGGCTGCAATCAAATTTTAATGGTCTATGGGGTTTGGTTTTGGAGGAAGAATCCAAATATGGGATCCTGTAAAGGGAGAAAGGGGCCAGAAAAAACATATGTTGAGGACCTGCCATGTGCTAGCTGTGTCCAAGAGCTGTGCATGAGTGGTATCACTTGAAATGCCCTTGTTTCCTCCAGTTAATGAAAGAGGAGGGTGCAGAAAGAAATGTGAAGCACACAGCCCAGAAGTCGTGAAGCCAAGGTCTAAAGCCAGAGTAGAAGAACCTGCAAGAGGTGTTTGGATTGGAGGGAGAAGCAGTCAAAAGGAGAAACACAGCCCTCACAGTGTGTCTTGGCAGATTTCACAATCCTAATCTTCCAGATCAATTCCTGAGGCCCTCGAATCGTGTGTGTGTGTGTGTGTGTGTGTGTGTGTGTGTGTGTGTGTGGTTGGTTTTTACTCCGCTGAGAAGGTTGTTCCTTGATGAGTTTTTTCCTCCTTTCCGTTTTTTTAAATGATAGTTTAAATTTTTATTAGGTGCTCAGCCTCAGTATAAATACCCCCATTTAAATTGCTGACACACAAATCAACAGAGAACATTTTTCCAGCGTGGCGTCACTGGCCTGGGAGCCTCCCAGCCACATCCTCTTTCCAGAAGAGAAGAAGTTGAATAAACAGAAAGGACAATTTTCTTAAATAAGTTACAGTTAAAGGAACAGAGCAAGCATTCAGTGTATGTGGTCTCAGACTTTCTTCTCCCCCACCTCTTTCTTTGCTAAACAATCTTGCCTTTCACTTCGATGCTGCCATTCATAATGGTGTCATTTTTATGGAGGCCACCAGAGGAACCAGCACTGGTGGCTGAGAACTGGCCTCATGTTGTTGAAATAAAAACAGAAGAGCATCTCCCAGCAACCCCACCAAAGATGAGCAAACTAGAGGGCCACACAGCCCCCCTCCTCTCCCAAGCCCCTACTTTAAAGATGTTGTAGTAAAAGATGTCATCAGTATGAAAGAATATCTCAATAACAAATAAAATTCAGTAAAGCTGTGCCTTTTTCTGGTTTAAAAAAAAAGTGACAAGCTTACATCCTACAGTGCAGTTTAAGAATTCACACCTCAAGTACTCTAAGAAGTTGGTAATTCTCCCCACGGTCTCTGGAGAGAAGGCCAAGTTCTAGTCTCCCTCCTCAGCCTCTTCTTCCGCCATCTTCACCCCCACCATGCCCCAGTGTTCCTGTGCTCTGGCTACATCACATCGCTGTTACCTTCTGACATGCTTCTGTCCAGGCCTCAGCTTCTGCACCCACAATGCCCCTTTCTTCTTTGGTTGGGCAAAGCACTGTGATTCTTAACACACAGCCCACGTGTCATCTCCTTCATAGAGTTTAGGGGGATGCCCATCAGAGTCAGCCATCCTTCACTCCCACCCCCTACCCCTCACACAGCTGGTCCCCAGATGTGAGCCCTCCATACTTAGAGGCAGTTACTACATTTGGGATTTCCTCTCTGCCCCAACAAGGCTGGGAGCTCCTCAAAAGCAGGGATTTATATCCCACTCAACTCCACTTCCAGCCATTAACAAAATGATGGACTCAGAGCAAGCTGGAACACAGAATCCTAGCTGAAATCCCATGGTTCATTCATTCATTCGTTCAGCCAGTATTCATTGGTCACTGGCAGTGTTTTAGGCCAGAAAAGCAGCTGTGATTAAGATGGATAAAGTAAAGTCCTATTCTCACAGTTTACACTCAACTGAGAGGAAATGTACAATAAGGAAGAAATCAAATAAATACATGCCATGTTGGCTGGTGATAAATGTGATCAATAAGAATAAAGTAGATCTGTTTTAGATCTGGTTATTGAAGTGGGCTTCTCTGTGAGGGAAACCCTGGAGGCCTCTGCACTGCTGGATTCTGACTTCATGTTCCCTGGTCAGTGGTGAAATGAGGGGAATAAAGTCCCTGTGTTGTGGCCATGATGAGTGACTCAGGCTCCTTTGGTGTCTGGGGAAGAGGGGAAGCAAGAAAGCCGAAGCTATCAGGCCTCAAGGGAACTCAGCCTCTACAGAATTCAACACCTATCTACTGGGGAACTGCTGCCCTACACCTGTACCCATAGAAAGAATTGAAAGGCCTAGTGTCAAAGCCTCCCAGCGACAGTCCAGGCCCTGCCCAGTACTGTAGAGATTCCAAGGGGTGCATGTGAGCTGGTTCTGTCCTCTGAGGGGTCTGGGAATCTGGTCTTTTGGACCTCGTGATTTTGATGGCCCATCCAATCCCAGCACAGAAAAAGGGAGTTGTGTAGAACTTGAACCAAAAGGTTCAAGGTCCTGAGGGTTATGATCCTAATTCTGTCACTTGTTACTTCTGCTACCTTGGACAAGTCTCTGAAACTGTATAGTAATCATGCCATCTGTGAAATGGGTGTAATTAATAATAATCACTTTGCTCACCTTCACAAATGATTGTGTGAGTCTAATATGATATTTTAATAGGACTATAAAACATAAGAAGTACATCAAAAATTATTAATTCTAGTAAGGAAAGGGAATCAGCATTTAAGGAATACTCTTCTAGTGCTAGGAGCCTATATATATTAGCCTTATTCATTTGTCACAGAATTTCTAAGAGGAATCATCACACCCATGTTAGAGACCAGGACAGGAAGGCTTGGAGAGGTTAAGTGACCTCACTAAAGAGGCACAACTAAGCAGAGCCAGGACCCGGGCTCAAGTTCATGACTCCAGACTCCTCCCTCTCTGCATCCTCCTGCACATGGCAAGCTGTTCCAAGCCTGGGATGAATGCTTCACCCTGAATCACTTCACCCAGGGCTGTGATGCGCATCTCCCAGTGTGTCTCTGCTCAGCACCCAAAGCAAGAACTAAACACTAGCCTCTCACCACACCTAGGCTGGGTCCTGCAAGTGCCATGCTTCCAGTGTCTACCCTGAAGGAGGCTGCCTCCGGCTCAGTTGCCACTGCATCTGTTACATCGTGGGTGGCTCGGACGCACTGAAGAGCCCACCCACCTCTGGCCAATACTCTGCTGCTTCCTGTGTCACCAAGTACAGAGCAGGTCTGTGCCTGGACTGCCACGGATTGGCATTCTGCCTCCAACCATTGCTTTAACCTTCTGATGACCCTGGCTGCCACTAGTGCTCAACTGATGACTTCTGACTTGAAAAAGAAGCCCCAACAGGAACAAATCAGGCTTTGCAACATCTGCATTCCATACCCTTGCCCAGCTGGACCAGTCACTTGAGAATTCATTACAAGAATTGCATTTTGCACGATGGCAAGGCAGAGTTAAGAGGTGGCCCATAAGTGAATGGATGGTTACAACAGTGGTCCAGATGTGGATAAGCCACAGAGTAAATGAGGCATTAGATGAGAATTGACACCACCTTGTAAGGCTGGATGAAGTAAAGTGCATTTAAGAAAACTCACCTGCTTTGGATCTGGATTCTTCTCTCGTTGTGAATGAGTTAGATGAGGCTTTGTTGAAAACAAAACAAAACAAAAAATGACTTCTTAAAGGAGAGGGAGCAGAAGCCACAGTATGAACCCTGAGAAATGACTCCCTTTGTCATTCAAACCAAGCTTGTGAAGACCCCTGCTTCTTGCAGTTGAGGGGAAGCTTGGGAGATTTCTGAGTGATGTTTAGTAAGCAAACTACCAACGTTCAGATCCCACCTCTGCCATTTCTGTGCCTTGAGATAAAAACTTACAAATTCTGTGCTCAAGTTTTCCCACCTGTAAAATGGGAATAATACAGCATCTCACTCAAAAACAGATTGCATAGATTCCATTTGCTTCTAAGCATGAAGAACTTGGATTGTCACATGAGAATCACTTTTATCACATAAGTGTCAGCAGTCACAGTGTTATTGAGCAGAAGTATAGGGCTTTTGGGGGTCTACCTGGTGATTTATGGACCCAAGAGATCTAAACCTCGTCAAAGTTAACTACTCCCCATAGCTCCTGCCTGGCTGCTGCTGAGATGCTAAACTTCAGCAACAGAAAGGCCTTTTCCCCTTTCTAGAAGGCTTTGCCATCAGTGAATAAGCCCTTCAGTGAAATTCGACTTTAAAAATTTAGAGAGAAAAGGACAACATATCTCTAGGAGCAGGAGCTGGATCTCTTTCCCAGGTTTTCCCATGTCTTGGGGTTAGGGGATGTCGCATGGGTTCCCAAGGCCTCTCTGCCAAATGTGGTTACCAGAGGCTCCTGGACTCTGTGTTGAAATCATAAAGCAATTCAAGGGTGCACATGTCTCCTGGGCTTCCAGCCCAAAGAGAAGGGTGCTGCTAAGGGTACTAAGGAGGTCCCTGCTGGAAGCTGCTACCATGGGAGCCACCATGGATCCTCTGGAGGGTTTCTTCCCTTCTCCTCCTGCCCTAAGAATAGTGCCTAGCCTTTCATTCTCACTACATTAAGCTGATAAAATACAAATGAAAAAAGGTGTGGGGGAGGGTACAGCACATCCTTACTTTGCATTTTAATAACTCAGGCACTGTGCCTCAGACCATTTCTAATAAGAAATTGATTGATAGTAACCCCCTCCCCATTGTATGCTCAGCACCTATCAGGATCCAACCTGACAGCACCCCTGCCTCTCCTCCAGAAGATTCCACAAAACCCCTTCCTGGGATGGAAGCCATCCAAGATGAAATTCATGCCCCAAGTGGGCTGCCTCTTACCTCCCAGGGAGACAGGTATAAGGACACAGACAGCACCCTCCTGTAAGGACAACTCCACGGAGATATAAGCTGTCTTACAGGATCAGTCAGACTGCAGAGCAGCTGGCCCAGGCACACTGGCCCAGAAGCTTTGGCAGCACCATGGACAGCGGGTGACAGTATCAATAGAAAGTAGCGCTCAAGCCGTTGCCTGTCTCTAGGATGCATTGCTCCTGCCGCCAATCTCAGGCCTCATGGGGCCTCCTTGGCTTGGGAGGAGAATATAGAAGGTGTGATTGAAAAACAAGATGTGTTGAATTTTTTAAAAATACAATAAAAAGCATGTTGCCATGAATCCTCTTCAAAATACTTCCCTTTCTTTTGAACACATTTATCCCTTCATTCTTGTCACTTTCTGAAGCAGTTCTAGAAATTCTCCATTGCAAGTATCTTTAGCTGCACTATCATGGCTGCCTCCATGTCTGGAGTCAACTCAAAACATTGACCTTTCATGATCATTTTGACTTTGGGGAAGAGCCAGAAGCCCCACAGTGTCAGATCTAGTAAATAAGGTAGGTGAGGACACACCGTAATGCCATGGCTGGCACCTGGCAGCAGCACTCACTGTATTTTTGATCACTCTGAATAAAGACACTCATGAAAGAGAACTTCCAGAACTGCTTCAGAAAGTATTCAGAATGATGGGATAAGTGTGTTCAACACAAGAGGAAGTATTTTGAGGGGGGAACCAATGGCAATGTGTCTTTTACTGCAATACATTTTTAAACACACACCGTATTTTTCAATCATTCCTTTTATGTCAAAGAGCATGTGAGCCCTGACCTCCACCCTCAAATTGCACTTCCTTTGCCCTGGAGACCCCCACCAAGGGAGAAATCTATTGACTGAAGACCCTCTTTGTGCTACCCAAGGGCTGTTATAAGTCTTCATGTAGAAATGACGTCTGCTGTAATGCACAACAACTCCAAGAGGATGGAACTATTTAAAAAATTTCATGTACCAGGACAACGAAGCTTAGAGAAGTCAAGTGATTTCCCTGAGCCACTCAGCCAGTGGGCATCAGAGCCAGGCTTCAAACCCAACTGGGCAGAGTTTCCCAGTGTTTCTGGCTGCCCAGTGTGGGCAGAAGGGAGGTGAGGCCAAAGGAAATCACAGGGCTCAGGGCTGGGGAGCCTGACTCTGCAGTCGTATCCCATCTGGAACGATGAGGAGCAGGAGCTGGCAGCTTCCAAGGCAGACGAAAAGCCAACCTTCCTCAGATTGTTTTATTTAAAGCCAGACTCCTGACTGTTTGAAGCCGCTTGATTTTGGCAGAGCTTTTGCCTTTTTCTCTTTTTCCTCGCTGCTTCTAAACAGCCCTCAGAGATGAGGGAGTGCTTCCTTGCTGGGCACCTCACCTGAAGCTGCACGGAGGACCTCTGCCTCCCCCACCCCCCAGCAGGTGCTAGCGCAGCTGAGCCACGGATGCAGTGTGCACGCAGAAAGGCAGGGAGCCCCGGCAGATCTGCACCTGAAGCAGAGACGCAGATGAAGTCTTCGGCTTTTATAGTGAGTTTCACCAGCATTAAACTTCATTTATATCTCTATAAATATATACGGTCCTGAATGGAGGCTTTACGGCTGCATTTATAAGTTCCGCCTCTCAGTGGCACAGCCTGAGTCACTGTGAGGAGACAGGCCTTTTATAGATGGCTCTGGCCTCTGCCCTTTCCAACACAACCATTTGCAAGGCTCTCATCTGCTATTCAGGATCCCGTGCCTCTGTCCAGATGGCCACTCTGGCCTCCTGCACCCAGCAGACATGGCTCTCTGGCCTTGATGCTGTCCTCTCCTTTTCCTGCTTGTGCCCTCTCCCCACTGGTGCACAGCTGGCCAGCTGTCAGGAGGATGTAGAGAGGGTGTGGGGCTGTCAGCTGACTTCCTCCCCACACCTGTCCCTTGAACTGGTCACTACTGTTGACCTTGGCATTGACAATCTCACAGGGGATATCAAAAGGCACTTAAACAGACTGGGCTGGCAAAACCTGACTTATTAAGGAACGTGTTTTACAGAAATCTGTTTAGATAAACAGAGGATCCACACAAACGCCGATGCTCAGTGACTACAGGCTTTACTGCGCGAGGCAGGCAGCTTTTCTTTCAATGTACTTGCAGAGATAAATTCAAGGTAATCTATACAAACTCAAGGCTTTGAAATTGCATGCCGTCAAAGAATTCAAACAATTACTCTAGCCCAGTCAGAAGGTGGCTGTTAGATGTTCTTCTTATGAAAAACATAATTATAAAGGAAAGGGAGACATTTCATAAATAAAACTTGGAATGACAGAAGAAACTGGAGGGAGGGGAATGGAGGAATTAAAGAACCCAACGGCTCCCAGCCTGAGGCCGAGTGCAGAACAGGGCTCAAACATCCCTGTCTCCTTCAGGCTCAGATTAGTTTCAGCTGGGTATGATTTCTAGGTAATTAATTAGTAAGAGGCATCTTTCAGATATTTTTAAATGTCAACCTGCAAGGCTCTTGGTACTAAAAGAGTAGAACCCCCCGCTTAAAAAAAAAGTCCCAACACATGCTCCTAAAATCAAAGTGATGTAAAACAAGGGCCACCCCAACCCATTAGCACTGGAGGAGAATATAAAATCCAGGTCAGCCCGGATAATTGTTAGCTTGTTAAAATGCTAAGCAGCCCGGTTCGCACCTACTCCCCAGACCTCACGAAACAGCAAGTGGCACAGTTGTTCACAGAGGACATGTTCCATGCCAGGCACTGTCCTGGGTGCTTCGTACTTGTGCCCCACTTAGTTCCCACAGGAACTCCTTAAAGATAGCAGGATGCTCTCAACAGGCTTTTGAAGGGCATGGGGAGGTGGAGCTTTTGACAAGAAATGTCAGATTGAGCCAAGCTAGGT
The DNA here is from genome assembly GCA_004027455.1 of Hydrochoerus hydrochaeris. NCBI lineage: Eukaryota > Metazoa > Chordata > Mammalia > Rodentia > Hydrochaeridae > Hydrochoerus > Hydrochoerus hydrochaeris. The sequence goes on along the minus strand of PVLA01001628.1, from coordinate 98,780 downwards.
CATTCTCCAAGATCATAGGATCAGTACCTGGCAGAGTAGGACTTTGAAGCCAGCATTTCTGATAATCACTCCCATGTCTTACTTCTTGCTGCCTTTCTGCTTTGGGATCTGTGTCACTGAGGGTGGTAGAGGGTGTGACTATGACACAAGCAAGAGACAGCAAAGGCCCCAGGCTCTCCCACCTACTCTCTGTGTGGCCCCAGGGAAGCTAACCCCTCCCCCAGGCTCCCAGCATTCTCTTTCTCTAGTCTTCATGGGGGAGGGGGGTTGTTGCCAGTTTGGTGTGACCAGGGTCTTGCTTTTTCACTTGTCTGGAGCTTTTCCAAGTCAGTCTAGGAAAAGTTGCAGAGTTTGATCTAGAGTCGAGTACACGGTGAGCCCTCCTTAGTCACCACTATTATTGTTACTGGAAAAGGGAAACAAGTGTGCAGACCTTGTACCTAAGTTGAGTAGAGCCAACAGCAGTTCAGAAAGTTTGTATTGGTCCCTGACTTTTTACAGTAGTACCAGGCCCTGAACTGGGCTCTGTCAGCCTTCACAGTAGAAGTAATCAAGATGGAGAGTCACAGTGTTTTCATGGATAAAGATGAGCAATAATGCAAAATGCAGAATCCTCTAAATATGCTTAGGATGAATCACAGGGGCACCATCATTTATTGCCAAACAAATGGTAAAACAATATAAGTATAACATAACCACAACACAAGCATGGGTGTGGTGAAGCTTGCCTGTAATCTCAGCCCTGGGGAGCTGAAACAAGAGGATCTCTGTGAATCTGAAGCCAGCCTGGACTATATAGTGAATTCAAAGCCAACTTGAATTACATAACAAAACTCTGTCTTAAAAAGAATAAAGAGATATAACCGCGTTTATGTTTAAGTGTGTAGGATTGATAATCATGTTGCTAAGTTGTTATTGGATCATTGAACTTCTTTGCAGCCTCACTGTTTGAATGTCCACTCTATATGCTTTAACTTTGTAACTTGAACAACTATGTCTAAGAAGACAATATGTAATTTATAAACTAGTAATTTCTTACTGTTTATTTTTTTTCTGAAATTCTGTACTGTTTCTACCTCTTTTTCTGTTTTGCTTTTTTCCTCTTTGAATAAAACTAAAAAGAAAAAAGAAAAAAGAAAGCAATATAAGCAGCTAAGACACGGGAGTTTAACCTGAATTTCAATCCCTGTTCTACTGTTCTAACCCTTCTCAGCTGTAAAATGTTGAGCAAGTTACCTAGCACCATGATGTCTCAGTTTCCTGATTTGTAAAATGGGGATAATAGTGCATGCTATAATGTTGAGCCAATAAATGACACAAGGTATTTAAAGTGCTTATTGAGACTAATAGCAGCAAACATTTAGTAAGGGCATTCTGTGTGCTGAGTACTTGCTCTCACCCTCAGGAAATGCTGGCTAGCATGACCATTAAGCAATAGGAGGACCCAGGCTGTCAGGGCACAGGCATGTGGATTTTTAGACAGACTAAGATCAAAGACCAAATTCCAGCCCAGGGATGTTGCTAAGCAATTGTAACATTTGCCATCCTGGTGGATTCTGTCATGGGATCAGTGCTGCAGACTTGTCTTTTCTCTCCCCTGTACCGTGTAGTATTACAGGGACTCATCCTCATTAAAGAACTGTGGGTTCCTCTTGGGTCTCCATAACAACCTTTCCCCAAGTCATCTGTAGCCAGAGCACAAGGTGTTATTAAAGCAGCCAAGCTCAGGTGAGCTTAGCAGTGCCCTGCCCTAAGGACAGGGGTCTCTAGAAGACCAGGGTTGAACACTTCAGTGAGCTCTTCTGAGTCAGTCAGCTCATTTGTCCCTCAGGACTCCCTAGCAAGTCTCATCTTGTGATGTACATTACCCAGATGCAGGCCGGAAGAGGGTGACTGCTAGGCCTCTCCTGAGCTGCTGGCACCTTCTTGGATAAGACTGAGGGACTCTGATGGGGGAGAGAGGAGAACTTGGGATTCCATTTCACTTAAACCGTGTCTCTTGTACACATTCACAGTGGAGGCCCTGAGTTTGGAGACAGACACCATTCACACAATGCGCACCTGCTCCACGCATCCTCGCCAGCATGGGGCAGGAAGTCATCTGGTTGGACCTCAGAGGAAAGGGGGAAATACTAGCTCAGGTTAGTGCCACAGCCAGGAAGTCCCCCTTCCTTTTTTGGTTGTAGACTAAAGCAGAGGCCAGAATTAAAGGACAGGAAGAGAAAACAACCCCGGTGTTAATCGTCAGATGAATGGATAAACACAAATGTGGTACAGGCATACAATGGATTGTTATTCAGCCATAAAAAGAGAAGAAAATTGGGTACATATGACAACATGGATGAGCCCCAAAGACATTATGCTAAGTAAAATGAATCACATAAAAGGGCAAATATTGGATGAGTCCACTTGGACAAGGTACACAGTCATCAGATTCATAGAAATAAAGTGAAATGGTATGCTCCAGGGCTTGGGAAAAGAGGAAATGGGAGCAATGGCCTACTCCATACAGAGGTTCAATTTGGAAAGAAGAAAATTTCTGAATATGGGTGATGGTGATAGTTTCACCACTATGTGATTGTATTTAATGCTACCAAACTATCTACTTTAAAATGATCAAAATGATACATAGAGTGAAAAGGAGAGAAAGAAAAAAGAGTGAGATGTTGAATTCCTGTTGCCCACTGACACATTCATTACTTACTGTGTTAAAAATTCACCAATACTGCTCTAGCCCAAAGTCACATTCCAAAGTAAAGATGTAATTGGTCTGATTGGTTAGAAATAGCTTTTAAACAACTCTATTTCAATTTCTCCTTCCCCACTGGACTTGCTCTTAAGAAGATGAAACTATAATTAGGTATGGAGTCTCATCTTTATTAACATAGCTCAAATTCAAGACAAGGCAAAGATATCTCTGCTGTTCTGCCAAGTCATCTGCTGCAATTGGTTTTGTGCACATTATTTAGCGTTAGAATCCTCTACCACATTCCCCTCACTTTGTCTGTCTTCTAATTTTCCATGACCTGATGGCTTAGCAACCCATAACCTACTCTGGGATCCCAAGTGAGAGAGATGACTCAAGAGCCTTCCTAGAAGAGATCTGGCTCATGATACTCTGAGGAAAGTGAACCCAGAAAAGGACAAAGGCCTGGAGCTAAGTGCTTTAGTGGACTGAGGGTATAGCTCAGTGGTAAAATATTTGTCTAGCATGCACAGGATCCTGCTTGGGTTGGATTTCCAGCACTGAAAAAGCAGTAGAGGTTATGGTAAAAGTCTCTGAGTGGAGGGAGTGAGATAAGACTACTCACCAAGCATGCAAACAGGTCCAGGACTTAGCTGGCTCAATTTTGAAGTTTAGTAAAAACTGATTTGCTAACCAATCTGCCAGAAACTCTTATTTCTCAGTTGAGTTAATTGAGGATCCCATGCTCAAACTATGCACAGAATTCCTCATCTCTATCTAGTGCTCCTTCAACTAGAGATAGAATGGAAGGAAGAGAATTGGATTGACAAGATGTCAGGACAAGTTGTGTGTGTGTGTGTGTGTATGCACAGATACCACACACAAGTACAACTCACAAAAAGTTGAATGCAGAAATCCCTGGACAGACCTATGATGGTTCATGAGTCTCAGCAAGCAGCCTCTGGTTCTAAAGCCACTCCAGAATAAGGAGGGACACCACCCTCCTTGGCCATGACCTTTGTGGATGGAGCTGAATGTCACAGCATAAGTGCTAACACAGAGAACTCTTTTCTCTTTCCCTATAAGTAAGCTCACATTGGTGTCTTTTCTTCAGCCCTCTTTTCTGGGGCCCAGGTGGGGTGACTCATGATCAGTCACCTAAACACAGAATTACACATTTTTAATAGAAATCTCAACATCATCACTATAATGTGTATAATCAAATAACTCAGGTCAACTCACAGACAGGGGCCAGAGGGACTTCTACAATTCCTGTCTGGGCTTGATTGTGGGTTTCTATATCCACAGTGGAAATGACCACTTAGCTTTCTAATGCCATTACCTCAAACTGTGGTATAGAATGCATCCCTTCCTCACCCATTCTGCTATACGCCCACAACTCTGAAAGGCTCTCTTAAAATTCTAGAATCCACATCTCTCAGTAACATATTCAACTAGACCTTTCTACTGCACAATGCAGTAATGTACACCATGGTAGTAGATGTCAAAAACTGATGGGGTTGGGGGAGAAAAGTTGGATCAGAAAGAAGTATAAGGGGATTTTGTATATCTTGTTTGGAGGTTGATCCAGTGGGTGTACACAACTGCAAAAAATTAGTAGTCTAAATATCTTACATGCAAAGTCTACCATCTTCCAGGTAAGAGATGGTAACTGCAGCCATGGAGAATAGAGCGGGATGCTGCCTTTCTCCCTCTCTGCTCTTTTCCCCACCAGCTCTCCTCTTTCAGGGCCTCAGAGGCAGCCCAACAGAGTATCCTCTGCTTGGTGAAGGAGATCTTAACACGGGAATATAGTGACTTTCTCTCCAGCATTCTGGCAAATAGGAAGGCTAGGATTGCAAGAGGCTTCCGCGCACGGGGTGAGTTTGGATCCAGTTCCCACTTCTGGGGGGTAGGACCCTGCCCTCTCCTGCTCCTTAGCCATCTTCTCCATATTGTGAGCCACTGTGAGAAGCACTAAAGGTGGTCTCAGAGAAGGCTCATCGGAGAAAAAGTCATCAAACACCTGAACCCATAAATGATTACATATGGCAATGTTGAAGAGCGCCTTCAGCTGGGATTTCTGGGGCTAGACGAGTGCGGCTATCATGTATATTACACTGGTTCAGCCTGGTTGCTGCCAGGCCAGAGTTTCTTCTTCACAGTAAGCACAGAGCTCTTCACCTGGCTTCTGGCCATTCTCCTGGCTGAAAAATAAAGGTCAGTAGTACCTGGAGACTTTGCGCTGTTTCTCATTCTTACCAGAGGGAGGCCATTGCTCCACAGGGAGCTTACTAAAAGGTTTTGGTTGTAAATCTGTTGGTTGCGAAGCAATGCATCCCTGCTCTTCCATACATGATCCTTTTTTGCAGGTCAGGAGATATTAGTAGACCAGAAGTTCTATTTCTGCTTTTGTTATCCTCTGGCCTAATACTTTAAACATCTATGTCTCTTATTTTTAAAAATGGGCCCAATAATGTCACTAAGCAATTATTGGAAAGGGAATTTAGGGTCATCAATGAGATGATGACTACTAAATATGGTGACTTCATTAATAAATGGTGGCTTTGAACAGGTCCACTGCAAGAGCACGGTTTTTTTAAAACTCCAGGGAAATGTCATGCAGGAATCCATCCACTCACTTGTCCAAAAAGAAGAATTTCAAGGATAAGAATGTTTAGAAATTGGAAGTGTGAATGAGTCAGAGTTGGATTCTAGTTATCTGCATTTGTCTGTTTCAATCTTTTCCCCTATCACATTACAACTTCTGACTCTTTGCCTCGCTACATTCTACTACCTGTCATTCTAAGGAGATGCTCAAGCTTCTGGATCCAGAGGCAAGCATAGAAAGAAAAAAGGTAATACCACTTAATTCTGACCTATGTTTCTCTCTTACTCAAGAGGGTCCCCAATCAGAGTCAGAGAATATTTTCTTCCTCTTGGAGGGCATGCTCATGGTACTGACTTAAAAACAGAACGAAAAGCCATCACACTCAGGTTTGATCAGGACTGAAAGAGTAAAATCCCTCATCTCTTAGACTTCCCCTTCCTCAATATATTTAAATGAAGCAACCATAACCTTACAGAGTTAAAGGCCAGGTCAAGTAAGGCTTGATTTTTACAACCAGCCACATCTCTTTAAAATCCCCCTTGGGAGACTGGCTTGCATGACTTGAAGAAAATCCCTAACACCACTTGTTGAGTTGTGCCACATAAGTAGGTTTGGGCAAGACCACAATGGGTGGGGCAGGCAGGTAGTGTTTCCAAGGCAAAAGTAAGGCAGGTACAGATAGTCAATTGAATGCACTCAGAGGGGCAGAATGCAGGAGCGAGACAGAGAGAGAGAGCAGAGCAAAAAAGCAATGCAAAAAAGTATTAACAGTGAAATGTGACGTGGAGCTTGTGTTTGTGGAGCCTCTCAGTGCTGGAGGAGCGCAGAGTAACATTTCAATCTTTCTGTGTCAGGGGCCAATCTAAATTCACTTCTGCTTCTCCAGACACATGGAGACAAACCTTTCCCCTGAGCTGTTTTTCATTGCCAGATGCCCCAGAAAATAGGGCAGAACAGACTTTTGTCCTCTTTCCAACCACAAGTAGCCAAGGATGAGAGAAAAGTGGAGAACACCTCCTGTCTCCTTGCAAATGTAGCCAACCTCTGCAAGGCTCAAGATATGGGCACTGTCCCACCACCATGAAATCTGAGAGATCTTGCCCCAGCGTGAGCCTAACCTGTTGCACCCAGCCACTTGGCATGAATTTACACCAGGAGAAAAAGTAAAAGGTCAGGTTGGGCTCTCTCCAAGCAAGAACCCAGAGAATCCTGGAGAAACTGACATTTTAAAAATCACCTTCTCCAAGCTCCCTTGGAGGAGCATAACTTTTAACTATACCTTCGCTCCCAATCCTCAGGTTTCCTTTACAACATGTTCCCACCATGGAGGGCTTGTCGGGAAAGAGTTAAAGAAGGTGCACGATTAATTTCCCAACACTCCTTATCTACATACAAAAAGAACAACCGAGAAACCACCAGCAATTGAGCTCAGCCTTCACCTGTCTTATGCAACAGTACACACTCAAATACACTCACACACATCGCAAGCCCTGGGTCCACATCCCTCTTTAATTCGGTAGACAGTTTTGCACCTTTTTTTCCTATGCAGAACCCAGCTCTCCTGGCAGCAGAGAGATACAACCTCAGTGCCAAATGCCTTGCCGGAACTCACAGACACACAGGAACCAAAATGCATCTCATCGCTCTCCTTGGTGCTGAAACATGCTAGCAAGGAAGGGAAGGAGTGGAGCGCTCTGGACTTACCCGGGCTGGGGGTGGCAGCCAGGAGGGAGAGGACCTTCTAGCGAAGAGAATTCTTGTCTCTCAGGGCTGGAGCCAGCTGATGCTCTCACCTAAGAGCCCACCGCTCTCCGTTCTTTTCCCTTCCTCCCTTTCTGAGGGGAGGCTCTAGCAGGGCTGCGAGTGGAAGGAGAGAGAAGAGACAACCAAAATAAGGTAAAAAAAAAAAAAGTCAGGTGGCTTTACTCCACTAGTGGTAATTCCTTGGGTCAGGAAAGACCCCCCTCCTCGCTCCTCTCTCTGTGGGTCTGCTCCTGTCTATCTCTGCGTGTTGAGCCAACAGCTTTAACACAGTCGGTTTCTGCCTCTGACGTGAGCAAGATGGGAAGTCTGGAGCTGCTTTGCTCTCCCTCTCTCTCTCTCTCTCTCTCTCTCTCTCTCTCTCTCTCTCATGCGCTCTCTCTTTTCCTCTCTTGCTGAAATTTCAGCAGCATATTTTTTTTAAGCCTCTGTTTTTCCCATCCCTCTACAAGCATCCCCCTAGTGGACAGAAAAGAAAAGCATCTGGAGTTCTCTTGAATAGTCTCGATTCAGGCATAGGAACACTCCCTGCACCCACAGGCTTAGTGCTGCACCAGACAGCCCGAGTCCTGAAGAGGACAGTATTCGTTCTGATAACCTAGTAGAAAGAGAGAGGGAGAGGTAAGAATGTTTTGAGGATCCTTTGCCCACAATAGCAAGAAAAGGGTAGAATGGGATCTGGGGAGTGTAGTTGGGAGCAGAATGTTTTGGACTAAGGTCAGTTGGGAGGTTGTCAAGTATTTTAAGGTCTTGGCTCTGTCCAAGGTATCAGGGTCTGCAGTTAGGAGAGGAATGTGCCTACCCAGCACACCCAGAGATAGCAGTGGGAATTCCAGGACCAAGGGGATGGCACCTAACTAGCACGTCATCCAACTTGACAATTTAGCTTTAATGAAAGCTAACACAGAAACTACCTGGGAAGACAGAGCCTTAGAACATGTCAGGAAGAGATAGAAGTGGCCTTGTTGGACATATGGAGAGCCTCAGCAGATAAGGAGCCTCAGTGGGTCACTGCTCCCAAGATCACAAAGGATATTTAACTCACTTTTACACACACAATTTCACATCCCCCTTAAAGGTGTCCTAGTACTGTATTGAGCTCTACAACTTGATCCCTACTGTCACTCATTTGCTGGACATTTTGCTTCTCTATAGCTCAATCTCGCTGTTTGTAAAATGTGGATAATGCTGCCCCCTCCCTACTGAAGAGGAATTTCGAGGGAATGGTGTAATATAGAGACACAGAACCTCAGGGTTGGCAGGAAATTTGAAGGTAATCTTATCCAAACACTCTCCTTATGTTTGACTCATCTTTCACAAATAACAATAGTTAGAATTTATAGAGTATTCATAGCAGCTGCTAGGTACTGCTATAAGCCTTTACATGTTAGGTCATTTGACCCATGCAATAATCCTATAGTGTGAATGATATGATTGCATTTTATAGAAATTGAGGAAATTGAGGTGCAGAGAATGAAATAACTTTCTTTAACATCATGCAGTTAGTGCATAACAGGGGTGGGTTTGGGACATGGGCCATCTGACCCCAGAGCTTCCTCTCTAAACCATCATGTGCAATAAATGTCACTCCAAAAGTGACAACATCTAAAATAAATAGAGGACAGCACCATAGCGATCATTACTTCTATTTATGATAAAGTGCCTAGCTTGTTATAATAAATTTACATGTCACTGAGTTTTTAAAATAAGACATTTACAACTATAGGTGCCAAACAAACTGTGGGATTGCTATTACTGATGAGAATCCCCTAGGAAAATTAATTCTCTTAGAGATTTGCATAGCTTCACATATAGAAAACTAGTCATAAATCTCATGAAATTGGAAACCATTGGGCTTTAGCATCAGATCAGAAGACAGATCACACAATTTCTGTATCAAAACAGATTGCTGCACAGTGCCTAGTGCCATGCTAGGATGGAGCCAGTGATTTGATAAACTGAATTGTTGCAATGCAAACTAATAAGCACTCTGTGAGATATTGGCATTTCTTCAGAGTCTCAGAATCGTGAATTCCTTACTTTTTGTTGTTGTTGTTGTTTTCCTTGGATCAAAAGTGAATGGGGAGATCAAAAATGGAATATACTAGTTAACAAATTGTGGTTCCTGTCTTCATAGGGTTTCTCAATGTGTGAAGAAAAAGCAAGAGAAACAGACCTTTCTAGTTCAGAGACTAAGTGCTGAGACAGGGGCAGAGGCACTGTAATAAGTAAGCATGTGGAAGAGATGACTACTCTTTGAGAGCTGAGGACTTAATAACATCTAAGGTGATGCCTGAAAATGCCATGTTTTTTCAGTAAACTGAGGGTGGGAAGTGAAGCTGACAACACAGTATATCCAAGTTTATGGAGTTAAAACAGCACGGTTTGAATTTTCCAAGGTGAGCATTACCCTCCTATTTACAAATGGAGAAACTGAGGCTCAGGGAAGTTAAGTAACCTGATTAAGATCACACTTCTACTAAGAACAAAACCCCAAGTCAAAATCATTCAAAGCACATGTCTTTGATTCTAGGAGCACCCTCTTTTGAGATATCATGATGTATTTTGTCACTTAGACACACACACAATTTAATAAAGTGTTTCAATGGCACACATGATAACAAAGTGACGATGTGGCAACTACAAGAAGCAGAACATGTGACCCATCACGATGAGATGAGAAGCTACAGGAAGACACTAGTTAGTTCAAAAAAGAGGAAATTCAGGATGGAAGAACTGTTTTTGCTGGATGTGAAGTTAGCACATGTATTAGTGAGTGGGAATATTTTTGAAGTACAAAAACACTGACTACTGGTCATTGAAAGGGAGGATGAATGTAGAAAGAGCATTTTCAGGTAAAGTGTTATGGGAGCTGAGAGGAGGAAGTGATCCTTCTGTTTCAGAAGAATGATGGGGCCTTTGCAGGGGATTTGGCCACTTTGCTAGATCTTTAAAAAGTAGGTTTATAAATAGTGTTCCATTGTACCCAGACATTTTATGTGTGAAAAACATGAGATTTGAGCCACATTAACAAACAGTGAGACATTGATTAAATGGAGAGAAAAGGATCATTTTAAGTAGAAGCAGGACAAACTGAGAGGTGGACAGTTTTGGGAAGAGTAGAGAAGTGAGATTGATGGATGAATTTGTTTCAGGACACAAAATTGGGAAAGATGTAAAGATATATAGTCCTAGAAATGTCTAGGCAATGGTTAGAGCATGTATCTGGAGCTCAGTTTGGGCTTTGGGGTTGTGATATAGATCCAGAGCCCATTTGCTTGGACATGATGGTCAATGGGTAAAACCATAGCAGGAGAGAAAATGAAGAAGATTAAGGACAGAATCCCAGTTCTATTTTCTTAATCCATGGGATAAATTTTATATTTCTTTAGTCCATGAGATGGAAGTGCTTGATACCCAAGAGTTATCTACAAAATACTTACCGATTGACTCATAATAATAACTCAAATACATTTATGAAAGATAATGCTGTATTGGGTTGAGGTCAGCTATTGGCTCCTTGTCTTCTGATCTACTCTTACAGCAGATGACCTGTCACAATCTTCCCTTTGAAGGCTGATAGTAACTGGCCCCTGAACTTTGTTTTCACGGAGCTCTCCAGCTCCTGAATCCTCCTTTGTGTTGATATTTCTGTCCATTCTTGCAGCTAGACCAAACTGAGCATCTCCTCAAGCACTCAGATATCTCAGAAATTCAGGGGCCACAGTGCAGCCACCAGGGTATAATTTCTCAAGGAAATATCAGTATCACGGTCAGCATTCTGAAAGGCCCTAGGATCCACCCTTCCAGAACTTGTTTTGGACATAGGGACTCAGCGAGTTTAGATGGGGCTTTAAAAAAGAAAAGTTAATATAGAGCTCTGCTTTGAAACATGGTGAATCCAAAGTAGCAAAGGGGAGGCCTCAGTTCCCAGGCCAGCCAAGACCAACACCATACCACTCTTCCAATGAGTTTAGAAGGAAGAAGTTTGGTGTAAATATCAGAAAAGATGGAGCTCTGGCCAAAGAGAGGAGAGGAATAGTGGACTAGACCATCCCATTTGGGAAACCATTAGCAAGTAAGACTTCTTATTTCCCAATCCTACTCTTCTACACAATTTCTGACCTTCCCCTCTGTCCTTTTCTAAAGTCTACATTTATCTGGACACAGTTATGTGGGATTATATATCATTGCCATTTCTTCCTATAAAGCCACCAACTCCTTAAGGATAAGGTTTGCTTTTAAGGAACATCTAGATGTATATTATGAAGTTCTGTGCACCCAGAAGAGGGGAATATTAGGAAAGAGGGACAGAGGAAAGGAGAGAGACAGAGACAGACAGAGACAGAAACAGACATAGACACAGACAGACACAGACACAGACGCAAACACAGACACAGACACAGAGAGATACCTTCAAACTAAGGCTCAAGTCTACTATCTTTGGAAGAGGGGAGAGAGGAGTAACAAGAATAAAGATTGGGAGATACTATTTGGCAGATAGTTTTTTCCTTTGTTTTTCTGACTCCAAATTTTTTCCCCATAGCAAAGATAAGGAAGCTAGATACTTTATGCAGTCTCAACGTGACTCTATGACCCACACTGGGAAGAAGATCCTTGCCATGACCTGCCCACTCTGCATTCATACCTAATTACACAGACCTAATTACAACAGGACATTTGCTGCTATATTCTGTAAGTAGAAGGCCCAAGAGTGACATCCTATAGTTAGGAAACTGGGGTGTTAGTTACAGTGGTGTAGGAAATATGCGATGCTTTTAAACCAAGGAAGCATTTTAGCCCTTTCTGGGAGGAGGGAGAAGACTATAGGGTCCCAGAGTTTTGTCACAGAACCTGGGTTCACTCCCATGCCACAATGTTTACCATACATGAACGCAGGAGCTTCTGTAAAGAATGGGAGCTTATGCCTTCCCAACATCTCCCTGGCAGACACTTGGGTGCCAAATATTCAGGCCACCCTGAAGAAGCTACCCTGAGGGCTCCTAAGCCTTTCAATTGGGGTCTTTGCCTTATGTGTTTCCCATAGGGTTTGTGATGAAAGGGAAGAGCAAGGAGCAGAAATCGCCAACAGTCAGAGCTGTCTAATGGCCCAGCTCAGGAAGGACAGCCACTTGTCAGGACATTGTAGAGACATTTGAGCATTAGCTGGGTGGTTGGAATAAATGACTCATCCATTTCCTTTCAACTCAGATAATGTGAAATGGTATTGTCCTAATGACTAAACGATCTGCTTAGGAAGGACTATTTCCAGATCCGGGACTTATTTTCTGGGAGATGGAGGAGAGGGTTCTTAAAGATGGCCCTGAACATAATGTAGCTGAAATGCTGACCCTCACATGGATACAGAATGCCCTGTCTCCTTAAAGCCAGTGCTAGTCTTGGTTCTGTCCCTGCCTGACTCAGCATGACTTGGTCTCTTCTTTGCACAAAAGGAATGGTGCCGGGGAAGAGGCCAGGAGTGCCAGCTACTACCGCAGAGACAGGACGACTGAGCTTATAGATGAGGAAAAGTGGCCCCAACAAGTCTCTAGAGCACTGAGGTGTAGAGTTAACCTAGAAGAAGAGCAAGTCTTATAAATGGGAACTTTGGTGAAAAGCCAGGATCTGCCTGTTGTGTTAGGGAAACAGGTAAGAAAGGACCACTGCCTCAAATCTCTCTTCTATTCTGGTGTCACAAGAGAGTAAATTCCTTCATGGTAGACTATGGGAGCTATTACATTGCTTCTTGAATAGATCTTCCCCATAACATTTTTGTTCTTCTAGAATGAAATCTGCCCATCCTCCATCCCAGACACTGCCTGGAAACTTGATCTAAGTCTGGTCATAGAAGTTCCTCATTCCCATAGACACAATGAGGGGTTTGGGCTGGGCATTATTCCAAGAAAAGCCAATCAGAATCTTCCTCAAAAATTGAGTAAAGAAGTCTTTTTAATGGGTTACCCAATAGGAGCTGTATATGCCTAGAGTTGACTATAGTCATTTTCCCTGGCTTTATAGAGAAATTTGATCTATATTTATAAATAATGATGCCAATACCCAGCAGAAAATAGAGCCAAATACCAGGACAAAAAAGCCCAGACAATATTGTTTAAGGTCCTTGAGTCAACCAGCCCTGAATTCTCAGTTAGGTGAGCCAATAAATGCTCTTTCACTTACACTAATTTGTGCTGTTTTTTTGTAGAGCTAGCTTAACTTTTGAATCTTCTAAGGTTCATGGAAAATTCCAGTCCCCCTTAGGTACAAACCTTCATACAGAGTCAGGAATACCTAAATGGGAAGCTGAGGACTGGCTATTACTTGGAACACCAGACCAAATGCAGGAGTGGGGCCTGGATTGGGCACACAGAGAAGAAAGATAAACCTTCCCTTCCTTGTCATTCTGCTAAAGGACTAGTTCTGAGACCCAAGCACTTTTTCTTTGGGAGAATAGAAAAGAGGCCCAGTGAGATGATAAGGTGACTATCACCACTTCTATGTGGGAGATGATAGAACAAGGGAAGAAGTGGGTGGGACCTGCCTCAGAGTATGTTAGGAGAGCTCTGTGCTTACTTGTGCTTCCAGACAAAAAGGCTGTGTTCTAGGACCAGTGACTATTGGTATAAGGGAGCTTTGGTGTCATTTGTGAATTCCTCACCTGTACTAGGATGTAAACCCCAGGGACCACATTCATTCCTAACAAGCCTGTCCTTCTCCACCCCTAGAACCCCAGTGTACTCAGTCTGGAACACCTTCAGCCTCTCAGTTCCCTTGGTTCCTGTTTGGGCACAGCTGGCTCAGACTCTGAGCAATCTTCCTGTTCTGGGAAGCTGCAGCCCTGAATCAATGTGAGCAAGTTTGAGCTGTCTCACTGTGAGGCAGGCACCCCTGTATGCCTCAAGCTTCTGTGCATAGAACCCAACCAGCTGCAGCCTGCCTGAGGAGGCCATCCACTGGGTGATGGAATTCTAGCCAAGGAGGGGTGCAGCTGAGCCTCTGGCTTCCCAGTCTGCCTGCCAGCCAGCAGGAATCGTTAACTACATCCAGAGAGTGAGCCAGGCTTCCCACACTAAATTAGCAAGAGCCAAGCAGATGTCTCCCTTCAATGCAGCAAAGAATTAGATGGGAAGGAGCTGACTTCCTTCCCCTTGTGTTACAGACAAGGGCAACTAGAGAACCCAGGGCAGGTGCCTTTCCTGTGCCCGCAACATACCAGCACTGCACTGCCCACCCTGCCCTCCATTTTTACTCTCCCTGGATGCCCCGGGCCAGGTTTCCTTCCTCATAAACTTCTCAGTTTGATTTAGTTCTTAGAATCCTAGATCTCATTGCCCATTGTCTTTGAATAAGAAATAAAGGCTCCATGTTAGGGGTGCAACTTTTGCGTTGGCTGTTTTAGAAACGTCAAACCTTCCTCACAGCATCTTTCCCTTGAGCCCCACACCACTGTAGTCTCTCAGCCTCCACTCCTGTGGGACAGCTCTGGACTGAGACACTTGGCCCTCCAGAGCTTATGAGAGTTGCTATGGTTTGATCGTCTTGAGTTCCCTCCATAACTCACATTGAATCTTAATCTCCAAGGCAAAAGTCATAAGAGGCGGGTTCTGTGGTATGACAAGGCCATGAGGGTTTCACCCTCAATAATAAAATTTGTGATCTTATAACAAGGCTTGAAGGAACTAGCTTTCTGCCTCTCAGTTTCTTCTTCTGTCATGTAAGGACACAGCAACATGGCACTATTTTGAATGCAGACACAAGGACGGGCTCATCAGACACTGAACCAATGGCAGTTTGACCTTGGACTTCTAAGCTTCCAGCACAGTAAGAAATTCATTTCTATTGCAATCATGCATCACTTAATGAAATGCCAAGTTAGGCAATGTCATCACTGTGCGAACATCGTAGAGTGTACTTACACAAGCCAAAACAGCTAGGATGTTACTAAGTGACGTAGCAGATGGCTCTATACACAGTACATGACTGTAGCTATAAATCATCCATTCTCAAATATTTTATTATAGCTGCACAAATGGACTATGCTGGGGACAGGACCATGGTCCATCCTGGATTGCTGTCATTGGCCTACAACCCTGCATCCTTCATTGCCTCTCAGACTGACTTCTGCAGCTGAGTCCTCCCACTTGCAATGATCACACTGGTATCTCATTCCTCAGCGCAGATGCTCTGCAGGTGGGAGAGAATAATTAGGAAAGCCCGGCTTCCTTGCTGGGCTACCTTGGTGGAGTTTTTGATCTGGCATCTGTACTCTGAGAGTCTGGTAAAGGTACAACCCTTTCTCAAGTGTAAGATTGAGATTTCAGGGGTCTCTTCCTCCTAGGGCAGCTGCCAGATTACGTGGGTTAATTCACAGAAAGTTCTTGAAACCCCTGTTACTGGGTTCTCTTCATGTTCACTACTCTTCAACAAACATTTCTGTACATATATATATAAATTTTAAAGTTCCTTGCTCTTACCTTGGTCCTGACTTTATAAATAAACTTTACAGATAAATGTTCTTTCTGGATTTAGCATTTCTTTGGCTTTTTGCTGGGCTCCACATTAATAGGACTCTATAACTTTGGTTCTTGAGGATCTTGTCAGGTTATGTAAAAAAAAAAAAAAAAGTAAACCGTTTCAGTGGTGAAGGAGGCAAGAATGAGAGCAGGGCGCTTCAGAGCTGGGTTTAAACTTTTACAAGGCCACTTCCCCAATACACAACTCTGCCTAGTTGTCTGTCTCACCGCGTGCCAAGGCCTCACAGGGATGAGGCTGTGATTCCCTCTCTGGCTGTCCTATGGGCCACTGGAACAATGGGTGAGAGTTTTCAAAGCAGTGTCTGAAATACAGTAGAAACTCGACAGCGGTTTGTTGAATGTGAACACCTGCCTGCTCACACCTGCCTGCTCCCTGACTACTGGACCCCGTCAGAGCCATCTTTCCTGACACCTCCCCTTAAATGACCATAGATATTGCCACCTTCCAATGGCCTCTCCCAGTCTCGTTTTTTACTAAATCCCTCAGTCCCGGGTGGCGTTTGTTCATGGTGCTTTAGACGGAGCGCGCCATCACACATCTTTTTTAAACTTTAGTTTGAGACAGGATCTCACTAGATTGCTAAATTGCCCAGGTTGAGCTCAAATTTGTGATCCTCCTGCTCAGCTTCCCAGAGCGCTGGGATTACAGGTGTACATCACCACGCCCAGGTCCGGTGGTGGTTTATAGTTCACTTTCTGAGTGTTTGTTGCCCAATTCCCCATTGCACTTATTCTCCCAGAGGGCAGCCCCTGCCCGAGTCATGCCTTGCAGCCTAGAACAGCTCTTGGCTCCACCCAATGCCTTCCATACATTATTTCCTAGTCATTTTTAGTGCCTTCAGAACAAGTTTTATGGCAAGTAGAAGGTTTTGAATCAGGCTAAATGGAATTTAAGCCTTTCCTTTCCTACCTTCAGAAATGTAAGCTGAGCTCCTGTTTTTATTTTTGTAGAATAGAAAAAAATATATACCGTGGGGTGATTGTGAAGATTAAGGGAGATGGTAGCACCTGGACAGTGATTGACATCCAGAGGCGGTCCATTAAATCCTTGCAGAATGAGTAAAGGAAGGCAGGAGAGACTGTGCAGACTCCTTTTTATCCGCTCTCCCACCTTCCTGACTCCCTCGCCCTTCCTTCCCTGCCCCAGGCTGGCACACTGGGAGCCCTGCTAATCCTTCAGCCACAGGGCATCTGTCCCACCAAGTGCCTGCTAGCAACAGCAATCTGGATCAGTGTTAGAAGTTATTACCCTTTAAAGCAAGGGTCGGCCACTGTTTTAGCTCAAGTGCCACAAATATGGAACAGATTTTGCCAGAAGCACCAAAATGGCCAGAGGAACATTTTTCCAATTTTTAGAAATACATCGGTAGTACCCACTGGCACTGTGACCCCATTTGGCTTTTTCTATCAGCCTTTAATATGCACTTCCTGTATCTCTTTCCATCTTGCCACTGTTTAGTAAAGACTTTTCTTCCCCTCCCTTCTATTTTCTACAGCCTTCCCTTTTGGCATTAACCCCTGTCTTTCCTGAGAAGCATGACCCTCGCATGCTATTCTCAGTGCTATTTGTTCTGCATTGCCCTGCCCACCACACACCTTTTTTAACTTCTTCTCTCCAGAAGGGAGGAGGTAGGAGTGTCATCATCATGAGGCCCAGGTCACAGGAGACCCTAGTGGGTCCCCATCCCTTCCTCTTCAAGCAGTCACCATGGCATTTTTTGTATCATCCTGTTAACAAGTGGAAAAACTTGCAAGCCCAGTTAAAACAATACAAAGACTCTGTAGGATCTCTGAAGTCATGGACGGAGTGGGAGTCATTGGTAGCTCTCTTGGAGCACAGGTTCTAATCTTGACCAGGGACTTGTCACTCTCCCCAAGGCCGGTCACCCTTCCCCTCTTCATCTACCTATAAGTGCTTGAGTTCGCATTTCCTGTCCTGAAAAAACTGACAACAATAATCATTACTGTGTTCTCCACACGTCTTAAAAGGGCTCTAGACAGCTGGGGAAAAGAGGCCTTGAATACCTCAGCGTTAACACAAGTACGAATCGATACCACTTTTTGACAAGAATTTTGCTTCGTTTTGTTTTATTTGCAAATTAGAAAGCAGCCCAGATTTAAGAGTTTGTATTTTCCGGTTTGGAGTAGCGCTGTTGGAAAGTGTCACCTGAACAGCTTGCAATCAGAGTTTCGTTTCTTTGACCTCTTAGGTAAACTGTCCCTTTGTGTATCAACATTTTAATTTCACACATTGTGTGGGACTAATCCAGGGCCAGATCCAGCAAAGACCTGCTCTGAGGCCCTTTACTGATGCTACTCTGAAGGGAGAGTTTTGACTTCTTTTGAATCTGATACAGTGCTGGGCACCTTGAAATGACTGGGGCCTCCTTGTGATGAATTCAAATTTATCAGCTGCTTAGGGATAATCAAAATAAAGCTGTTTCTTATAAAGGACAAACCAAGTGTCTCTGGATTTTATAAAGTAAAAAGTATTTTAAGTGGCACAGATATTCAGACTAAAAGAGAAAGAGGAAGATATATTAGGGGATATAGACATAAAAAATTATCAGCCAGGCATTGTGATAAGCACTTTACATACCAAATTTCATTTATTTAAATGCTTAAGTAGAAAAAATTGAGGAGATAGGTTTTCTAAGTAGCTAAGAGCATACATTTATCCTGTACCAGGGAATAAAGATGAATGAAAGGCACTGGTAAGAAAGAAGGTAAAGGGATTCTTTGCAGAGATCATTTTTAGTCTGGGCTGCTAGCCAGAGGTATCTAGAAGAAAGGAAATAATGAACTTGTAGATTGTCAGAGCTGGAGAGAGCCACAGATCACAGTTGCCCATCCACCGTGCTCTACCTGACAAATGAGGCCACCACAGTCCACAGAATAGAAGTGACCCACCCACTCTGATGCAGAAAGAACTACCTAGTGTCCACTTCCAGGACAGGGTCTTTCAGGAAAACTGAACTGTCCCTGCTCCCCCATCAACAAGTATTTAAGTCACCATGTTTTTTGAACAACAGTATCATTTTCCATTGAGTATCGTACATGCCACTGTAATCTGTCTATTACTGTACATGGGTTATCACCATCATCACTCAGTGCACTGAAAGGGTCCTTGGCTCATGACTGAGCTCACTAATCCAACGCATCTGTTCATGGTGCCAACCAGCTTCATCCTGGAGTCACAGTCATTTACTAGTAGTTTACTAGTACTAGTAGATACCTAAGTACCGAGGACAGAAGTATGGCAGGAAAGAGCATGGTGGCCACCAGGCGGCCGGTGTCATGGGTGAGGCTGCCAGGGTCACCACCAGCTTGCATTTGTCCAGAGAATCACTTTGCACTGCACAACCCATTTAGATTTTGCTGGACCTTTGCAAAGGACACAGAACAGTAATTCTCAATCTCATTTCCCAGGAAAGTTGTGTAGGCTGTAAATATAAATAATTGACAATAAATAGTACAGTTAAAAACACAAGTTTAATACAAATAATAAATGATAATATAATATTAAACAATGGACAATATTTACACAGCAAATAAGTTATGGAGACTAAGGTCACATTTTTTCAGGGCTGTATTTCCTATACAACAATGTATCTTTTCATTCATTTCTTCATAACAATCTTTGTAAGTTAGGTATCCATTTCAGAGAGGAGACGACTGACGGGCAGAAAGTTTAAAGAAAGCTCAACGCTGTATTCAGTGGCTTCGTTCAGGACATTGTCCCAAGGAACATGGCCACAGCTCACTGCTTGCAGTCATCAAATTTCCGTTCCCTCACTGCCTTCCACACAAGCAAACACATGGGTCCTTCATTCCATAAAAGAGGCAAGCCAGAAGTTTTATGCACTTTATGTTATTTTCCTAGGTAACTTAGAATCGCTCGTTTTAAGCTTAATTACAAGGGGAAAGAAAATTCAACTTTCAAAAGCTGTAGGTAGGAGCCCACCTTCCTGTGAGGCAGGTAATGGTCCGGAGTCCCAGAGGACGGCGGGGCAGGCCGTGCACGAGCGCCCCTAGAGGACCATCGGGGAAGGAGCAGGAAAGGGGAGCGCGCGCTTTATACAACAGACACTCAAAGGGTTTTGTCTGTAATCTAAAACATCTTTAAATCCATCTAATGCCCTGCAATCAAAAGCTAAGTTATCTAGTATCAAGAGCAAGGGAGTGCATACGTACAGGAAGAGAGGTGGGAGATGGAGAGAAAACTCCAGGGCGGAAAGACGCTCCAGTCAACAGGTGGGGCGGGGGGGGGGCAGCCAGAGAGCGAGCAGAATAAGCAGGATTTGCAAAAGGACCTAGGAGAGAAAATGAGATTTTGGAACGGCGGAGCTGCGAGATGGGGGTGGGAACAGTGAGCAGCTCGTCTCAGGATGGCCCACTTCCTTCCTTTCCGCTCTGCCACTTTGAGGATTCCTGCTGCTGGAGCGGCTTCCTCAGGACAGGGATGTGGTGAGCCTGAGCCCTGCCATCAGTGACATGAGTGTGGCACCATCTTTGAGGAAGGGCTGAAAATAGATACCATGATTTTTGAAAATGGCACAAAAAAATTCTATGGATTTCTATGAATTCCCAAGTCACTAAGTCCAATAATAAGAGCACTCACTTCTCAATCGTGCTCCACCTGAGGAATCTGCTCAGTTCTGATGTTTGCAGAGTGGAAGAAATATGTGACCTGAATATGTACCAACCATGGCAGCTTCTAGAGAATCGTCTCCAGAGAGCTTGCATTCCAAATCTGTCACTGTTTCTGTGTTTATGGAATAGACCACACAGTATGAGATATGGGGCTTTGGAGGGGCTCCTGAGCATCGCTGCATGAGTAATGCAGTCAGGACCCCTGGTCAGAAGCATATGACCATCAACTGAGGGAACTCTGAGAAACTGAAAATTTATAGAAAGTGGCCCCCTGCAGACTTTGATGGGGTTGTCCCAAAGGTGACACACTTGGGATGCACATGCTCACTATCATCTGCTTTTTGAGAAGCAGGGTCCCATGACTGTCTTGGTGAAGGGTCTCCTAGTGTGTACCCTACAGCAAATAAATTAAGCTTCAAGTGATGACTCCTGGGAACAGATAGATCTTGGGGAAGACATGTTCCTTGGGGAAGAGTCACCAAGAGAATAATAAGTAAGGAGGGCCATGCCCAAAGACAGAGTCCTGATGACAGGGAGGAAGCATGGGGCTGAGAGGTACCAACTGGGGTCCCCATGAAAAATTAGGCTCCATGGGTACTTCTCTTCCATCAGCTAGGTGAAGAAAGAACATTCTTACATCTTTCTCTTGCATTCTATAAGGGAGCACCACAGTGCCACAGACCAGGGGATTTAAAATGACAGGAAAAAAAAAAGTCTCAAAGCTGTGGGGGCTAGAAGTCCAAAATCAAGGTGTCAGCAGCACTGTCCTCCCTCTGAGACTCTAGGGGAGGGTCTTTGCTTACCTTCCAGCTCTTACAGGGCATTGCTTGGCTGGTTGCTACAGCACCATCTAGCTCTACACTCAGGAAAAAGAAGGAGCTTTGTTAATTAGCCAGCAGTTTCTGCTACATGTCCCAAGTCACATATGTATACGCAATTAATTTTTGGAAATCTGACAGAAGAATAAGTTTTTTTTTTCTCCTTCTTGTTGGCCACTTGTCACAATGGATAGCGTGATAGGTTATGTAACTTTAACCAACCACATGTTTTCTATCAGGACTTTGAATCTTGAGCAAAAGGCACAAAAGGGGCACCTGAAAAGGTGTGAAAGGCACAGAGCACCTGAAGATCCTTTTCACCACACAGTGGTGGTGACAATGGTGCAGCCTCTTGTGGTGACATGGTTCAGCGAGTAAGTTCCTAACCCAGGCTGACTGATGTCTCCATTCTGCCTCCCACACGCACTCCACTGACCTTTCTTTTCATGGTACCATATGGTCACCTCTATCATTTAAATAACACCACATGGCTTTGTAGTGGGAAGAAAGTCTGAGAACAGCTGTGCTAGATGTAAAGAGATAAAATCTCTTGGAAATCACAAGACTCTCACCACCTGCTATCACTAATGACTGCAGAAATTCAGGAGATTACCCCTTTATTACAAGTCTTCTACTGAATGAAAGAGAAACAAGTAGAAAAAAAGTTTCGAGGCTCCAAACCCAGTGAACTGAACAGGTATCTTGACTACCCACTACACTTCCTGGTTCCTGTCTGGTTCAGTAGAAAACTCACAAAAGGCATCCTGCCCACTCCCAGGGGCTAGTAGTAATTTAGTGCTGGATTTTAACAGTGAAGCTCAAAAGATATCATCTTCCATGCCTCCCCTTTATCTCCAGGGGCTATTCCACTGCTGTCTCCTCTGCAGAAACCTAGACTGCAGTGTTTAACTGAGTACTTTGGAAGGGTATCTTCTCAGTCTCTCCTCTGCAGAAACCTAGACTGCAGTGTTCAACTGAGTACTTTGGAAGGGTATCTTCTCAGCCTCACAGTCTTTCACTTCCTTTAGCCACCTCACCCTTCTCCTAATGGCACACAACATGGTAGACACTGCAAATGCCACAGTCCATCCTCCATCTTCACTGGGGACATGCCTCCGAACCAAAGAAGACAACTGGTCTGAAAGCGAACGTCCCACCTGCAGGAGGAGGAGCCAGCCTAGAGAAATGTGGTCAGCAGCTGTCTCAGAAATGGTACAGAAGGCATCGAGTTCTGGCTGAGGAGATCTGGTTCAGAGAGTCACAAGGGTTCATGTGAAAGCCACCTTAGGGATTATTTAGTCCAGAAGTTTTGAAGCAGAGAAACCCTGTCTTCAAATAAAATTCCACAGTGAGTCTCAATGTACAGCAGGTAAAAGTAGAGTGCTCTGATGGTAGGAGGTGGAGAAATCCTAATGCCCTGGCCACCTCGATCCCATCCCATCTTCTCCGTGAGCCTGGAAGCACTGGCAGTTCCAGGCCTCTCCAATGGGAAGCCACAATCCTATCCAACTGGTTGTTCCTCTTATAAGGAGTCGGAGGCTCGGCAAGTTTAGGCATGCCAATAGCTGGAAGCAGTGCTGCCTGATTCCCATGCCTGCTCTATTTCCACAGAATTTACCATTTTCTGACTCGGTTTCTTGGCCATTAAAATAAGGGGCCCCTGGGGACCAAGGGTGTGTGAAAGCACAATGAAAAACCTTATGCTCTTGCGACTGCTTTATAAAGTGAGAAATGGAATTCAGTGGTGCTTCTTCAAAACTCCTTGTTCCTATTCAGACTTCTCCTTCTTCACCTCTGTATGCAAAGGGAAGCTGAAGAACTGGGCCTTAAGACCCTTGCAAGGCTCCCCACAAATAGGTCTCCAGTTCTGGCCACAGAGGGCACGGAGTGCCCACAAAAGTGAGGCTGGTTGTCCTCAAAGGGATCTTAACATCTGAGAAGCACCCTCCTCACTGCCAAAACACCTGCTTTGCTATTTAAAAGGAGCTGTAGGTTTCTCAGGAGAGTCTGAAAAGCCTCCTTTTCTTACTGCAGCAAGTACCTCAGGGCTGCCTACTCAGAGCTCAGCTCCCTCCGTGAAGCTTTACCTAACCTGCCACTGTTTCCCTCTCAGGGAAGATGACCAGGGCTTCAATTAGCAGGAGCTTGGACCAGATTTTCAAAGAGCAGCCTCTGATTCCTCTGAGGAAGAGGGAAACTCTGCTATGATTTGCATGTGTCCCCCAAAGTTCATGTGTCAGAAACTTAACTCCAAAGCAGTAGTGCTGAGAGGTGATTAGGTGAGTGAATTAGCATCGTAATCACAGGAGCGAGTGGGTCAGTTATCTCTGGGTAAAAGGGTGAATTTGGTCCTTTGCCTCTTCACATGTGCATGTGGTTTCTTGGCCTTTTGCCTTCTGCCATGGGACAACATAGCAAGAAGGTCCTCCCTGGGTGCCATCCCTCCACCTCGAGCTTTCCAGTCTCTAGAACTTTAAGAAATAATCGCAGTTCTGTATAAATTATCCACTCTCAGGTGTCCTGTTATGGCAGCACAGGACAGGTGCCCCTGACATGGAGAAAGCAGGAGCTGACAATGCTGTGATCTCATTCTCAGGGCTGGGAAAGAGCAGAGAAGTCAAAACAGATTGCTTGTTCTTCCCTCTAGAGATGAGGGAAGCCGGAGGGATACAGGTGCCTGCACATCCTTACCTGCAGCTCCTGAGCTCCCAAGCAGGAGAGGGCCAGGGAGGGTGCCTCCAGGGGATGGGATTGAAAGTGGTCAGGTCCTTCCTGTTGCCCCAGGAGTCTACCCCATGTGACTGGACCTCTTCCACAGGCCCATCCTCAGATCCAACATGAATCCTGCAGTGAGAATATTATCAGCTCCACCGACAGATGACCAAACCGATGCCCACCAACGACAAGGGTTTAGCCTGCATCGTGCAAGAGGACTTCGGCAAGCACAAGCTAACGGGGCTTTTGCACTCCAGTTTATACTGCTGATCATCTGATGGAACATAGGTCTCTCTTGCCTCTAAGGGGTTAGGGGAGATGGTGTGAGATGTGAGACGTGAGATGGAGATGTGAGATGTGAGATGTGAGATGGCAAAGGGCCCTGCTGAAAGCCAAACACAAGGCAAGAAGCCTGAGAGAAGAGTTTGGGGCTCTGGGGAAGCCCTAAACCAGGGATTGTACCTGAGAGTCTTAGCTCTAGACTTCCCCCAGACTAGGGAGAGGCAGCACCCAAGGGCAAGAAGCATTGTCTGCTGTAGGAAAGGTGTCTGTACTGCAGTGAGAAGCACTGAGGTCAGACAGGAGAAAGAATTTCACGATGTGAGGCGTACCGTTTCAAATTGTGTGAGGAAATGGTATCCAGATCTTCAAGGGTGGATGATATCTCTGAAATACTTCTTTAATGTTTGTCTTCTCCACAAGGTCAAGGCTACATCATGTCCGCCCTAGACAGCAGGCCTAGTTTCCATCTGCCTCCTAAGCCATCCAACCAGTGACAGAGGTGTCCTGTGAAGCCAAGTCTGATCTGCACTGTCCTCTTCTCTGCCTCACTTTATCCTTCTCTTCACCTGGAAATTCTTGCTTATCCTTCAGGATTCAGCCCAGGTGTTTCCACCACTTGACAGCTGTCCCAGCCACAATGAGTCCAGTGTCAGTACAGTCCATGTCTGTCTCCCCAATTTGGCAGCAGTCTTTGAGGAATGCAAGTCACAATCAGCTCATCTTTTGACATGCAGGGCATGGCTGGGAGGGTCCCAGTGCATGCGTGATGATTAGACCTGAACGCATCCAGCTGTAGGAGTCCAGGGTGTCAGGATGAATGGACTTTTCTTTTTCAAGGTCTGTGGGTGCTGGGTTTGACACATAGGAAAGGCTCCATTCTATGGTCTTCAAATCCAACATGGAATCTTCATCCACCCATAAAAAATACCAGGAGCAACAGAGAACAACCTCCTCAAATCTCATTCAGAATTGTAATAATGATGTGACTGCAAGTCCCCAAGATAAAAATAAAGGATAACTTATGATAGAAGGGAATATGTGATGTTCACCCTTTAGAAGACAGAGAAGAAGGCAATGAATTTACCACATTCATAATTACTCTTCCCTTGGACCTGGTGACCTCCTTGGTCAGGTAAGCCTGCTCAGTCTGAATGATCACGGGAAGAACACAGGGTTAGTTCTTCAGGTGGCAGCTCTGGCTCTCCAGCATGGCCAGAGATTGTCTAATGAGAATTTTACTGTGGCTCTGAGGCCAGGGAGTCTGCACATAACAGTGGGTGGATGGATTCTTACAGCCATAAATTAGATCTCTTGTTCATTGTTTTCCAATCAAGGTGTGAAAAGTCCTTGCTCTGTATCTATTGTGCCATGGCTAATTTTACTGGGAGAGAAGACCTGAGGGCAGCGTCTGCAGGTAGCCAGTTAGTCTGCACCTGCCCCTGCCTCTGTCCCACTATCTGCCCACAATATGAATGGCCCTCCAGCACACCTTCCAGGCTAGTAGCTGCAAGGGAGGAGGCCACCAGGGTCACATTAGAGAGGGTCTCTTCTTCCCCAGCCACTTTCCTCAAAAGTGTGGGCACACATTAAGAGAAAAATATCATGGTTTGGTTTTGGTTGTGTAAAAAGGCAGAGGATTAAATTTAGCAGCCTGCCTGGAACACATTCCCCAGGGAACATCTACCCTTTAGAGAGAACTCAGGAGAAATGTCTCCAGAACACAGCAATCCACCCCCAGTGGTGTGGGGATCAGACTTCAGCCCTCGTTTCTCAGACGGAAGTCATCAGCTGGTGCCACTTCAACAGAGAGCATCAATGGCTCCCACTCCGTCCCTGCTCAAGATCCTCCAATGCCTCCCACTGCCTCCAAAGTTTAACTTAACTAGAAGGACCCTCAAGGAACTCTAGAATCTGAGCTCCACTAACATTCACTCAGTCTATCATGACTGTATACTTCCTGGTGACGGTTTTGTGCAAGACGTGGCGAATGCAGAGATAGAATCACGGTGATAGGGGTGTGGTCCCTGCCTGCACAGAGCTCATGCTCCACTGGCTGTGGTGGTCTGTTTTATGTATCAACTGGGCCATACTACAGATTCCATTTATTCAACCAAAACCACCCTAGGTGTCATTTTGAAAGTGTCTCACAGGTAGAATGGAAGTTCAAGAAGATTATCATATATAAGTTGGTTGGGCCCCAGCCAATCAGGTGATATTTCAAGAGCAGGGTGGTGACTCACCTGAGGGTTTCAGCCTCCCCCTTGTGATGGCCCACCTTATAGGTTTCAGATTTGCTATCCAGTGCCCACAATTGAATAACCTAATTCCTTGCAATAAGTTTACAAAATATATCTCCAGCAAATTCTGCTTCCCTGATTAACCATGTGTTGTAGTCAGGGTTGTGCAGAGAACAATTAGAGCCAGGACAGGAGTTTATAATATTATTTTTATGATGGTCACCCAGAAACCAGATGGTAACACAAGAAAATGCCGGAAATATATCTGCAATGCTAAAGATATAGAATATTTAGCCAAGGGTCTGAATCGTACAGCAATGTCCCACATGAGTCCAGATGAAGACCCAGAGCTCACAACAATGCCTCCCACAAGTCCACTGGAGGTCTAGAGCCCACAAGAAGGACTCAAGCCAATCTCTTTTTGGAATCCGTGCTGGGAAAGCCCAAAGGTCAGCAGTGGAAACCAGAGGGTCTATGACAGCAGGGTGAAGGAGCTGTACTGTATTTATGCTGGCAACTTTCCTCAGGTGGAATATCTATTCTCAGCACCATGCTGATGTAATCCAGCTGGTGTTAAGTTGACCACCAGTTTTCAATCCGTAACACCATGGTTGACTGAAGCAGTGATGATGAGGCTATGAGGAGACACGGTGTTGCTCTGCCAGCCTGAGCCCCTGGGTCCAATACATCATGGACCAAGCTCCTTCCCACATCAGGCACTGTGTTAGACATTCCCACATGTTTTGTCTTAGTTATTCTTCCCACTTAATGGTAGGTAAGAATTACAGAGCATCAAATTGAGGTTCAGAAAGGTTAAGCAATTTACTTGAGGTCATATAACTAGCAAGCCGTAGAGTAGGAATTCAAACTAATTCTGTCTACCCACACCCAAACTTGAGATCTTTCTACTACAGAGTATGGTCTACTAATCTTTTCCTTCACTAACTGTCTAAGTTTCAGCTTCTTTATTTGTAAAAAGAGAGGGACTGCCAAAGCCCAGCCCATTACATGACAGCAAAGTGAAGTTTATATTATCACAACAACGAGCAGCCAAATTTCTCTTCTGAGGACAGCGGTCTGTGGAGCATGTGTTTTGGAGAGCGTCTGTGACAAACCTTCCTCACCACATCCTAGAAACCAAAGGGTATCAGGCCACCAAGGAAAGGAAATATGCTCTGAAAAGTGGGAGGAAATCCTCAGAGAGGGAACAAGGGTAAATATGAGGGTGGAAGAGAGAACCTACCGAATGACAGTACAATCTGCTGAAAGCACAATACTTATAAGAGTGATTTGAGCAGGGAGAGTGAGGTGAAGATAGATAGATAGGTAGGTAAATAGATAGATATCTAAAAAGATTTGATTTTCACATTGAAGTCAACATGGAGAAGAGACAGGGATATTATTCAAAAAAGCTACAATCAAAAAGACAAAGAAAGCCAGACAATGTAAACTTCATCTTGCCACACATTTAGCTAGCAGCTGTTTCAGAGATTGGTGTAAATCCTGGGAAAGGCTTTGAACTTTGAGGGTCTATGGAATTATTATCCAACAAGACTTGGCTCAGAGTCCATGGGACAAGGTAACCCCAAAACAATAGTTGATTCATGCAAATGAAGGATCCAGGGAAATGTGCATCTTGCATGTCAGAGTCAATGCCAATTCAGACACTTCTCTGCTGACAGCATCTTGCCCTTGTGTGGGGCTCATAATCTTTGGTGCATTTTGTCTCCTAAGAGGACTCTTCACTTTTCAGGTAGACCCATATTCCTTGAGGTGTTCACATGAAAATCTGGTCTCATGATCCTCTGTACCTCTCCATATACCAGTCTCTAACTCAGGCCTGGAACTGGGGCATATGGAATCCTGCACCAACTTGTTGATTGATTACCTGGGTCCCTTGAGAGAAGGATCAGAGTCAATAGCTACAGTTAAAGAGGATTGTCGTTGGTGACTACTCCACATGAACCAAGAGAGACCACCAGTGGGATCCATGGCTCCAGCTCAGCAACTGAAGCAGAAAGCACACCAGTTCTGCACCAGGGCCAAACACTGTACTATGATAGGCCCTAGAGGAAATGCATGCCCACAACTGGGAGGTCCAAGGCAGTTGCACAGTCTTTGACATGGGGAGCTGGATTCTATCAGTCCCCCAAGTGAGATGATCCCTAGCCATCCCTAAGTGATAGAGGTTGGAAAAGCTCAGTATGTGCAGGAAGGAAGAAATCTTAGGTAGTTCCTGTCTGAGATCTCACTCCACCATCTCAAGGACATAATAGTCCCTCTTGGCTTTCAAGATTCTTAAGCTCAAAGGTCTTTCACAATGCCTTGTGCTCTGTGGACCTGTGTGCCTCTGTGTGCCTGCTAAGTCTCTTCTTTGAATCTCTATTATTTCTGCTGTTCCTTTGGGAAAAGAAGAGAAGCTTCCCTGTTCATTTTCTCCTTCGTAGTGAGATCTGTTTCAAGAACCTCAGAAGAGACTGTGTCTTATTGCCTGAACAGAAAATTCCTGTCTGCTATACCGTTTCTAATTATTACTGTGTGGCATACTGATGAGATGAAAAGATACAGAGGAAACTCATCTGTGAGATACCAGAGATAAGAACAGATCAGACTGGCAGATAGGAGAGAGACTTATTAAAGTTAGATACCACCTGATGGGTTCTAGGAAGGCAGGATCAGTTTGGCATGGATATAAACAAGTGATGTCTCTCCTTCCCTATCTCTACAATATGCTTCCTCCACTTCAGGGGCAGAACCTCCAAGGACTCACGTCTCCCTTGGTTGTACAAATCTTTCCAATTATTTGGAAAGTCAATAATCAGACCCAGGGCCAGCACCTCACATTATATTACTCCATTGTCATCAGCTGCCATGTCCCCTGAATGTCAAGGCAGGAAGAGGGAAGAGCCCTACAGAAACAATTTCAGGTCTACCCACTACCTGAAACTGCTCTCTGCTCAACCACCTCCTTTTCCAGAGATGGCAGCAAGGAGAGTGAAAAGCAGGAGGCCCTCCTTCATTCAGACATCACCAACAAGAGATTTTAAATGCCATTCAATTACGTCAAAAATAACTGTTTTCAAATACTCTTAGTGATCTTGCGAGGTCCTTTTCCATAGTTCCTGTATATGACCAGGATGACAGTAAAATTTTCATCTCTATATAAGGACATCTTTTTTATTTTAAAGAGAATAAAGCAAAACAAAGCAGATCAGAACAAAACAATACAAACCACACAGGATTATAAGGAGATCTTTTAAGAACCAGCTCATCTTACATCACCTGCTTTGATTTGCAAGATTTCCTTGAAAATACATCATTTCTCTCTACAACAGATACTTTTCACTAACGCATCCTGGCCCTTCCTTACTCTTAGTACTCAGTTATCTAGGTATTATTCAATAGCTCAACTCCCCAATTTAGAGTCTCAACATTGCTATCTTTCAAGTTACTTTGATTCCATCCAATGAGGGCCTTGTTGGTGCTTGCCTGGGTCCTACAGAAATGTGTTTCAGAGCCACCTCAGGCCTTGTGCTGTCACCTCCAAAGCTCATACACTCTACCCCTAGTCTGGTCCTCCACCCATTATTTCTTTCTCTGTTCTCCTTTCTTCAGCCATCTGTATCTTTTCTACTTCCACCTAACACTTCCTTGGTTCTTCAGATGCCTACCCTTCCTTTATTCCATAGTGTTCTTCTGGAAGACTTTGTCTGCTGACCTGATTTGGGTTTGCCTTTTCCCTCCTGATTTTTCAAACTCTTTATGACTCACCTTCTCCTTTGGACTTTTATTATCCAGCTTATGGTCCATGGACACCAGCACCAGCACCACCAGGGTCTTACTGGAGCTTCAGAATCTCTAGGGCCACCCAGACTGACTGAATCAGAACCCACACTGTGCCAAGATCCCCAGGCAATGTGTGCCCACTGAAGACTGAACAGTTCACCTTAAGCTAGAAGATGACTTCTTCAAACCCATTACCAAGCCTGTGCCCTGTTTATATCCCTGGCACCAACCACCATGACTGCCAAACAGTAGACATTCAATAAACATTAATTGAATGAGTACATTTCTGGGCATTTTTCTTGGCTTCATATGTTATGTTCTCTTCTAAAATACATTCTTACCTATACCACCCACTGCACTTTTCGCCTTGTCATTTCCTACTTTCTTTTTCTCCTCTCCCTCTGCATCAGGGATAAGATCAGAGTGGTAGGTGGAAAAGAGGCTTCCTAGAGTTGGGGACCCCACAGAAGGTGTCACCAAGCTATAGGATTTGTTCACGTGAGCTGCTAAGAGGAGCAATCCATAGACAGAATAGGCATCACATTCCCATGGCTGCCTTCACTCACCAGCCCTGAAGTCTCGGGCATTCAAAGGCCTCGTAAATTACTCAGAGGCTCCATTGGATCATCTCTTTTTAAAAATGATTAATTTTGGTTTCAAATAACATGAAACCTGAGCTCCAGTTTACTCCTGCCTCCTCTATCCCTTTGTCAATTAAATGTGCATATATGAAAGGCCAGTAACAGAGTAGAGGAGGAAGAAGATATTAAAAAACAGCAAGAAATAACTTGTGCCCTCAGGGAGCTTATGAAAGCCATGAATCACAAGGCATTGAGTCCTCAGACACCTCAGTTGTTGACACATTTTCTTTGATCACCGTGCGCCCTCTCAAGTGAATGACGATAAAGTCAAATCGAGTTCCTGCCCAGATCGCACTGAGCTTGAAGGATTGTCAGAGCATGATTACAACAGGGGAGGAGGGAGAGTCAAGTCGGAGATGAAAGCTGGCCATATTGCTGAAGAGGAGGATAAAATGTAGAGATAAGGAAGAGAGAGAATGAAAAAAAATGGAAATAGAACTGAGAAGAAAGAATGACTTTTGCAACCATAAAATTTTTTAACGCTAAAACCATTAGCACACACACACACACACATTTCTCCACCTTGCATTTGTTTAGTAAGCAAGTGAGGAAGTTCAGGCTGGGAGCTTGCAAGCTATTTGTTTGGCAGCCACTCGAATGTCAAGGGTGGCCGGCTCTGATTAAGTCAATTCCCCAGGGCCGTCGTACCCTCACTTAGCATAACATATTTTCCAGTGCTTTGTCTGGTGTCATTTAAAATGTTTTAGGCAATAGGCAAAGTTCTGCAAGGGAGAGCCTGTTTGGCAGGACTCCTCCTGTGCTGGCCCCATTCCACAGGAGGGTTACACGCCCTTCTCCAGAGGGTGCAGACATGGTGCGGCCACCTCCACCCCCCCAGTCTGTGGGCAGACCTGGAAAAATCCTGCTTAGCCTATTCTCCCAATAGAAACTTCACAAGCCAGGGACCCTGCTCAGACCAAGCAGGTGGCTGCAACTAAGGACATGTTCCTTGGCCCGGCTCTGAGGGGAGCTTGCCAAGCTGGTGGTGGGTGGGCACTGGTGATCAGCGCATATGTTGGGTGACATTCTGACGAGAAGGCGTAGAGCCAAGAGTCAAGTGACTTTTGCCCAATGAGGGTGTGAGTAACCACTGAGAAAAAGCTGATTGCTTAATTACGAGGTGGATTGCAAACAAAGCAGAGGAGACAACAAATAGCAAACAGTGCTTGAAGGCAGAAGCTGGGGGTCACTGCCTCCAATTCCCCCTGCACCCAGCCTTGGGGGAGACTGCTCATCACACCCCCTCACCCCACAGGCGACACCTAGGTTTTCAAACTTGTGCTTCTACCATAACTCATGGCAGGAAAGAAGCACAGGTAGTTGTCCCGGATTATGCCACACAGACGGAGGCGTCTTCCGAGGCACTTGCCTTGGTCAGAGTCCAGAGAGGACACATATAATCAAGTCACTTTACCTCATCCACTGCCACCTGCAAACTGAGGTAGAAGTGTGCATGTCATGAAGTCACTGAAAAATGAACTAAGATGGAAAGCAAAGCCTGGTATCCAATACCAGAAATGTAGTAAGCAGTAAGTAATAACCATCATGATTTTTATAATTGAGGATTGTTTGGAAGTTACCTCAAAGAACATATGTAACTCTTACATGAGAAATATTTAGGATGTGGTGACAATTCCTACATAATCATTTGAACAGATTTTCTCAAACTTCAAAGAGCAGAAGAATCACCCTGTGCTTCTGTTAAAAAGGCAGAGTCCCCAACCACCCTTCAAAACCCAACCCTACCCGTGGCCATCTGATTCAACAACTCCAAGAGGCCTCTGTTGAATTTTCTGGGAGTGATATGTGTCTCTGCGTGTCTGTAAGTTCATGGAGAGAGGTAAGTATATGTTCTCTTCATCTCTGTCCCCCTTTTAATGGAGCCCTGGAACATTGGAAGCACCTGGCAATATTGTTGGAACATTCACAGTGTCATCAGGCCCTGAGAATAGCATCTGGGAAAGTGTTGGCACAGAACTACAATAAGACTTTAATTTTACATCACAGCCAGTGGATGGTGCTGAGCTAGAGTACAATAACATGACTAAGCCCACTAAAAATATTCAGAGCCTTCCGATTACAGCATCCAAGTTAAGACAGAGGGGAAAGGGCTCGTTTCCATTCCTAGGAGCAGAGCTTAGAGAAAATGCAATGAATCCTCAGATGGGAGCAGAGGGCTAATTTTCCTAAGGCAAGAAAGGAAGGAAGAGCATCCAGAAAAATATGGCTATGTGGAAGCTGTAAGAATTCCCTTTCTCTGGCTACTTTTAACTTCTGGTTTTTAACTTCCTTATATTAAAGCTGTCAACCCTGTAACCATCTATGCAGCTCTGTCACTGTCTGTGTCCATCTATAAATAACAGCAGAATCATATCTACCATGAGCAATAAAAAGCTAATGATTGTGATAGTGCTTACAAAAGTGCTGAGAGGGGTGGAAGAGAGAGGAGCAGGGAAAGGTATGAGATGATTTTCTGAGATAAGAAAAGAAGAGTCTGACTATGAACAGCAGAGCAAGGGAAGGATAACCTGCCCTAGAGCAAGCCATCAGGAGGGCCATGGTAGGTGGCAGTCTTGTCACATATCACCCCCAGAGCTAAGATGCTACTCTGTTCATCTGTAAAGCTTCCCTATGGATAGGAATTCCCACTTCTTACTGAAGACCAGTTGGTTGATACACAAATGAGGGGTCCCCCGAGGCTGAGCCTTCCAGAGCATTCCTGGAAGAAGTGCACTATAGTCAAGGGGAGAGGAAAGCTACTGCCCACAAAGCTAGTGCAAACACCGCTGCCAGCAGCATCTGCCCCACTTTCCCACAGCCCCATGCCATGTAGACCCCAAGAAGCATGTACCATACACTCACCAAGGATTTGGCATGTTTTAGACTGCAGTGTTGGAATGCTGCTTTCATCACCTAAATCTTGCAGTGTTTTACCATCTTTATCCAAAACTGGACTGTGAAAAGTGATGATGAGCATTAAAAAAATCACACAGGTCACCATCACACTGTGCCTCATGGAAAGCAGACTCTCAATAAATGGTGTAATGGTTGGTATTGCTTCCTTCTCCAGTGGATTCT
Organism: Hydrochoerus hydrochaeris; assembly: GCA_004027455.1. Taxonomy (NCBI): domain Eukaryota; kingdom Metazoa; phylum Chordata; class Mammalia; order Rodentia; family Hydrochaeridae; genus Hydrochoerus; species Hydrochoerus hydrochaeris. The sequence continues at coordinate 64,981 of PVLA01001628.1, read as the reverse complement.
ATTTTAGTGACTAAGAAATAAGTTTAAGAACCTGAAATAACTCTTTTTACTTTTGTTTAGTTTGGCTTCCCTGGTGCCTTTTATATGTCATGATTACTGGAATGTAAAAGCTATTGCTGTTTGGAATAACTATGGTTATACACTAGGGCCCACACAAAGGTGTCGGACCATCGACAGGGATGAGGAAGCAATAACGTATATGCAGCTGCAGGTGTTCTTGTATTTCCTCACCGGAAATTGAAAGCAATCATTTTCTATTATTATTTACCTATGGGGGTTACCTATTGAGATTTGGTGAAAACTAAATGAGAGAATTATGTAAAGCACTCAGAACGGCGTCGAGCATGTATTAGTGTTCAATTAACACTCACTGTTCTTCTTGATGACTTTGATAAGGAAGATGATGATGATGAAATGCTGTGTGCATCCCAGAGCAGACAGTCCACTTATCTTCGTTGTACACTGAGGCACCCAGAGTGGGGCTGAGGGTGTAGTAACTGCAAAACGCAATGCAATTCAGTTTGTCTGCAGGGCTGCCATGATCTATTGGACCCATTAGTGTGAGAGGCTCAGGATCCTCTTGGAGGTGGACGAAGCCGGTAAGAGTCAACAAAACCAAGACGTTCAAGAGTGTGGAGGGCTATGGCAATAGTTTAAACTCTCGATTAATGATAGAGGACTTTCTTGTCTGCTTAAAGCCACTTAATCCCTACCCATGACCTTCAGCAAAAAAAGTCACACTCCAGGTCATGAAGACAGTCTTGACCATTTCTCCAGCCTTATGCCTTCTCTCCCAGGCTACATGATCATGATTCTAAGATTTCCTATTTACAGTTACTTCTGAAGCTACTTCTTTCCTCAGCTATCAAACCACTGCTCATCCTTTAAATTGAGTTCACCCAACAGCTCTTTCAGGAAACCTCCCTTAGACACTTCATCTAATTTAGTTGCTCCTTCCCCACCCGGTTTCCCAGAGTCTCGCCTCATAGGACTGTGGCCCTTGTCTGTGTCTGTTGCATTGCCTCATCTGTCTCCCTGTGAGACTGAGAATAAGAACCATTGTAACTCATCTCTGCACTCCCATTTTTGGCACAATACTTAGTACATTACAGATGCTCAATGAACTGATTAATGCGAGGTGAACCTGATAGAGAAAGCTCCCTGGGAGATGAGGAACGAGAAGCAAGATTCAAAATGCTCAGATTCCCAAGGTTGCCCTATGTGTTTTAATTCCTAGGAAAAGAGGAAATGAGACAAACAGCCAGATGCACCAGAAAGAATTTAACAGAGCTCATGTACGGGAATATGGTCATGTACAGGAATATGGTCTGTGGCCCTAAAAAGAAGGAAATTGGGGAAAGGATAAGAGGGATCTTCCCTGAAGGTGATTTAGGACAGAATGAATGTCTTTATGCAGCCACTGACAAAAGCATACACTCACAGAATAGAGTAGGAAAAGAAAATCTCCATTCAGAAAGCCCCTTAAAGAGAGGATTTCAGTCAGATGATCCTGATTGGAGATTAATCCTGAGATTTCTTCACTTGAAATTGCAAGTGGGCCCAGAAAAATGTAAAGAAGAATAGACTTGTAGAGTTGGAAAAACTTTGAATGTGCCACGAGGGGAACTGCCTTATATACCGAATGACATTCCTGTTTCTCTTCTACAGTTTCCTGTTCATAAACTGCCCCAAGAAAACAAGTTATTGAGGCAGGCACTTGTGTTTTTACATTAATGTACATCTTATACATGGCCTATAATGGAATGGGGTGACCACATAGGTGGACCCAATGTCAGACTCCTGTGGGTTTAGGTTTTTTTTTTTTTTTTTAACAAACATAGTGTTCCTTAAGAGTAATGTTTTGAGCTAAAAGCTCTGTATGCTTTATTTCATGTCATCCACACATTACCACATTCACACATTACTATTTTCATCTCACCAAGAGTAAGCTGAGGCACAGAGGGTAACAAATTTGACCAAATTTATCCAAAGAAGTAATGGGAGAGCTGGGAAACAAACTCAGGTGGTTTGGCCTGACAATCCTTGCTTTCAGCCACTGCTCCCTTGCTGAGGAGGGAAAGCAGATGTGGAAGCTGATGTCTGATTTGTCCGTCAACACCAGAGCACCATCCTGTGGGGCGCAGGGTAGATAAAGGCTTCCTCTAGCACCGCCTCACAGCCCTTTGGGCACCTGCTTCCTCCTGCCCCACTCCCAAGGTCCTGGAGCTCCTCCCCGGGAGCTCAGCCTGTCTTCCCCATCAGCATTCGCCTGCGCTGCATCTCGTCCCAATGTGCGCTTATCATGGGTTTTCGGACGTAGCATTTGGCAACACCATCTTTCACCCTTGTCACCACCCATGTGTGGAGCTAAGACTTCACTTCTTCCTGATCCATTGCTGGGGTTAAAGGCAGTGATTTAGATTAGAGGTTATAGCAGTACATATATCACCTCATAATATTAACTCAGCAAGACTATGTAACTCTACCATGTCCCACAACTGGTAATGGGAAAGGAGAGATACGAACCCTCATACTTCTGGCTCCAAAGATGAGGGCCTCTGCTTTCCAAGGTGACAAACAACCTCATGTGATGAACTAATTTGGTATCCTACCAGTGGTTTCTCCCTCCCTCATTCATTGAGAGAGAGGATTTTCTTCTAGTTATATTCACTTTAGTCGAGATGACAAAACTATGTAATATGTGTTGAGTGTGTTGTATGTGTCTGTATGCATCTTTTTCAGCTAAAAGTCAAGCTCAGGCTCCCATAAAACCACACTCCTTGAGCACTTCAGTCTGTGACAATCTGAAAGACCGAGCCTGGGGCCTGACAGTATCTGTTTCTAACAGTCTTCCTTCTTCAGTTCCAGCCTTAGCCCTAATTTCTTAAAAGATAGACAAAGAAAAGGGTACACACTTTTAGTACCATCCCATTGTATGTAGTGGGTTCTTGGTAAATATTTGCTACTTTGAATCACTACTGAATTAAAGGGAGACAGGTACCAGGGTGGCTGGCAGGGGGCCCAGAGAAGACCGCATCCTGTGTAAAAGGCCAGCGGCAGGATTTCTTCTTTGTGCATGGCCTCAGTTCACATCTTGGACCTACTGATGAAGCACTCAGCTGAAATAGCTGTGTAAGTGCTGGGATGGCACCAGAATTGTAAGGAGCCATTAAAAATAAACAGTACTATGACATCATTGTCTCTTGCTCAGTGAAGCTGGGGAAGCTGCAGTGACCCACCAGCCAACTGGGAGTTAGATCAAAGCCAGAAGGGCAAACAAGGCCAGAGCACACAGTACCTGGTAGGAATGGCCTAGAGAGAAGGGCTTCCACCCTTCCAAAAGTCCCCAACTCTGCCCCATGTCTCAGTCACCTCTCTGTTTAAGGAAGCTAGAAGCTAGAATCTACTGGGTTTCACCATTTGTTCTTTCCTAGTCTCCAAAATCTTCCCAGGATGAGAAGCTAACACAGCAAGTTGGTCTGTGTTAATCTTTGAAGTAAGGAGGAATCTCTGCAGAGAAGCCACATAAATTCCCTACAGAAAACTCACAGTTCTGTCCAGCAAGTGTTCCACAGGGCACCATGATGATTTAGCTCTTCCTATCATCTTCTAGAGCAAGGCAACTACCAAATGGCTGGTTCTGAGGTTTTATGTCTCCTCTTTCACAGAGAAGCCAAGTTACTAAGTAACAGATCTTGCCTTAGCCCTGTCTCCCACTTCCTGTTCACCCATTGCATTTAGAGCTTCCATGCTCCAAGTCTTGTCAACTTGGCAGGTCCTGGCTACCTACTCTTCTTTTGCAGAACAACCCACTTTAGACTTTCAATAGAGTTTTCTTGTTACTTATCTCTCTCTTGCTACAACTGAGAAGAGATGATTGCACAAGACTCAGTCTTTGACCCTGCTCTTCAAATGACACTTCTTCCTGGGCAGACTCACCCACCATCACCCATGACCTTGCGATAGTTCACAAAGCCATTCACATTTTCTCTTCTACTTAAAACTCCACAGCAACACTTGGGAACCTGCAGAATGAACATCACTCTTCTTCATGAGCATGTGAAACCCTCAAAGATTAACACCCCAATTCTCTCTGCAGCCTCATCTTCAGTCTCATCCCCCTCCTAAAATGTGCTCCAGCCCTATAGGACCCCCCCCTATGTCCCCAAATTGTTCCCCTCCTCACCTGTTCACATATCATTGTATCTTCCAAGCCTGCTCTTTCTCCCTCCCTCTTTTCTCTATTTCTTTCTGCCTGTCTCTTTCTCTCCCTCTCTCCCCTTCTCCTTTTCTCCCTCTCCTTCCAAAAGACCTAACAAACCCTGTGGGTTTGATTTCATGGACTCCTTTCCTACCTGTGCCTTTCTCTCCCTCTCCACCTCTTGTCTAAGTGTTTGCAACAGCCTCTATCCTGGTCTCTAACATCTAACTCCATCCCCACCAGCCCATTCTCTATGCCCTTTTCTCAATTTTCCTTCTAAATTAAAATTTGCCTTTGTTCCTTTTTATCCTATATCATTCAGACCTTTCTCTCTGCCCACACTAAGTTCAAGCCCTCTACATGGCATTTTTCCAGTCTCCTCTCCATTTCTCATCCAAAGCTACTGCTTGTCAACATGCTGCCACAGCTTTACACATGCTATTTCTGCTGATAGCACCACCTTCTCTGCTAGCAAAATGCATTGCAGCCTTAAAAATTAAGCTAATGCTCACTGCTTCTGTGAATTCTGACTAGAAACTCTGATCCAAGCACTTGCCCAGTCCTATGTGAGGAACACCTGTGAGATGTGTGTGTGAGGGTGGGGCCTATTTCTCAGTCAGCTTTGTGCACCAGGTGCTGGTGCTGAATTTTGTTGGATAAACCCCCACCTGTGCCTTATTTCCACACTAGGGATGATCTGCTCTGAATCTATGAAAAGAATCCAGGGCTCCAAAAGGCAAAGCAAGTCACGAAATACAGAGCCCCACATGGGCGACTGTGAGGAGGAAGTGTTCACCCTTGCTGTGTACAGAGAGCAAGAGGAGACAGTGGAGGGGCTTGGCACATGACCTTCGCCTGTTTCAAGTGTGCACCAGCATTCAGGAAGCTGAAGAGGAGAAAGGAGGAGCTGGGGGGCCCTCATTGGCTCCAGGTGTGAGCAGAGGCCGTCACCTGCCTGCAGCTTGCAGGTGAGACTCACGGCCCATGCGCCACCGTTCTCCGCTTTGCAAAACCACCCCCAGCCTCCTATGTTTGAGCTGCCCAGAAGTGGTCATTTTTAGGCCAAGAATCTAGGGCCACTTTACACAAGGAAAATGCCAAGACCCCATTGGCTCACACTCTGTCACCTTTACTCAATCCTCTACAAATGATTCAACAGCTGCTCGCCTTCAAAAGGATGGTGTCCAGTTTTGAAATGAACTCACTCAAGCAAATGACCATTTTCAATCTAAGACAAATGTATTCCTGTGTTGTAGAGACACTCTGAAGGAAACCAGTGCACTGACTTCTAGGACCCACAGAGAGTCCTGGTGGCCACTGTATGTCGAGGGAAAGCACTTGCCTGGACACAGGAGTGTCATGCTCTGAGCCCACTGCCAAAGGACATGAGCATATAGGTGCCCGAAGCAGAAGCTAAGCTGCCGTCAGCTGGTAGCGAGGTGTACCTTGAGCATCCAGGCCCCAGGAAGGTGTCATGTCCCGGAGCAGGAACAGGCTCAGGAGGTCCACTTCCCAGGTGGACCTGGAAGTTTGGAACTTTCAGAATGGTTTCACAATTGACAGCAGCAGGGAACCCAGGCCTCAAGTGATTCTCAGCACCGTCATGCAGCCCACCTGGAATGATCAGAAGAAGGTAGCGGAGAAGGCACAGGAAGGGCGAAGCATACCCCGAACGTAGCAAAGAGCTGCTGAATGGGGAGGGGTGATATTTAGCGCAGCAGTTTTTGAGGAGGACACATCTGATTAAGGGGAATTTCTGAGGTCTGCCGAGCTTTGGAGGGATACAGAGAGACACCTTCCAACGGAAGAGGTGGCGCTTCCTCCTCTAGCGCCTTCTCTCCCGTTATACATGAACAGCAGGAAGAGGTCACGGTCCAGCTGTCCATCCAAAGTGAGGGCCAACGATGGGTGCGATACAAAGAAGTTTTTGAAAAAGCTTTAGGGCAAGCAGCCAGCAAGGTTTCCAGAACAGAGATACCTACTTTTGAATTTGATGTTGTGAGTTTGATGCAAGGTAAACAACCTACTTCACATCCCTGGCCCACGTCAACATCATAGTCAGCATCACACTCAAAGATCGTGCATCAGAGAAAATAGAGGAGTTTCCTCTCTGGGTCAATATGGGGCAGAAGAGAGACAGCTGATGCCATGGGACAGTGTGATGACCCGTAAAATGTGCTTATTCTGTGGAGCCGAGATGGTAAGGAGTTTACATAGCTGGGAAATGGAGAGAAATCTTGATGTAGGCATTGCCATTCCACAGGGCATGCAATGACAGCCAGAAAAAAACAAATCTGGTCCTTAAAGGCTAGAATATTTTCCAGATATAGTATTACAGGTCAGAGCCCAGACCAAGAGGGGCCTACATGGGGTCCCAGGGATAGAAGCCTCATTATCAAAGGAGGATGTCAGGAAGGGCAGGGTGCCAAGGTCAGAGATCACTACTGAGGGCTTCAGTGGGGTGTGACTTCCAGGAAAAACTAAAGAGAAAAAAACCCCAGGACAGGTCCACCTGCGTAACAGAGGAGGCAAATCACCTTACATCTTCTTGTTCCTGCTGAGTAGAGGGATCGCAAACTTAGCTCCTGGGAGATCAGGTTGAGAAGGAAAAATGGAGCTGTGGGAAGTCTAGAGATGTTCCTGAAGAATCTGGACAAAGCTCAGAGTGAGGGGCAAGAGAAGACACTGAGAGCTGGCAGTGGAGCTGATGGGTTTCTGTGGCCCTCAGACCAAAAAAAAAAAAAAAAAATTGAGCTACCTGAATGAGAGAAGGGGCTGTGATGATGGTGGAAAAGTAGAACTATGCAAGACTTGTTCTGTAAAGGTTTAGCTATGGGCCTAAAGGAGGAGGAAAATCAAAGACAGCAGACTTGGCTGTCAGGAAAGACGAAGGTGACAGTGTAGAAATAATGAAGGTGTGTGCAGTTTTTAAGAAGACAAGATCAGATCCAAAGTGCTGAGTGTGAGGTGACAACCAGACAGCCAAGTATGCGTTTAATTAGACCATTAAAATTATAGGATAGAATTCCAGGCCAGAGCTTCAGACTGTGTTTGTGAGCTGTTTGCCTAAAGTAAATTACATTGCCAGAAGAAGATACAACAAAAACTGAAGACACTCACAGCTGCATGAGTGGAGGGAACAGAGAGATCAAAGAAAAGTGCACTGTCACTGGAAAGGACAGGGTAAGGCAGCACAGACCAAGTAAGTGTCACAGATGCCTTCAAGCCCCTATCCTGGGAGGATACTCAGGTGACAAGGTGGATCAGTGGCCCTAGGGAGACTTTTTTGGAAACATCATTGGCAGAACACTCAACCTGCTAGAGATCAGGGTGAAAACCTGAAGAGACACTTACTACTTCACCAAATTCACTACTGAAAAGGACAAATTAAAGAATGCTAAAGTTATGAAGGCATGAGGTATCCTCTGCCCTAAAAGCATGTGCCAAGGAGACAGCCAGTGAGGGAAAATTTTTTAAGAGAAGAAAGAGGCAGAAATGAAAAACCAGGTGGCAGGAGACAGATGAGCCTCAGAAAGAAAAAGAGTCTATCAGTTAGCAATTACTGCCTAACAAATCACCCCCATGACTCAGTGGTATAAAAGACTATGGTGTTGGTCTAGGATCTCTGGGGCGGGGGGGGGACACGTGTATGCAGAGAAAGATGGAAATATTTTAAGGATTAGTTCCTGCAAGTGTGGTGCCTGGTAAACCCAAAATCTGCAAGGAAAGCCTACAGGCTGAGACCTAAGGAAGATTTGCTATTAATGTGGAGTCCAAAGATAGTCTGCTGGAAAAATTCCTTCCTCCTCAAGGGGAGATCTGCCTTTTGATTAAGGCCTTCAACTGTTTGGATGAGGTTCACGCATATTATGGAGGATAATTCACTTTATTCAAACTGCTGATTTAAAAGTTAATTTTATCTGAAAACACCTTCATGGTAATATCCAGATGAGTTTGACCAAATACGTAGGTCTCATGGCCTAGCCATTTCACTCATAAAATTAACCATTGTACTACCATTGAACAAAATGAACTACCTTAAACTAGGACTGGAAGTCCCATTCAGTCCAGCTGTTCCACTTCTGTAGCATTGTGCCACAGTGATATATGTGCACCCATATTTATAGCAGCAAAATTTGTAATAGGCAGATCTTGGAAACAACCCAAATGCCCATCAACTGTGAAATGGTTAAAAAAAGATGTGGTATTTCTATACAATGGAATATTACTCAGTTATAAAGAGGATAATATTGAGGCTCTTATAGGTAAATAGAGGCAATTTGAGACCATGTTCATAAATGAAATGAATCAAACTGACATTTGGAAATATTGTATTGTCTCCCTAGTGTAAAAAAAAACTGAAAGAGTAATAAGATCCAAAATGTACAATAGATATTGTGATAGTGAAAGGGAAAGAAAGTGCTCAAAAGAACAAGTGGGATAGGAAAAAGGAAAGAAGGAAGGAGGGAAAAGGTTATATGTATATAGGAATACAAATATATATGAATGTATATACATAAATATATACATACAAGATAGATAACTACACTACTAATCTCTCTTATCCCATACAAAAGAACAGTTTGTGCTTCCATTGTTTGATTGTTTGATCATTTTTTTCATGCCTAAATCTTGTAATCTGAACAACTACTTCTCAGATAACAATATGCAATATATATATATATATATATATATATATATATATATATATATAGTTGTTGGTTTGTTTGTTTTGGTACTAGGGATCAAACTCATGACCTTGTGCTTGCCAGGCAGTTGTTTGTGCCACTGAGTTAAATCCCTGGCAGTAATATGCAATATATTAACTAGCGTTAATTTCCTACAATTTTTTACAAGTTCTGTATCATTTCTATTCTTTTTTCTGTTTTGCTTCTTAAAATAAAAAAAAAAGAACTACCTTTCATTTTTATTGTAAGTCTACACCTAGGTTGGGCAGTTCAGCTTCCTGGACCGGGCATGAAGGAGCATTTGCTTGTGCATCCATAGCCATCTGCTGAGCTGACTGGGGCCTTGGCTGGCCTAACGTGGGCTACAGTCACCTACAGTGAGGCTTATGCTTGGACACTCCATCATTTCTGAAGCTTGTTCCTGGTCTAACTAAGTCACAGGTCATTGCAGATACAATGACAGTAGAGAAGAATCTACCTTTTGATTGGTGGAGACATAGTTACAGTGCAAGCTACACCCATACAGGAAAGAGCACATTTCAAGCCATTTTGCAATCAACATATAGGAATTTCCTTGCCCCTTGACACATGGACTGGAGATGTATATAAGTGAAGAGAGACAAAGGGAAAGAAGGTGAGAATAAGATCTTGATTTGTTCAAGAAAATAGGAAGCCAGAACCTCTGAAAGAGGAGAGACATGAAGCTTAAGAAGAAAGAAAAAATTAAAATAAGCACTGAGAGCTGCATAACAGGGAATAAGCACACAAAAGAGGAAAGGACTGCTTAGTAATTCAGAGAGGACCAGTGGAGGAAGGGAGGAGAGTCTGGAGTGGTCCAAGACTACTACCCAGTGCCTGGGACAGGAAGCACACATGGCTGGAGTGACAGAAGACAGCAGCTCCACTGGGAATGCCTTCTTCCCCTCAAAATGCAGGCAGCCTGAGGCAGTGCACTCCTCTTCCCTGGGGACCAGCTGGAACCTTCTCCAAGGAGAAGCCCTGGCCCCTGTTGTTAACAGAACTCTCTGTGAGGATCCCCAGAAGTATAAAAAGTAACTGAGTGAGTAACTGCAGCTCCACAGGGCAGCAAAATCAATGGGTAGAAAATAGTTCATTTTGTCCATTGATTTTTTTTCTGCTTATCGAGGACATAGCTACACATGATCATTAAACTAGCCACTTTTCAGTGAAATGCTTTAACTCTCTTTAAGACTAATTTCCGCACAATAATTCTTACGCTATTGATAATATATCTCATTCCCCAAAATGTGAGTTTTTAAGATGGTTGCATTTGCACCCAAATGCCAATGCAAAAGATTTTTCATATCACACTGAGCCTCCTCCCTGTGCCATCAGGGCTTAGCCATGATCTTTTGAAACTCCCTCTCCCTCTGCTTCTGTATCAGCCAGGGTCTCTTCTAAGCCCCTGTGCCCCTGTGCTCAGGCTTTCTGCTCAAGTCCATTGGAACTCTTCTGTTCTCCCTGTCATGCACTTCTCAGGCTTCAGCCATCAGTGCTGTTAATATTTTCCTGCTCCAGCCTATGAGTAGATGTCCTTTCTTGGTTCACAGCAGTGGCTCACTATCAATGATAGAGGGAGGGGTGGATTAAAATTTGGGGGTCACCCTTTTGGTTCTGTTGTTTCACCTTCCCCTGCCCTGAGTTAAATCTGTAGGCCTCCGTTCATATTCCCAAGATCACTTAAAGAAATGGGTGTTCTAGACATCCCTTGGTCTAGAAGCCCGATTTTCACCTGGAAGGGCAGATTTTCTCTACTGAATCCTTTATAGGCTCGTGAACACCAGCCTAGATGATTGGGTGATGGTGGAGTTTTGTCTGGACTTCATTTTGCACCTCGTCTATAAGTGCAGAACCTGTGACCTGGGGTAGTAAGTCATTGCTAATGCTTTTTTCTTGGGAGTACAGGAGGCAGTTGGCATCCAAACTTTCTCATTTAGAAAGTAGTCCTCCTCCAGGTGAATGCTGTCCAGTTATTTTCAGAGTTGTTCTTTTTCCTGAGCATTTCACCTCCTCCTGCCTATGGGACCCTTCTGTTTGGAGATTCCAACATTAAATAAAAATTCACAATCCAAGCTTGAGATTTTACTACTTGCCCCGCCCCCAACAAAATTAGAGCCACCCAATAATGTTCTTGCTTCTGTTGATGGTGCTGCTCACTCAGACTTGAATCTTCAATCATTTTGATATTATGTCTTTCTCATTCTTCCTGCCTCTTCCTGGCTCTCAGGCTGAGTTAGTGGCTAGGTTCTCCAATTCCTTTTTGTGTTCCATTTCCTCTCACTGCCCTTTTCATTCCAGCTCTATCAACTGAGGTCACCGGAGCCTTGTCACCTCACTCTGAGATGTGCAAGTGGGACTCCAAAATTAACCTCTTGCTCCTTCAGTTGCACCTTAAACTCCTTACCAGGATGCTTCAAGATCACTTGCAGTGTCACTCCTGTAACCTCAGACTTTAAAGGCTCTCTGTTCCAATCACTTCAGGAACAAACTCTTAGCTTGATGCAGAAAGAGTCTTCCTGCTTGCTGCTGAAGTCATCTTGTTCTCAGAGTGCATTAATCCACCCCAGCAAAGAGATGCTCCTCACTTTGCCCCAATGTACTATGCTCACAGTGGCCACCATATGGTGCTCACACGGTCCCATGCCCGGGAATGTCTCTTTCTCTTTTCTGCCTAAGTTCCATCCATCCTTCCAAGCTTAGCCTAAGCACCCATCTCCATGTAGTCTTCTCTACTCATTCTCTAAATGAGGGAAGGGAACATTTCCTGCTTTCCTGTTTCGATTCCACTTCCACTTCTTTCTCAGAACCCCTCAGAATTTACACTTCACTATACATCTAAGTTTGTCACTCATGCTCTTTAATCTGTTGGGTTTCTGAATATACAGTAATGATTAAAATCTTGCTCCTCCAGAGTTTATATGGTACATTTGTCCTTAAAACTGTGTAATAGTTGTTTACTGCATTTTAAAGACAATGAAATAGTTTCAAAATAGTTGCATTTGGAACTCAGGCTCAAAAAATATTTGTGATAAATACGGAAATGAGTGAAGTGTTCTCAAGATCTCTAAGGACTGGAGCCAGAGGAGGAGTTACAGCATCATGTGGTCTCCTTCTGCAGAGGCCTGAGCACAGCAAAGATAAACAGCACTGATGGGACCTGGGGACAGGAGCTGGAAACTAACCTTAGTCCTATAGTTCAGTAAATTCTCTCTGGAAGGAGAATAAGCTGCAACTTAGACTCAAGATGCACCAATGTAAAACAGTATAGATCTACTAGCATAAGATGAAAATCCCTTTGTTACAACATTATCTGGAAAAAAAATCCAGAAAACAAGTCTATTTATGACAGCATAAAAACCCTACAGATAAATTTAGCCAAAGAGACATCTATTTATTAAAACTATAGAGTTGGGGATACAGCTTGGTGGCACAGCACCTGCCTGGCAAGGGCAAGATGGTGAGTTCAATCCCTGGTTTAAGAAAAAAAAAAACAACTATAAAACATTGATGCAAACTATTGAAGAAGACATAGATAAATGGAAAGTACTATGTCCATAGATTGAAAGCACTGATATTGTTAAAGCACCCATACTCCTCAGAATGAGGTACCCGATGCAGTTTCAATCAAATTCCAATGGCATTTTTCACAAAAATAAAAAAAAGTCTTAAAATCTGTATAGAACCATAAAAGATTCCAATGCAGCCCAAACAGTCTTGAGAAAGAAAAATAAAGGACCCAAAAAACCTAATTTCAAATTATATTACACAGCTATAGTAGTCAGGACAACATGGTACTCTCATAAAAACAGACGCATGACCAATAGAACATAAGAGAGAACCTAGGAATAGACCCAAGTATATATTGCTAACTAATTTTCAACAAGAGACCCCTAATAGAACAAAATGAGGAAATGATAGGCTCTTCAATATATGGTATTGGAGAGACCGGATATCCACATGTAAGAGAATGAAACTAGACCTTTGTCTTATACTACACACAAAAATCAACCCAAAATGGATTAAAGACTTAAACATAAAACCTGAACTGTAAAACTTCTGGAAGAAAATATAAGTAAATTTTCCCCCTGTCGAAGATTTTTTTTTTTCAATATGACACTAAAACCACAGGTTACAAAAACAAAAAGAAACCGATGAAACTTATCAAACTACAAAACTTCTTCACAACAAAGAAAAAAGTCAATGGAGTGAAAAAGCCAACAAAAGACTGGAAGAAAAATATTTGTGAGGCATAGATCAGATAAGAGGTTGATATCCAAAATATAAAAGGAACTCACACAACTCATTAGCACTAAGTAGATAACTCAATTAAAAATAAGCAAAGGACTTAAATAGGTATTTCTCCAAAGAAGACAAAAAAAACCAACTGGTCACTAATCATCAGGGAAATGTACATGTTAAAATGGTTAGTACCAAAAGGACTAGATAACGAGGGTGGGCATGGATATGGGGGAAAAAGAACCCATGTGCACTGTCGGTGGGAAGGTAAATTGGCGCAGCCATTGTGAAAAATAATATGAAAGTTCCAACAGCAATTTAAAATAGAACTACCATGTGACCCAGCAATCCCTATTCTGGGCATGTACCCAAAGGAAATGAAATCAGCACCTCCCAAAAATATCTATGCCCCATGCTCATTGCAGGCTTATTTACAATAGCTAGGACATGGAACAATCAGTATCCAGTAGCAGACAAACAGATAAAGAAACTGTGAGATACGCACACATGCACACAACCAGATGCACATACATTATTCAGTCTTAGGAAAGAAGAAGCTGTCCTCCGTGGCAACATGAATGAGCCTAGAGGACATCCTGTGAAGCAAAATAAGCTAGACACAGAAAAAAAATTGCATGACCTTACTTATGTGTGGAATCTAAGCAAATTAGTTAGTTAAATTAAACCTCAAATACAGAGAATGGACACTGATTGGAGATGGGGAAATGTGATACAGAGAGAGGTAGATCAAGAGATGTAAACTTGCAGTTATGTAGGGATGCATAGCACTGATAATATTATACACTAGAAAAAATGCCCTGAATATTTCAGGCAAGTAAGTATATATTACTATTATTATTATAGTTAAATTAACCTTCTTTTGCTTGTATACAAATCTTTGGAGTGGCGAAGCTATTTCAGATTTCATACCTGTTTAGATTACCTGTCTGTAAAACTGGCTGAACAGAAAAACCTGAATATACTTGCCAGTTTTGTTAGCTCACTCATTTGTTCAGGAAATACTTAGAATTGCTATATCCCAGACAGGGAAATAGCAAGTAGAGAAGCTTAAACCCAGGAAGGGATGTAGGAGTAAATCAGACAAAAAGACCTTACCCTCATGGCACGTACCTTCCAGGGTGGCGGAAATATAATCCCAAAACCCTCACATATAAAATTTCAGGTGATTATAAGTACTAAGAAACAAACAAACAAACTTATGGCAGTGGGAGCTTAAATCATCCCTAGAAATGAAGAAAGTGCTGGTCTTTCCTGTGGTACAGTCTGTGGGATTAGAGAGGCAATGCTGAGCAGAGCCCTGAAAGAAGTGAAAGGTAATTTCAAATCAGTGTTCTGCAGCTCTCTGCTCAGAAATGGTGCAGATTCAGCCACCAACCCAGGACAGGTGTCCTCAAAGGTAGTGTGGCTGGTCTCCAACAGAGTCACCTGAAGAAGCACTGAGCTGTCACTGAACTCCATCTTATTTTTTCTTCTCCTACCTGGTAGAAAACAGCAAAATGAAACCCTAGGACTTGGGCAGAGCAAATCAAAGAGTCCATCTTGCACCTTCTTCAGACCTAGCGAAAGAGCACATCGGCAGTGGAGCAGGGGGTCAGTAAAAAGTGGAAATGGGGTGGGATAGCACATAAGGCCTGCTGTGATTGGCTTGCCTAGCTTGGCACCTCCAAACTCCAAACAACCTTCTTCTAACCAAGAGAATGGAAAGTGCAGTCAACTATCTGATGAGAATCCTTTAAACCATTCAGATGCAAGGAAGTTGGATCTGATGGGTTTGAGGTACCCTTCAGCAAAATTTCCTATTGACATTTAGAAACTGCTTCCCTTACTCCAGTCTTAATATTATTAATATTTATTTTCCCATTTGTTTTCACTCCATTCAACTTCCACAGCTGATGGCAATAGTCAAAAAAAAAAAAAATCTTATGTAGTTTTCAGTTTAACTTTCTTTTCTTCCTTTTTCTTTTCTTTCTTTTTTTATTGACTCTGACTCATAAAGAATAAATCAGTTCTCTGCGTCTCTGAGTCAGAGCGTGTATACTCAAATCCGAAAGTAGAAACATTGATAATGAAAAGGAGGACAGAAGTGAGAAAAAGGAAATACGAGGAGACAGGGAGGAAGAAAAGTCACAACTGTAGAAGAAAGGCCCCGAATAGAACAGTAACTGATAGTTTCATGATGTCCCCTCAGATCTCCCAAATTCACAGGCTCCAATGCATACAAATCTTCTATTAGTTTCCTAGGGCTACTGTGACAAAGTTCCACAGGCTGGCTGGCGGGAAACACAGAAATTTCTTTCCTCACAGTTCTAGGAGCTGAAAGACTGAGATCAAAGAGTGGGGGGATTGGTTTCTTCTGAGGCCTCTCTCCTTGGCTTGTACTCTGTTATTTTCTAGCCATGTCTTCCCACAGTCTTCCTTCTTGTATGTGCAGTGCCCATATTTCCTCGCTTTAGGTCACCCATCACTGCGTTAGTGCCTGCTCTAGTGACCCCTTTTTAACTTAATCATCTCCTTAAGGATCCTGTTGCTGTATATTGCCACATTCTGAAGGACAGGAAATGAGAACTGCAATATGCGAATGTTGAGAGGGACACAGTTTACAGGTAATGGCTGAGAAACTGGACTCTAATGTCCTTTTCTTTCTTCCTTCTTCATGTCCAAACTATTCATTCTGTAATTAAGGGGACTACAGAGTCAGTGAGAACAAACCGGCCTCCCACACATCAGCTAGGCACAAATGCTTGCCAGCATCCCATCCACTCAGAGCCCGGGGCCTCACCCTGACTCAGCAGAGAAGCTGCCAGACCTCTAGAATTGAGGGACTAGATTTTCCTTCTAACGAAGGATGGTGGGAGACAGTTTTCTTCTCTCATAGGCCACTAGGGAAATGAAAGTATCTTCTGTCCTGGGAAGTAGGCATGAGTCCATGAACAAAATTCAAGCTTCTAATCCTCCCACCTCTGCTTATACAAACAGCCATTTTCTCCCACTCCCAAGATCTGACATCCTGATCTTTTCTTTCTGTTTTACAACCCTAGCAGTTTCTATTTTCCCTCTCTTTTCCATCACATCTGAGCACTAAAGAAAGACACAGGGAGGGAGGGGGAAGACAAGGGAGAGCGAGATAGAGAGAGAACATGAATATGAATATGAATATGAATATAAATATACAAATGAAGTAGAGACTGGATCCTCAGAGGTGAGGGTGAATTCTTAGCTCCATCAGTCATCACCCTCCTTTTAACCAAGCCTTACCCTAAGGCTCTCAGCCTCCCTCTCTGTCCCTCTACCCATATTTCCCTGTAGAACTGCAATTGGAGACCAATAGCGATCTCCAGCTTGCGAGCTCTCACAGACCAGTGAAGCATCCCCTACCAATCCTGTCTTGGAGAAAAGGGTCACAGATAGAATTTGGTCCGCATTCTCCTCCCCGAGACTCAGCCAGCCTCGCAGGAAGGTTAATGCAACTCCCCCTGCCTGAAGAACACTATCTCTCACACAACACACAATTCTCCTCTGATAGTGGGAAGACAACAGCCCTGGGCTTCAGTGTGGTGAGTGTGGTGTGGATGGGTGTGGACAGTGTCATACACAGGTGTCATGGGGTGTCTGAGCCTTAGCAATTATGCAACATTCCTTATCTTCAGTGACACAGAAGTCGTGTGAGTCTCATGCTGTGACCCCTCTCCTCTACCTATACCTGTTCCTCAAGAATTAAAGAGAGGAGTCAGCTGCCCCCCAATCCTCCCTCATACAAATCCTGCCAAACAAACAAAACTGAGTTTCTTAAACATACTGTAGCAAAGACCACCATATTGTCAAAACCTTGGCAGTATTTCAGCATGGTGAAACTTAAAGAAGCCTATTTATGATATTTTGGGATCTGAGCACAGTTTAGGGTGGATCTTTTAATTTTTTTTAAAAAAGACCTAATTGGAATTAAATTTCTGCCATGATAAAATTTAATAGTCACAGCCAATAAAGGGTCTTAATGTGTTTTGATATAAAAACTCTTGGTAAATAAATAAGTGAGTTACTTATTCAGGCCAAAAAATTATCATTGTGATAACTGTGTACATAGGAGCATTATTTGCCTGAATGAGCTCGTTTGCAAACAGTGAAAACACATTGTCATGCGTGTCTTCATTTTTAGTTCCCGCATTCCCGTAGCTATTTGCCAGACTGAGTTGGAGAATAAACCTTTACCTTTGGGGCTCGCAATAAATCCAGATCTGCGAGGCGTCATGATCATAGGCTAAGTTTTGATTATAGGTGGTTCTACTTCCATCAACATCAGGGTGTCCTGTTTGTATCAGTAAGAATAATAGCCTTTCAAAAATGCTCACACTCTAATCCCAGGAACTTGTGAGCATGCCTCAACCCAAGGCAAGGAAGACTTCACAAACGTAATTAAAATTACAGACCTTAAAATAGGGAGATTATCCCATATTATCTGACAAATTGTAGTGCTGCAGAGCAACTGAATCACAAAAGCCCTAAAAAGCTGAGAATTTTCTGTGTTGGATACAAGAGATGTAGCAGAATGAGAAATCAGAAAGATTCCAAGTGTGAGGAAGATTTGATGTGTCTGTGCTGGCTCTGAGATGGAAGGTTCTATGTGCAAGGACTAAAGAGAGACATTTAGGAGGTAAGGCCTGTACCCAGATGACAGCCACAGGGAAATGAGAACCACTGTTACACAACTGCAAAGACCTGGATTTTGCCAGCGGCCTAAAATTAACGCGAATGCAGAGTAGTCTCTTGCTGGGACAACTCAACAAGAGCCTGGGCTGCCAACACTTTGATTCCAGCCTTTGAAAACTGGAAGAGCAAAGCAGTCAAAGCAACACAGACTTCTGACTATCACAACTGCACCATAACAAATTTGTTTCTTTTAATACATCCATGGATGGTGATTTGTTATAGCAATGACAGAAAACTGATAAACAGCTGTTTTGATGGCTCATCCCTTGTTGGTCCTTTGATGAAACAACTGTACACCAGCATTTGAACACTGTGACCTGACAAACACTAATATGTTTTAAGTTTAGAATTTATAGTTCATTTCTAAGATGTTGACAAACTATGTCCCATCCCATGAACAACTATAGAACCATATATGACGGTATTAGTTGAATTACTTAATTTCCTAATTTCTTTGTTCATGCCTTAGATCTGAAGAAATTTCAGCACAACATTCTCCCCCTAAGGTAGCACATGGTCCTCCTTGTGATATCAGCATAGCTAGGACTGTTCTGTTCTGAATCACCATCTACCCAATCTTAGAAGTTTTTCAAGTCAGTATTATTTTGTGAGTTTTGGATGGAAATTTGCAAAACCAAATTACTCAATTGTCTCTATATGATTCAGGTATTGGATAGAAACAGTCTCCTCTTTTCTAAAGACTTTCAGAATCTTCCTTTCTGAAGGTTGTCAGAATCCAGCAGAGCCAGTGATCTGAGGATGTCTTGTATCTTTTTATTTTAGAGACATAAATCCAAGGATCAGCCCCTTGGAGTTTTGCTGCTGTGCTAGTTATTTCTTAAGAGCACCTGATAAGGTTATTTTCACCAGAGTTTGAAATCTGTCCTTCTCTGATGTTTCATCCAGAAAACCATGTTTCCAGGGTTTAGGTCACGCCAAGGTTGTTTAGCAGGATGTTGAAGAAAAGCTGCTCATACATGTTGATGCTAAAATTGGGTGCAGTACATAAGTCTTTTTTCCTAAAAAGAAAAGAACAGAGCCTTGGATCAGAAGTAATATTCCTAGACTCATAGGTCAGCTTTTTACTAAATTTATAAAACAGCATTGGTGAATCCCAGGAGTCAATCTTACTGTCATGGAATCTGATAGCAATACCTTAGTCACTGGAAGTTTGAGAGCTCTGTTAAAGAGAACCAGAAGCAAGGCACTGCTGTCCATGCCCTATTATTAGTTTTTCTTGAGTTCCTCATCTAGCACAATTGTTTGTTTTGAGTCTTTTTTGCTTATAATATCTGGAGTATTTCAAGTAGACAGCTGCTACACCTGATTTTATTGATTAGAGTGGAGTAGACCGTTGTCTCATCTTTAAAGCATTGACCTAGTTCTTTAATCCTAAGGCTCTTTGAAAATGATCACCAAGCTGTTGGAGACCTCCTGATGAAACTGTTTCCCTTCCCACTCATTCCTTACTATCAAACTTCCCATTTCTGGCTCAAGGTCATTCACAAAGACTGGATGGAATTCAGGGACACTGGTATCGGATCTCCCGATGCAACCTAGAGCCCATCCTTAGAGTCGCTAATGCATTCATCCTTTCTTTGCTTTTAGGACTAAGAGCCTAATCCATTTTCTCATGAAAAATTTTAGGAATATACTCCAAAGAACTGGCTCTATCTGCAGATCTATTATAGTGCTTTCCGTGTAATATCTGCTTTCCTGTGTAACTTTGGATCTCTTGGAACATTCTTAAATTTTTTGCAATCTTCCTTGCTCATCCAAACCTTTGTACCTAACTTTCTGTGCCATGAGTCACCAAGACCACCAAGAGTCTCAACAGGTCCCTAGAAAACCTCCTAAGACTCAGAAAAGCAGTTGTGGCCAAGCTCATACTTTAGTAACTATAATAGCTATAGTTGAGCCTGCAAGATATAACTTAAAGTCAGTAAGTCGGGAGCATGCTTGGGATGAAGTCCAGTGGAACCACACAGGGCCAGTTTGATTCTCCCAGCAACTGTATGTGAAACTGTGTGATGTGTGGCCACATGAGGGTGCTTGCCTGAGACTTAATGTCCAGAGTGATAATAATGGGTCAGCTCTTTCTACCAGGTCTGGGCTTTAGAAAATATTGAGCAAACCAGGTGTGATGGTGCACACCTCTAATCCCAGCACTCAGGAAGCAGAGGCAGCAGGATCATTGGGAGTTCAGTCTGGGCTACATAGTGAGCTCAGGACCACCCTGAATTACATAGCAAGACCCTGTGGATAAAATTATTTAAGCTCAGTGTCATCTGAAGACTTGAGTGTAGTCTTGGAGATTTTCCCCTTTGTTGAAAGGGGTTAGCAGGCAACTGACCTTTGGAAAGTTTCTCCTATTTTGGGCAATGGCCTTTCCAACGCTACAGCCAGAAATGAGCACGTTGGGCTGGACTCCTCCTTTTCTTCAGCCCCCATACACAATAAGTTATCAGGAAGGCTTCAGGGAATGATTTATTTATTCCCATTTCTTACGGCAATGTCATTGTGTTTATGGAGCTGTTAATAGAGGATACTGCAAGAGGAAGGATTGTGTTTACATGTGTTGAGGTAACATAATAAGCAGATGCCACACAGCAAGATGGAAGGAGTACATTGCCTACCATGCATTTAAATAGGCACTTATCAATTAGATGAGATTTTTATAGAAATACATTTTTATAGAAGTGCCACTTTCATTTGCAAGGCTGACTGGTTCATAAAGGGGAACCAAAAAATGCTTGGGTGTCTTTTGTGCCTTTTTACTGAGGTTTTGTGTGTCTCTATTCATTGATAGTAGCAAACAGGAGATACTCTGGCACATTTTATCATTATGCAAATAAATGTACTAGCTTTTCAATAACTTTCTTAAGATAAATTGCTAATTTCCATTTAAAAAGAAAACCCAGGACTCTTCTATCGAGTGACCTTCATCCCAACTTGTTTTGCAAAAACAAGTCTTTTCTATAGTTCATTTCTAGAACTTACACTTCTTCTGGCAGGTATTTCAAAAGACAACACAATGTGTGCTTGTAAGCACATCAAATAAATAAATCATTCCCTCAAGCATAGTAGAGTATCTTTAGGGTTTCTTCCTACTACAGGGGCTAAATTCAAAAGGAATCTGGAGTTTCTTTCCATAGAATTTCTTCTAGCAGTTGTAATCTCTAGAGCAGCCCCATTCAGTTTGTTGCACTCTACCAAAGCCCACAGTACCTCTTGTCATTTGACTGCTCACTTAGTCCCAGCCATAATTGTGATTCACAGCAACATGGCTCTGGTTTGCTCCTGTGGCTCTTCTGAAATTTCTTATGATGAGTGTACAGGATCGTTTCTTGGTACCCTAAGGTATATCTGAACTGTCGTTGGATCATTCTTTGCTAAATTCCAACAGATAAGCACAGCTCTCACCAAGTAAGTAGTGAGTCTGTCCATCACTCCATCAAAAAGCTAGGAAAATAGCTTCCTCTATTACAGCCTTGAGCCAGTGTGGATGCTAACAAATTTCCCTCTACACATCCACAACATCCTTTCAATAAAACCTTTCAAATTGCCTTTTCAACTTTCTGAGAAAAAATTGGCACAAGATTCACAACTCTCCCTCTTTGCTCCCCAAATCAGCAATCCCTTGGCTGGATTAGGAATTCTGAACCCCCTCACTGCCACCTAGGTCAGACCCTCCATCCTCTCCTCCAGGAAAATCCCAAGAACCTCTCAGGAAATGCAGCCCTATCTTAGGCACAGCTTCTGCTCTGCGGCTACCTCCATCTTTTCCAGAAAAGCCTTGGGGATAAAATAGTAATAACAATGTAGCCCACTGGGCTCACTGGAGGGACATTTGGAGCCCTGGTAGAGGTCATTCAGTGCCAGAGATGACAGCTTCAGGGTGCTGGCTGTGTTTCAGGCACACATTTGGAAGCTCCATGAGTGCCTCCATCTGACTCTCACATCAGCTAGGTGCATTGCGGGTATTTCTAGGTGAGGGACCTGCAGGTAGCAACCTAAAGAGAATCTAAGTTACAAGGCAAAATATCAGTGTGATTTTAGGAAGCTGATCCTAATAATTGAGCAAGAGTGGGAGACACACTCTATGCATTACATAATCAAGCATCAGGGATGGGAATATAGCTCGGTGGTAGGAAGCTGGTCTAATATCATCATGTATGAAGGGGAGACAAGGAGAAAGCAGACAAGATTCCCGTGTTACAAGCCAGACAGCTTGAACTAAAGACAATTGTGAAGTATGAAGTGTGAGCTGGGTCCACTTTTACCCCAGAGCTAGAGCTCAGTGTGCCCATCTTCTCACAATTCATGCTGGGATATGAGCTGAGAGTCCTTCCCCTACTGATTTCATGGCAGACCAGACTACCCAGTCCATGGTTTCCCAGAAGGGTACATTAGAGCCCTTTTGTGAAACAGTAAAAAGAGATCATTTCTCAAGTGAGTATTTCTGATAAGTTTGGCAGGGCAAGGAATGGAAAAAAAAATATTTGTGAAAGGAACATTCTATCTTTCTGATCTCTCTCATGCCAACAAAAAAACACCATGTTTTGTTTTATTTTGCTACTGAAAAGAGTTTTAGAAGAGTATGGAGGGGAGAATACACCTCAGATTTTCCTTGTATAATTTCCATATTGAGTGCCTAAACCCAGTGCTGTGTTCCTAAATACTTTTAAACCTGAGCTCTGACATGAGAGGATGGATATTAGCATCTTTGCCAATTTCCCTGGTGTACATACTCCTGCCACGTCCTATTTACAGCTATAGATATACCGCATTGGAGCTTTACTGACCAAACCAAAACAAGATCTTCCTCTGAGCCATTTTTTCCAGTTAAATGCAAACATCTGTAGAAGAAGCATATTGAAGTGTTTGAAGAAATTGGCATTTCACTATAGTGGTTTCTAAGCTGTTCTAAGGCCAGTGGCCAATAATGGGGGGCAGGAAACATTAAGTGACTCCAGGGACCTTTGGCTTCATGTACCACAGACACTGTCTGCAAAGACCAAACATACGTTTTTGTGCTGCCATTTTTTAAATGTATGTAACACTACAGTGTTTGTGCTCATTTTTAGATCACCATGTAACACTGCTGAATTCGTAGTGGATTTTTGTCATTCTGAGTTATCTCACCAGACACACACACACACACACACACACACACACAAATCCAGCCACTAATACATGCATTGCGTAGGCTATGGTTGGGGAAGATAGAAAATATGATAGCTTTAGTTTAAAAAAGTGTTTCTGAAAAAATGGAGTATCAAAAACACATTGAATGGTATCTGAAAGGTGCAATCAGCCAAATCCAGAACATGGAAAATTCTCCCAAGAAATGGTTCTACTTTCTCAATAAATAAGTGACATTTAAAATAGAAAATGGTTTTCAAGAAGTTTAAAGCAACTATAGCATGTAGACCTTGACTGAGTCCTCAAACAAAAAAGGACATTGTGGAAGCAACTGGAGAAATTTGAGCACAACCTGGGTGTTATGTTATATCATAAAATTACTGTTTGTTGGTTAGGATCATGGTTTTGAGGTTTTGGTTGTGTTAAAAATGGCCATCGGTTGGGGTAGACAGATGAAATTTGCTTGGAAAATGTTGGCAAGCTGAGTAGTGAGGACATAAGAATTCATTATGTGCTTTCTACTTTTTTGTGCCAAAATTTCCATTTTAAACTTTTTCAAGCAGAAAAAAGTGACCTGTGTTTTGAAACACTGGTGAGCTGGGCATAGTGGTATATACCTGTCATCCCAGCACATGGGAGGCTGAAGCAGGAAGACTGCAAGCTCTAGGCCACCCTAGGTTACATAGTGGGTTCATAGTGGGTCTACATAGCTAGACACTACCTCAAAATAAAGAAAAGAATGAGTTGAGAATCAGTCTCATAGAAATGATCCAAATAACTCATAATAGGTGATAGACAGTTAAGAGCATTTCTTCAATGTGACAATTTGGTATAATTTCATAGAAAAAAAAAGGAGAAATAAAACAGAGGGAAAGGAAAAAGCTAGGTAGGTTTCCAGGTTAGATGGGAAGAGGGAGGGAGAACATTCTAATAGAAAATGCCAGCATCAAAAGCAGGATGAGGCAACTTAGGGACTTGGCCATAAGTGCCAAAGCAGCAGCTGAAGTTAAGGGTATCTGACAGAGCTACGTGATTGTGCAAAGTACGGAACAGAGAGTCAGATGTGATGGGGAAGCCAGACAGGAGCCTAGGCCAGGTATGCAGAGAGGGGTCCCGGCACTGGAGGACCCACAGCTGAGTGGTGATACTACAGTAATGAGTGGGAGCCACTAGGGACCGAGCACAGAAACGTCAGGCTTTTCCCTGCACTCTGGCTCAGTTCTATGGAACTGAGCTTCAGAGTGTTCAAACAGAAGCACCACTTACAGCCTAGTTAGGAAAAATGCTAATTAGTGTATACATATGTGATAAAGTTCAAATGCCTCTCCACTGCCTCTGCAAGTCAAAAATCTATCTTTTTTTGCTTTGGGGGTGGTAAGTGAAGACATCTACCTCGCTGTAGTGCTGCAGAGCAAACAGCCACCACTGACATTTGGGCCTGGCAGAAGAGCCCATGGAGCTCCTCCACATTGCCAACCTTCCCCTCCCAGCTGGCGCCTGACTCACATGTCACTCCTGCCCCCGTCCTTGTCTCAAAGTAAAGCTCAGCACTCCTGATGATGTGGCTGCCTGGCAGGTGAAAAAGGATGTGACACTGTGTTGTTGCAGAAGTGTCTAGTCTCCTTTCCAAGGAGCTGGCTCAGTCCACCCCTTGAAAAGCTGAGACAGTAGGGACCAGTGAAGTATGTGTCTCTCAAACCAGAATCTTAGGACCTAGAAGGGCAAAGTGGCTCCTGGATATGTCCTCAGTAGCCCCCCCAAGGTTTCTATGTGACTTTTATTTTATTTTAATCATAATTTTAAAAATAATGAAGTCATATGCTGAAGTCACTTTATAATCAAGTGACTTCATGAGCTTGGGATTCCATGCTCACATAAGCACTTATGCCAGGTAAAGACCATATTGTGTCAAGCCATTCCTTGGCATGACTTAAAATCTTCAAGCTTTTCTCATGGTTATCATCCCTGGAATTACGGAGCCACCATACCTGTTCAGCTTAAATAAAATTTCCAGGACTAATCTTTGCTTTAAGTGAATAAGATCATAAAAGAATATTTAAATAACTTCTCATTAAGACTGACACTTGAGATTTATGTGCGGGCAGTTTTGATCAAGGTTGAAATCTGATTGCCAGGAATTAGCAAATACAGCTCCAAATTAGCCAGTGGTAAGAATAAATATATTTATATACATGCTTGTTACTATTGTTGAGGTCAAAATAAAGAAATAAATTAAGTATGAAAGTCAGTTTGAGGCTTCATTTTTTTATTGTTCAGCCCAACATACTGGCCTCAGGAAGCCCCCTTCACCTGCTAATTTAAGCTAGCTGGCCCTACACCCAGGCCCAGGCTTTGGAGTAAGCCATGCAGGGCAAATCCCTGCTCTGTCATTTGCTAGCTGTGTGGCTTTGTTTCCATTCCCTCCTTTGTAAATAGGAAGAGTAATAAGAATGAAACCTGCCAAATAGGATTGCTTTAAGAACTAAATGAGTAAATAAATGTAAAGTTCTTAATGCTGCATGCATAGGGGAAAAAATTAATCATGCAAACCGTTTGGTAAGTTATGGGTAATTTCTTCACAACAAGGAAGACACATGAGTGATCCCTCATGACTGCTCTTTGAGTCCCCCATTTGCATTGAAAGCTGCAAAATGGAGACCTTTCTAGAGGAAGTAGCCTATGTAAACTTCAGGAGTGGCCTCCAACTGCCCTCCTTGGAACTCAAAAAGACCCTGACTTCACCACATGCTTTGGGTGCCACAATTGTTTTGATTCAAGTTTCTCAGATAACCTTTAAAATTATAATATAAATCAACACAATCACAGATATATTCTATTCCTATGTTGATATATTGAAGACAGCTAATCAATGGGTTAAATTTACATTGCCTTGTTAACCTTTCTGAGGTAGATCTTGGAGAAAAGCTTCTACTGCCAGATCTGTGGATGTATTTGAAAGTCTTGCAAATGAGTCACATTATAATGTGTGTGGCTCCACGGTGATCTTTTTAAAACTTAAAACATGCACATGTAAAAATCAAAAAGTAGGGGCGGGGGTTTAGCTCAGCAGTGTAAGTACCTGCTTGGCAAGTACAAGATCCCCTGGTCCAAAAAAAAAAAAAAATCGAAAAGTAAAAATAAACAGGTAGATACAACTCAGTACTTTAGGAGATTCAGGCAAGGTTGGTTTGTTCATTCATTAGTTCATTCATTCAACAAATATATACTTATGCCTATGTAGTAGCAAATTCCCTTCTACACACTTGTATACAGAGCCATGAACAAGGCTGAGGCACGTCCATCCAGCCTGTACTGATCTATAATCAACATGCAATATCTAGCAAAATCAGAGTCCTTTCACCCTCCCCTGTCCTAAAATTGATAGACCCAGCATTTACTATAAGCATAGGGCACTTATTGACTGACTTTTATATTTATGACAAAGAAGTAATCTAGTTTTTAGATATTGTTGGTGATTAGCTTTGAGACAAGAAGTCCTACAAATCCTCCTTAAAGCTTTTGAATCGACTTGATCAAAGAAAATCTTGAGACTGCAAGGTAAGGTACTTGTCAGTTTAAGTCAGGCTTTTCTTGATACTGTGTTTTCAAAGAGATTATAGAAATAAATTTGTTCATGAGATTCATGTAAGACTGTAAATGTCAGCAAAAATCTGACTTCCAAGTTTATCAAAATAGACTCAGTATTCTCTTTCATTGACTTTGTGAAATTTAGGAAAAGGTATAAACATAAATTAATAAATAAATCTATTCTTCTACAATGCTTCCTTCACATGTTTTTGATATATTGAGATGCTGAATAAAATTTTGCCCAAAGAAAATTACGCTCCTGACATTTTTAATTGTTTTTTAAGCATTTGTAATAGAACCCTGTCTATAAACAATCTAGAACTCTTAAAGCACAAAAGGTATGTAGCCTATTGTGAAGCACTGCAAAAAACAGCTAGGGAAATACATCCTGTCCCAGCATTTCTAGAAATATGGTCTGCCTTGCCAGTTCCAAAGTCTGAAGCTAAGTCATACTACTAATCCTTGCTCTCCGGCCTCAGTTGCTTTCTCGAGATGGTGAAAATATCTTCTCCCACCCTTCAAGAGCTTCCTCTTTCTCCTTAAGCATGACAGTTATTCCCAACATCCAACTTGCTCCAAGTTCCTACTCTAGCTGAGTCTTCCTCTACCTGCACTAATACCAGGCACTGCAGAGAGGAAGGAGGGACATGCAGTGGTTAGGCATGTTTCGAGGAGTCAGCCTCCCCGGGTTAGAATCCCGGATCCACTGGTTGGTAGTTACATGACCTTGGCTGGGTTAATTCGCTTGAAATGAGCCTTGATTTCTTTATCTATAATAGAATCACAATACCTGCATCACAAGATGGTTAATGGTCTGGTAGAAGCAGTGCTCTTAAAAAAAGAAATTGGCACATACTAAGTGATCAATCAGTGTTAACTGAACACGGAATATCACCTCACTCCTCTTCTAGCAATCACTAATATGACAAAAAATGTTTTAAAAAGAAATTTGTATCAGTGCTGGAAAGTAAAGAGAGCCAACTAGCACTCCTCAACCAGAAAAACCTACTGAACTGTAAGTGAGGAGAGACTGAAAACCCACGAAATTAAGGAAGCTAAAAATTCAACAGGTAGAAAGGAAAGTTCTTTTACAAAAAATGTAAAGTTTCCATTGATTCCCAAAGAGAAACCTGAAAATCATAGGCATGGCTTAGGGGAGGGGGAAAAAGCCAATGGAAGCTAATTATCCCATGATGAAGTATAGCTTTTCTAGTGTCATATGTTCTTACAGAAATATCTTTTATATAAGATTATAGCAAAAGTACTTTTTGTTTAAGGTCATAATAACCACCACCTAAAAATCATGTATCAGAATTCTTATTTCATAACTTCCTAGTGTTATTTATTTTTTATTATCAGGCTGGAGACCAGTGACTCCATTTTTATTCTGACAACTGTCACAGTGCATAGCCTAATTTCATGATTCTCCAGGTTGGTTACTATTAGAATCATTTCTGGGGCTTTTGAAATTAGTGAGGGCTGAGTTGAAAGTTGCACAGGTCCTTTCTAATGGCCCTAAGTTACAACTGAACAATGTAATATATAAAAGACCCCTAAGCGATTCTAGTGTGTCACTAAATATAACAATGTGGCAAGTAGAGACCCCTATTGGTAAGCCCTCTCACTCACCAACTAACAGAAATGGTCTGTCTATTGGGCTGACCTACATTCAACTGTCCAATATTCAGTCTTCTTTTTATCTACAAACACAACCCCCTTTTATTTTTAAGTGCTTGGGATAGAGCCCACATCTTTGGACACTCATACATAGAAAGAAAGTACTCTACCACTGAGCTACACCCTCAACACTTTTTACTTTTTATTTTGAGACAGGGTCTTGCTGAGACTGACCTCAAAGTTCTGAGCTTCCCGCCTCAGCCTCCTAAGTAGCTGGGATTTTCATGCATGTCATGTGGGGTTTTTTGGTTTGCCGGTTTGTTTTGATTGATTGATTGATTACTGGAAGATGGAGGAAAGAGGATATTTGGTATGTAGAGGAAGAAAACGTAATGACACTGAAGTAATGTGAAAACCAAACCACACATTCAGTTGAACTAGGCATCAAATATTTGTAGTAAAATGTAAGAGAAAAGGGTATGCTAAAGGAAGAACTGTTAGACATGAAGGAGCTTTGTATGTTCTCAACCTCTCCAGACAGCAAAAGATGCTAAAATATGAGCAGAGATTGAACCCAGGGCCCTTCCCAGAAAAAATAAAAATGAAGCTGAGTGTATGAACTGATTGGGATGATGAGGTCTGGGCTTCAAGCTAAGGCTGTAATGAGATGAATCTTGGAGGACTTGAGACTTTTGAAATTAGCCAGTTTTGTGTACTACAACAAAATACCATAGACTATGTAATTGATAAAGAAAGGAAAGTCATTTCTTCATTTCTAAACCCAAGAAGTCTACTACTGAAGGAATTCATCTGAAGACCTTTAAACTGCTCCATCACATGGTAAAAGGGCAAGAGTGGGGAAGAGCAAGAAGGGGGAAAACTTCTAATAAACCCACTCTCATACACAGCCCACTCCACAGAACATCAGCCTACTCATGAAAGCAGAGTTCTGATGACCCAGTCACCTCTGATGAAGCTCCACTTCCCAAATATGCCGTGTTAGGGATTCAACTCCTAACACATGGACTAGAGCAGAGGAGACATGTATTTTGCATCTGAGAGGAATACAGTGTAAATAAATTGTGATAGGTGGGCCGATCTTAGTGATTTAAAATATGCCCCTAAGTTATTTGGTACGCCTCTTTTCAAAAAGACATGCCTACCTCTCGGCCACAGGTTGGACTCAGTGATGCGTTTATGACAAGCACAATAAAACAGAGGCGACAAAACTCTGCTTCACAACAGATCATATAAAGCACTGCAGTTTTCTCTTTGTTCACCCACTTGTGGGTTAGTCACTCTGGGAGGATGTTTGAGTAGCCTACAGAGAGCCCCCGTGGCATCCTGCACAGTCAGGGAAGAACAGAAACCTCCTGACAAGTAGCAATGTGAATGACTGGCCTTGGAAGCAGGTCCTTCAGCCCTGACCTGGTAGTCTCCAGAGGGCTGGAGTCCCTGCTGATATCTTTACTACAGCCACATGGGAAAACTACTGTAAGTCCTGAACACAGAAACTGAGATACTAAATTCTTATGAATTAAGCCAATAATCTCTGGGGTCATTTGTAATGTAGCAAAAACTAACTAATACAAGGAAATATTGCTATCAATCCTACAGACATTAAAAGCACCATATGTAAATATTATGAAAACCTTCACACCCATAAAATGAATACTTAGATGAAATGAACAAAGTCCTTTAAATTAAAACTTATTCAAACTTACACAAAAGGGGAAATAGATATGGAATAGATATCTCTATTAAAGGAATGGAATTCATAATAAATTGTTTTGAAAAAAAAAGAAACCTCAGGCCACACTTTTCTATTAATTCTACCAAACATTTAAGGAAGAAACAATACTACTATTATAGAATCTAGCTCAAAATATTAGAGAAAGTGGCATATTTCTCAACTTATTATATTAGGCCAGTGTCTCTGTGATTGCAAAATCCTGACAATGAATTTCTAAGAAAAGAAAATTATAGAGAAATACCATCATGAAAATGAGGCAAAAAGTCCTTAAGAAAATATTACCAAGACAAACACAGCAACATACAAAAATACTAGTGCAATATGACAAAGTACAAGTCATCCTGGAGATGAAAGATAAATTTAATATTTAAAGATGAATCAGTGGAGATGGGGAGAGATCAGCCAACAATTATAATGTTATAGGAGGACTAAATTCTGGTGTTTCATGCCACAGCACGGTGAATATATAATCAAAAGTGATGCAAGGTATATCTCAAAATAGAAGAAATGATTTTGGATATCGTGATGCTCAAGCTTCCTGGCTAACTTGGTTGATTTGGGAGCAGCCTAAGGAATTAATAAAGCACACTTGTGGGTGTTCCCAGGGGGGTTATGAAGCCACGACCTTGAGGTCTGCAGTGGGTCCCTTATACCTTCCTCCCTGGCACTGTTCTCCTGCTCTACTTCCCTGGAAGCATGAATTGAGCAGCTGTGCTCTACCATGCCCTTCTGCCATGGTCTTCCTCAGAGCCAGCCAGTCATGAATTCCCTGAAACCATGAGCCAAGTAAAACCTTTCTTCTTTGATATGGTTTTTGCCTGGGTGTCCCCCACTGCTCCATGTAGTTATGGAGGTGACTGTGTCTAGCATTTGTGATTGGTTCGTTATCTAGTGCTGGGATTAGTGGTGCGAGTGCTTTACCCACCCAGGGCTGAGTAGCTGGCATACAATATAAGGGAGAGATGGAGATGTGCTTTCCCCTTTCTGCCCTTTCCAGTCTTGTCACTTGTGGCCACCATAAAGGGTTGTTCCTCAGCCACACCATCCTGCCTTGGAACCAACCGAGTATGGACTGAAACCTCCACAAAGTATAAGCTAAATAAATGCTTCCTTCCTTCATTTGGGGCATCAGGTATTTTGTCCCAGCAAGAGAAAATTAACCAAGATACTATTTTAAATAATGAGTGTCAGGTGTTGTGCCTAGCCATAGGAAAGTGATATGTTCACCATAAAGAAATGATCAAACTTTAGAAGATGGACATGCTAATTACCCACATATATACACACATGAATCAAAGCATCACATTGTACTTCAAAAATATATACAACTACTGCATGCCTATCACTAAAATAAAGCTTTCTAAAAACCAACATAACTTATCAAAACACAATAAAAGATTTAAAAATATGATCAGCTCAATAAAGGCAGGAAACTCCTTTAACAACATAGAGCAACCACATGTTTTTAACACTTCTACAAAATAGAAACAGAGGGGAACTTCCTAAATCAGATATGGGGGATCTGAAAAGCCTCCAGCTGATGCCATAATTAATGTTAACATGAGGAACAAGGCAAGAATTCTGTTCTTACTGCTGATAGCCTTGTACCTGAGATTCTACTTGGTGAATAAAGAAAGGAAAGGAAGAAAGAAAGAAAGAGAGAGACAGAAATTGAGACAGAGAGAGAAAAGGCATAGAATGTGTAAGGAAGAAATTAAATGGCCTTTATTTATATATGACCTTATCTTCCAGGTAGAAAACCCTGGATGCCTACAAAAAAATACTAAAACTAACAATTGAATTTATAATAGTTACAGGATACAAAAACACACAATTATTTATCTATATAATAGCAGCAAACAATTGCAAAATGAAATTTTAGAAGTTACTTTTTTGTGTCAAAAAATATCAAAAACTCAATAATAAATTTAGGGGTGCTGGGAGAACAGGCAGCTTGCTCGCTGCCCTGGTAAGCAGCTGGAGGCCTCACAAGCCGCCAGGACACCAGGGCGAGAACTATCGGCGATTCCTGAGCTCTGCATCATGTTGGAACTTGGGGTGCTGGGAGAACAGGCAGCTTACTCGCCACCCTGGTAAGTGGCTGGGGCCTGCCAATGTGTAGGCTAAGAATCAGACACAGATCCATCCCCTCACAACCCCCCACTCTGTTAGCAAGTGGGAACCAGAGATCTGAGTATCTCTTGGGAGGATGAATGTATGCAATGTGGCAAGTAAGGAGGATTTCCTTCTACCATCTCTTTGAAGGCAAATATTTTTATCACTGTTTTTCTCAGTTTTGATTAATGGTATTGCTCTATTCAATATTCCGTTTTTATAAGTTTGATATTTCCTTCCATTTTGCTCTACCTAATTGAAAGAACAGCTAATGCGAACAGAATGGGATGTACTATTGGGCCTATTGCTGGTGTCCTGGTGACCTGTTGTGAGATTCTGTACCAATTTCACTGCACTGCCTCATGTGGGTTTGTTCTGCTGTATTTTTCTACCTTAAAAAAAAAGTGGATAACAAAGTAACAAAATGCCTCCAAAAACCTCCCTACTACACCAAAGCTGATCCATGGGGCATGGATGAGGAGAAACTCAAAAACAAAGCAACAGAATAATATAAGGTGATTAAAAAGTAAATAACAACAACAAAACAGATCAGTAAGGTACTGAGCAACCTGAAATAGGATATAACTAAACAGATAATGGACTTAAAAATTAAAAGGAAGAAACGAAAGTGCTCTAAAGGATATAACTGCATTTATGTTTAAGTGTGTAGGATTGATAATCATGTTGCTAAGTTGTTATTGGATCATTGAACTTCTTTGCAGCCTCACTGTTTGAATGTCCACTTTGTATGCTTTAATTTTGTAACTTGAACAACCATGTCTAAGAAGAAAATATGATTTCTTACTGTTTATTTTTTTCTGAAATTCTGTATTGTTTCTACCCCTTTCTGTTTTGCTTTTTTCCTCATTAAATAAAATTTTTAAAAAGAATAAATTTAACAAAAATACACAAATCTATGACACTGAAGCTATAAGACAAACCTGAACATTAAAGAAGATGTAAATAAAG
This sequence comes from Hydrochoerus hydrochaeris, assembly GCA_004027455.1. NCBI lineage: Eukaryota > Metazoa > Chordata > Mammalia > Rodentia > Hydrochaeridae > Hydrochoerus > Hydrochoerus hydrochaeris. The sequence continues at coordinate 31,923 of PVLA01001628.1, read as the reverse complement.
ATCCAGTGTTTATAAATTGGAAGAACTGATGTTAAGATATCAAACTCCTCTAATTTGATTAATAGATTCAATAAGGTCTCCACAAAAATCCCTCCAGATTTTTTCATAGAATTTTAAAACTTGATTATAAAATTTACATGAGAGGACAAAGGTCCTCTTCTAGCCAAAACCACCTTGGAAAAAAAAAGAGACAAATCTGGGTGAGTCATTCTCATTCAAGAATTCCTGTGATGTTACAATAATCAAGACTGTGATATTTGCTAGAAGAAAAAAATTGATCAGTGGAATAGAGAAAACAAAACCACACATTTATCAATAAAAGTGTCAAGAATTCAAAAGAAAGCCTTATCAATATATAGTACTGGAACTAGAGAAACATATGAGGAAATGAACCCCAAAATCTACCTTAAACCAAGCACAGGAAGAAATGATAGAGTGTTAACAATGAACGTTAAAGCAACATATTTTTTAGAAGAACTCCCAAGAATATATCTTTGCAAATCAGCAGCAGGAATGTATTTTCAAGAGCAACCAAAAAGCATTAAATGTATAAGAAAGCAAGTTTAACAAAACCGAATATTTTTCCCAACAGAAGACATCCCTAAAGAATAGAAAAAGTGGGACATGGGCTGGTATAAATATTTTCAGTGTATATATTGACCAAAGGCTTGAATCCAAAATGCACAAAAATTTTCTACAAATCAGTCATAAAAACAAGCTCCCTGATGTAAAAAGTGGGCAAAGTATTTGAACAGGTGTTCTACAAAAGATAAGAAGTGTGACCAAAACACTAAAGGGCACTTTGCCATCAATCCCACCTCAAAATATTCCCCCACCTCACACACATGTATTCCATTGTTCTTGCCACAATTCTAGAAGTCTTCCTTCATGAATATTTTTAATAAGGAGGTTATGACATCCTCGATGTCCTGAATGGATTTAGAACTTGCCTTTCCTGGTCATTTGACTCTGGGAAGGATCCAGAAAACACACTGTGACAGCTCAGATGGAGAAAGTGGTGAGGACACACCGTCATGTTTTTATGTGACAGAAATTACCATCAACAGTAAATTGACTGGACAAATTTATATGCAATAATTAAAAGACCATTCATCAGCACCCTCTGAACTTCTGGTCCACCTTTCAAATTTATCAGCTTCAGAGCTTACTATGTTCAACTTTGTCATGTATCACAAGCAGCTGTCTAAGCAGACTATAGTCATACACATTTCCACTAGCAGGTAAAGGAGTTCCCAGGCCTCCACGAACTTGCCAATGCTTGGTATTTTCAGTGAGTTTAATTTTAACCATTGTAGTGTGTGTGTAGTGGTGATTTTAATTTACAATCCTATGATGAGTAAGTATCTTTATTCATGTTTACTGAGCCATTTGGCTAACCTCTTTTGTGAAGTGTGTTTTGAAGGTATTTGCTTTGTTGTCTTACTGGGGATTGAACCCAGGGCCTTTGCATTGAGCTAAATTCCCATCCATTTTTCTATTTTTTGTTTTGAAACAGAGTTTCACTAAGTCACGTGAGTGGGCTCAAGCTTTGCTTCCATTTTTTCTTTCTATTCTCTTTCTTTTCTCTTCCTTCCTTTCTCCTTCTCATATTCCCAGTATTTCCTATTTTCCCATATTTATCCTCCATTATGCTCCTTATTTACCCTCTGGGTTTCTCACACAAAAGAAACAATATTACATTTAAACCAAATTTAATGGTCTCATCAATTTATTTCAATTAAGATTATGATCTAGAGCTGAGCCTGAACTGCCTAGTGAGACCTTGTCTCAAAAAGACAAAAAAAAATTATAATCTTGAAGGGCAACCGTTTTCCTATATGTGACTCAAGTGCATCCCTCTTGGTGGCCAAGTAGTACTCCTTTGTGTGCAAATACCACATTTTTTTTCTATTCATCTGCTGATGGCCACATAGACTGTTTCCAAGATTTAGCTTAGCTAGCTAGAGGCCTTAATTTTAATGAGTCACTTTCTCTTTTGGTACTGAGGATTGAATCCAGGGAGTCCCAAGCTACATCCTGAGCCATCTTATTTTTCTATTTTGAGAAAAGAGATGGATCTCATTAAATTGGCCAGGCTGGCCTTCCATTTGGAATTCTCCTGCCTCAGTCTCCCAGGTAGTTGTGACTACAGGCATGCACTATTCCTGGTTCAGTTTAGTTTTTTGTTTTCTTTTCTCCACTTACGTTAGTGATTTTTGTGCCTACATCAAGATTATGAAAATAGTATTCTACATTGTCTTCAAAAAGCTTTATTATTTTATCTGTAACTTTATTGTTTTATCTGTATTATTTTATCTGAGATCTAAGAAACCAACATGTTTGAAATTGCTGCATGGGGCATCCAAACTTAATTTTTTTGTGATTCATCAAATGCCTCAGTTTATTGAAAAGATTTATTTTTCTTATCCAAAATTGTCTTTACTATTATCAGTCAACCTAATGCAGTTTAACTTCTCTTGTTGCAACTTCCTGAAACTCCTTTAAAGACTCCTAAGTTTCTAAACATCAAGTACAATTGCATTGAGCCACATCCCCAGCTCTGCTTCCATCACCTACTTTGTTTTCTTTTGGGACAAGGTTTGTTGGGCATTCTGGTGCACACCTGTAGTCCTGGCACTCTGGAGGCTGAGGCAGGAGGATCCTCATAAGTTCAAGGCCACCCCTGGCTATGTAATGAGACTCTGCCTCAAAAAAAAAAAAAAAAAGTTTCCCAGCCTGAGCTCTGTTTTCAGCCTTCTGCCTCTGCCCCCAGAGGGCTGGGCCTGCATTGCAGGCAGGGGCCACTAGCTCCATCATTTAACAAGTAGCCTTGAAACTTCCCTTCCCCTATTTCCAAAACAGCATTCCTTTCCGAGATATATAATTGCTTCTTGTCACTTGCAACCCTCTCCTCACCCAAGATGAGTTACTTGTCCTTCTTTTTTCCGGTCCCACACTTTTGTCACTTTTGTCCAGATCTCTGCATTTAACTTCCTGTTCTGAAGGATGACTCCCAAATTATATTCCCAGCCAGGACTTCTAATTTTTTTAATGGTAGCAAACGTTCACATTAATTAAACATAGTATAAACACAGAAGGAAAGAAGAAGCAGGAGGAGAAGGAGGAGAAGAAGAAAACAGTTTCTATGGAAGGAAAAAATAAATACACACCCTGCATTGTAGAGACATGGTAGAGATGTGATAGCCCAGACTTCTAATGCTTAAGATAGACAGTGATACCCAAGTATGTCCAAAGCCAAATTTAATGGTCCCATCAAAAAGAAATCCAGGTGACTAGCCAGGAAAATCTTACATGCAAAAATCAAAAGTCCTTTAATTAGAACTAGTCTACCAAATCTACAAACTTCAGGTCCTACTACATCTACAAACTTCATAAAACTTTCCCAGCACATCTTCCTCCCACTGAGATGCCCAACAGCTAAAACTGAACTACTCGGTACTCACCCACCTCCACCTGACACTTTACTATGTCCTTTAAGGGCCTCTTTCAACTTGCAAGTCACCAAGTTCTGGTTACTTGACTCTCTCTGAATCTTTCCTAAGTGACTGCCCCTTAAACCCACTTCTACTGTCCAGTTTTGAGCCCTCACAGCTCAGCTCTTTTGAAATGGACCCATCCAAAAAGAAGAACTAATACCCTTTCCTCCCTGTCAGCGTGAAGAGTCATAGATTCCTTTTATTCTCCTGAGCAGAAATAACTTGGTGTCAGTCAGTAAGCTGCAATATCTGTAAGAGACCTGTATGTAAGAGACAAGCAGGAGTGACACAAAAGGGCAATCTGTCAAAAAATTGAGCTCTCTTGGGCAAAGGTGTCAACTCCTGGTACCTATTCTATGGGGCTTGTTTCTGTTTCATCTTCTACACCAGCAGGTCTGGCTAACTCCTCCTGGAAGATAATAAGCCCATCTTATCTCCTGAGTGGACTCTGCACCTTTGGGGGATACATTATCCTGGAAATCAAATTAAATGTCCATTCACACTGAGTTCATCTCACAGTCTCCCAGGGCTGGATGCTGCAGACAAGGGAGAAGAAGCCGCCAGGGCTCGGCTGTGCAGGGAAATGGGCTTCAAGCATCTAGTTTAAACACTGAAATCATCCATCTTTATGAAGAAATGAAATCATCTGATCTTTTACTCTGCTCATTGGAAGGCAGTGAGATATTTCTCTGCATTAGAGGCTGTGACTCCAAAGCACACCTGCCCTCTTACACCATGTCAGCCACTGTAAGATCGGAGCAGCAGGCATGAGCAGGAAGGAAAAGGGGCTTCCTTAATGGATGCAGTCAAGGATGGATGATCAGAACCAACAGTGGGTCAAAGATATGGGGAACCCCAAACAGACATTAGTTTTCATTTTCATTTTAATTGGCTTTGGCATATCCAGGATGACTTCTTGTGCAATTATCCATCCTCCTTATGATTAGCTTAATTAACCTGATCCTCAGCTGGACTAATATTTAAGTTCATTAGTATTCCCTAAGTCACTTGCAGTGCAAAAGGGTCCATGCACATGCAGACCTAGGGGAAGAGAGACTGAGAGCACACTGGTGGGGGCTGGGACTTGGCAGCCACTTCCACGTGGAGCCTCAGGCACCCTGCCAATCCAGTGTAAACTGGTTACAAAGAGCTTTGAGACACTTGGGCTCCCAAAATTCTTCAGTCATTCTTCAGGGAGTCGTGATGGTGTTGATGCTGCTGAAATGGGCAAGTAGCCCCAACTCACCATACCAGTGAGACCCCATGGCCTTATGCACCCTTAGCCTTAAACTGCATAGAACTCTCTCCTCTCCCGCTTGATGATACCACCTGCTGACAGCTGTCTCAATGGGCTTCCTCAGTACTGTCCAACATAGGGAGAGAACCCAGCACCTTGGCTGGTGGAGGTGACGGTCAATAAATATTTGAGGAAGAAGTGAATCCATGGCCTTGTGCTTAGCACTTTCTATATTCATACTAATTGCCTGGCTTTTTTATTTACCACCCCCAGTGAAATCACCCCTTTGAGGATAACAAATCTAGTTTATTCATTTGTATGTTCTTGTTCTGAATAATGCACAGAAGTAAGGCAAAGAAAAGGTACCCAATAAACAGGGTTTATTGGGAAGCTCTATTTTTATAAAATACACTAGCTTTCACATAAATTGTTCTGGTTACAAAGTACCTTTCTGTATTGTTTGTATCATTGCTTATGTTTGTGGAGCCAAGGATGGAGATGGGGACAGTGAGTCAGACACTGTCACCGTTCTCATTTTGAGGGTGAGAAAACTAAAGTATAGGAGGTTACATAGCAGGTCTGTGGCCGTTCAGCTCCTAGGTAAGGTGAGAACTCTTAACTGGTTGGCTGGCTCTGAGTCTAAGATTTTTTAATCAGTAACCATAGCTTGTTCTCATTGCTCACCCACAAGTTCTACCTCACAAGAGCTCATTATAACTTACGGATTAAGATAAAGTACATACAGTGGTACTTGCCTTCTAAGACGACACTTCTGAAAAGTGATGTCCAGAGGAGAGTGGCTTTCCAGTACAAGATTTTCAGGTGAGGAGACGGTGTTGAATAACTATTGGCAGTAACCTTGGAGACCCCAGGTCAGTCATTTGGTACATGTATTATATAAAATAATAGTATCTGTCTCTTATCACTGTATATCCAATATTCCCAAACTTAACAGCTTATAATAGCAAAACATTTACTACTTTACACAACCTCTGAGTATTGAGCTTAGCCAAGTGGTTCTGACTGAGTCTCTAGAAAAGCTCAGTCTGGCTGCCAGCCAGGGCTGCAGTTCTGTGAAGCTTGACTGGGATGCAGGGCTCACTTTCCAGATGACACTGCTGCTGGCAGGGGCCCTCCTATCTTCCCCATTTGACCTCTCCGTGATTTGCTTAAGTGTCCACACAACTCAGAACGGACTTTGCTCAGAGGAGTGAATCAGGCAATAATGAACATCTTAGTTACTTGTCTTGTTGCTGATACAAAATACTGGACACCCATAAGTTAAAAGAGGAAACGTTTATTTCAACTTACAGATTGTAGAGATTTCAGGCTGTAATTAGCTGGCTCCAAAGCTGGGTGATATGACAGAGGGGCATTGCAGAGGAGAAACAGTCCATGGCAGGCAGAAAGCAGCAAAGCAGCAGCCACAGCAGCCTCCTCTCCCTTTATCCCTACCAAACTACTTGCCCTTTGGGTGGTGCCACTTATACCCAGAGTGGGCTTTCCATTATCCACACCCCAAGATATGGCAAGCCAATCAGCACCCTAATTTAATAATCATACACCCTTAATCCCAGCATTGCACACTTAATGCCAGAATCACACCCTTCAATCCTGCTATCCCTGAAAAGCCTCACCTGTGACTGCATGAGGCTTTGGGGGAAGGGACATCTAGACACAAACCATAACACTGAGTGATAGGGTTCAGGACACACTATCCCCAAATATGCCACCTTGGGAAATGAGAAACAACAGAAGCAAGAAGATCCATTAAACCACTTCCTTCCTTTTCTGAGGCAGAATTTAAAAGAATTTTCTGATCTTCCTCTGGAAAGTAGATTAGAAGACTTTCATTCCAGAAGTACCTTCTTCATATAGAGGAAAAATACAAGTTTATCCTCCAAACAGAGAGGCCAAGAAGAATCTAGAAAAAAACAGGCCTTTCTACCTTCCTCCTAGTTTACTATCTTGTGACCTCCAAACTTATTTCTGTACAATTATCCACTTCCTCATAAAACTTAGCATAAAAAATAAATCTTCTGTTTCTTTAGGTTTTCATTTCTGAAGGTGTACATGTCACATAAAGCTTATTTTAAATAAATGTACATGCTTTTCTACAGTTAGCAGGTCTTTTATTAGAGGTGTCTTGGCCATGAACCTTGCAATGAGAAGAGAAAAGTCATTGATCTCCAAGGTCCTTCCTGGTCTGGCATCCCCTTAGGTCACTAGAGCCACAAGAGCCAGTGCTTATTTGTCAATGTTGGAGGAAGAAAGGAAGAAGGAAAAGGAAGAAAGTGAAAAGGTCACCTTCTGGCCAGTACCCTGCTACTCGCACCATGGGATATTGAGCCAAATAGGAGCACGAAGTGGGAGGAAAAACATAAGCACTATTTTTGAAGAATTTTGTTTTCCTTATCCACCAGGTTACACTGAGACTGACTGCTGGTTTGAAATAAAACAGAGCCCCAAATATTCCACCAGGTGTTCCTCTTTCCTCTGCCGTCTCAGTTGGTCAGGGCTTCCAGCTAACCCATAACAGGGCCCGCATCCCAGGGTTGAGTTGCTCTGGAAGGCTATATTTAGATACCTTACCTGTTTGCTTTTGTTGTTTTCTTGTCACCACTAGAATCTCTGCAAAGAACAGTGATGATGGTGTGAACCAGGATGCAGGCTGCTCTGTGTGGGCCACAGGTAACCCAGAAATGGCTCCAGGTCCCTGTAGTAACCAGGCCACTGAAACTGTAGTAAAAACTCATGCTGGACCTGTGAGACATGAATGGACAGGGGCGAGGCCAGGGGAGTGAATGAGACCTCCCACTCTCCTGAGCCGCCTCCCAACTCTCAGCAACGCCAGGAACCCTGGTTGGATTCCCTTTGCACCTTCTTGTTTGTCCTTCTAGCTGGTGAGGCCTGTTGATCAAATGGCCTCATTCTTCTGGGGATACTTTACTCTTCTTAACCTTGGCAAAAGTCTCTTCCCTGGGTATTATGTACCCAGGAGTGTACGAACACTTGTTCCCAACTTCCCGTAGAGTCTTCCCCCAGCTAGAGCCACACAGTCCAGCCTTTGGCCTTGGAGTGATTGGTCTCAAACCCTAACATTATTCTGGCCTCTGATTTTCCCTCTGCCTTTCATTCTGGAAAAGGATCTGCATAAAATGAAAGAGTCCTCTGGCTTCCAGGAATGGAGATAACCCCTGTTTAAAGTCCTTCTTTGGGATATCACAGGAATCCAGACAGAGAGGCAGAACTGCTAAGTGAAACTTTTAAATGTTGGTACATGATTGCAAAAAACAATTTTAGGACCCTTGAAGACATGCAGTCATCACCTGGAGCCATGTAAAAGTCTTCTTAAGGAAGGGCCAGGGCTGCGGGAGAGGTCAATATGGTAGAGATTCCAGCCCGTGTAGCAAGCACCTTCTGCTTCAAGAGATGATGAGCTCCCTGTCCTTGTGGAAATAAAACATAAATTTCAAGAGAGTTAGAAACTAAAGGAGTTTTCTTTAAATGGAGTCAAAGGAGCCGTTAAGTGTAGGAATACTGAGAGACTTAGGCAAGAGGTATCTTGTTCTACGGAATCTGAAGTCCTAGGAATTGGCTGATTTTCTGCTTGCACCTACATTTCAGAAGGCATCTGGGTCCCAAGGAGAAAGAGGCAATGTTCTCTCCACAGGGCTTCTGAGGAGGAAGGGCTGCTGGACAAGCTGGGCATCTTCTACCCTAAGCATCTGTAACTCAGTGGAAGAAAATAAAAACCACCCAAGAGATAAGGGAAATACTCTGAATCATTCCCAGCCTGAATATTTAACAAAATTAGGGTTTGATTTTTTTTTAAATAAGGCATCAGTGGCTCCTTTGAAGCAACAAAGAGACTGTTTTATGCAAATCTCCCCTCAGAGCTTTCATTAAGATGTTAACATCTTTCTTGTCACAATATCCACTTTATTACCATGAGTCACTGCGTCTCTTTTCTCTGGCTCAGACATCTTTGTAAGATGCACTCTCCGAGCTGAGAACAGGACCTGCCTTTAAAAAAAAAAAAAAAGAAAAGAAAAAAGAAAATTTCCTATTAAGAGTTTCAAGGAAAGAGTTCAGACATAGACGACTAAAGAAAGAAAAATCGGCTTCCCAGGGCAGTGAAACTCAAAGATGGACTGAGGATTCTTCCTGAGTACAGGCCTTGATGTCCTCTCACAGTGCCATGTGGTACCTTGCGGTAGATGAGCGCTTCTGAGGCGCTGGGAGCATGCTCAAGCCATCTGCGCCCCGAGGCAGGACACCGCCCAAGCCCTGTGCAAACAGCCCCACCTCTCCCTGCCGCCTTTAGCGCCCTCCCTGGGCCACAGGTGTTGAAGTGGCTGAGTGGCCACAAACTTTTGTCTTCAGCATGACTCTTCCTGTAGCCATGGCGTGGAAAGGTGGTCACAGGGAAATAAACACCTCACATAACTGTGTGGCGGTGGGGGTGGGAGGACTTTCGTGTTAGGTTTAAACAGAGACCTAGTCTCCATGTGGGGATGTGGGGAGAAACAGCCTTCAAGGAGAGTGGCTGTTCCTTGGGACCAGGCGTCAGCACTGTTGCAGAGGGACCAGCTAAGAAACTCCAGCTCTAAGCAATCAGGAAAGGCCGCACGGTCTGTGTTACAACTACTGAACTCTGTGGCCTTTTGTAGCACAAAATGGGTGTGGCTAGACTTCACCAAACTTTACGGATGGACACGGAGACAGGAATTTCATACAGTTGTCCTATCACACACAAAAGTTTGTCTTTTAATTCTTTTTTTTAACCATTTAAAAGGGCAAAAGCCACTCTTAGCTGACAGGTCACACAGAAACAGGCCACAGACACGTGGCAGCCCCACCCCTGGACTGAGCCTCAGCTCCACGCTCAGCTCTTCCCCGGGAGCTCTGAGTGCTTGGCCTGAGACGCACAGGGCTGACCTCGGAGGCGCTGGGCTTGGCGGGCTCACGCTCCTGGGAGGCTTCTTCCCTCTCAGGCCTCTTCCGCCATCTGTTCTCAAACACAATATCCAGCAGGGAAAGCGCACAGAGTTTGTCAAAAGTGCTTCCATTCTGCTCAAATGTGATTAAAGCGTGTGGGAGGCGAAGTAGGGAGGCAAAAACCCGTCAGGGAGAGAAATTTGGCTCAGACAGCCTGATAGCAAAATAATGCTTTTAGAGTCTTTTTAAGGTATGTTGGTGCTAAATATTCATCAGCAAAGGGAGAAGGTGTGTGAGAGAGGGCAGCGGGTTGGAAGGGAATGACGTGGGGCCCGGGTTTTCAGAAGGGGCTTCTCCAGGAAAAGCAGTCACAAGCATCACATGTAATTCTGCGGTTGTGGGGTGGAAGTCCTGTGTGTCAGTATCACAGGAAGAGGTTGGGAGTTGCTGCATTTAGACCTAGACCTAGACCATAAGCACTGCAGAAAAATTAGGAGAAAGATTTGCTAAGATGCAGCTCTAGACTGAGGGAGACGTGGTAACCCTGGAGGGCCTCCTCACAGCTCCCCTGAACAAGTCTGCCAGAGCCTGCTTTAAAAAGCATACACTCTGGGAGGCTGAGGCAGGACAATCACAAGGGCAACTCAGCAAGAGTTGGACTTGGGTTGAATCCTGGAGCAAAGGAGAGAAAGGAAGAAAGAAAAGGGATGGAGGAGGGAAGGAAGGGAAAATATTCAGAGAACATGTTAAATATAGATCTCAAGAAATAACTGAGGATGTGGTGACACAGACCCTAGAGTTCAAATTCCAGTTTTTCAATGTCCTGGCTGTGTGGCCTTGGACAAGCCACTTAACTTTGCGTGCACCGATGTCTTCTAGCCATCATGTAGGTATGGTTGAGGTTATTAAATAAGCGGTCTTTACAGAGGATGTAACCCAGGGCAGGGGGAAAAGAAAGGTGTAATAAAAGGTGAATTTTGTGATAGACAGAACCATCACCACTTCTTGGGGCCTTTTCTGTGATTTTCTATAATACATCTCATTTTTAATTAGCTATATTTCATGGGTCTTACACTGTGGGCTTTTCTCTTAAACAAGTTATGACACTTTCTTTACACATCTGTGCTAACTTTCACCTTGTGGCCAGTGGTATTATCATACACCTTTGTTCTAAAATTTGGGTGGCTTAACCTCTCCCCAACATGTGGGTATTTTGGTCTTCACTATTGTAAGTAATGCTATTGTAAGAATCTGTGCAAAAATATTTTTTCATTTATATGCAGTAACGTCTTTGCCTCCATGAAAGGAGATGGTTCTCTGGACGCTTAGAGTGACATACCCGTTCCTCCTCCGTGTCCTGTCTCCAGGTGAACACTGACACCAGAGAAGGCAGGGAATTCCTGTCTGCAGACAAGGGCAGCAGCACTGGGTTTCATTATTTTTGCTTGTTTTTCTGATAGCTATGAATCTGGGGCTCGTGGATGCCTTGTCTTCCTTTTCTTTTTCTGAGTTAATGATTGGTGAGATGACTGTCTTTCTCACTTGCCGTCTTGCTATTTGTCCACATGCCCCAGCCGCAGGTTCCATAGAGGCACAGTTTTGTCTCCTGTGGGTACAGAGGCACCTTATGCATTTTGAGTTCAGACTTTTCTTTCTTGTATCCATGACATGCATTTCCCACTTATTTCTTTTACATCTGAGTGCTGATGTTTTTCCAAGAATGTTTAAATCAGTGTGGATCTTAGCCTGTCATCCTTATTACTGAAAATGTTGACTCAAGCAAGGAAGAAATTAATTCCCCTCCACAGCTGCATGAGGATATGATTCCCTTTTCTTTTGCTATTGTTTTAATATTGTGCCACCTAAATCACCTACACATACAACACTATGGATTATATGCTATAGATCTGGGGTTTTTTCTCCACGTTTCTTCTATTTATCCCAACAAGGCAGGCAAGTATTTGTTTCCCCATGGTTCTTTATGCTTCACTTGCCACATATTTTTAAAGCAGTTCTTTCTTTAGAATCTATTTCTACAATCTCTGTTATCTCCCAATGGCCTAAATTGTGTTTTTAAGCTAGTTCTGTAGCATCTTAACAGTTGTCACTATGACACAAGACATATTGGGCTAAATCAAGTTTCTAGCAAAAAAAAAAAAAAAAACCCCATCCCAGTACCTGATACACAGCAGATGCTCATTAAGGGTTCACAGAAAAACAAATAGTGCTCTGTGAAATATTTTTATTCCCACATATTACAGTTTACAATAACTTCTATTTTATTCTCCATAGTGTTTTCACTTAATTTAATAAGATCAAATCTGTAAAATAACTTGGAGCACACTGTCATCCACAACTTGTCATTCAGGAGTATGTTTTCCTTTTTCTTTATTGGAATCTGGGAGCGTAAATATGACATTGGATTTAAGAATCTTACAAGCTTTATGCTAATCCTCCTGACTTCTACATTTGGGATTTCAAGCTCTCAGCTACTTCAAATCACATTTCCCTTCTTTTTTATATCACATATCCTTTGTCTTTAGAATTTTACAGTGGTATTTTCTGATCATATTTCTCCAATAATCAATTCTGAAAGGAACTATATAGAGATTAAACCCTTTATAAAAAGGACTATGGGAAACTTTTCACCATTATGTCTTTATTTACTTCCCATATTTGCTAAGTTTTCTTGCTATTTTCCATAGAACAAATCTTCCTGTTTCACTGATGTCATTTTCCCCAGGCTCTATAATTATCTATTCATTTATTCCTTCTTTGTTTTCATTTAGCTTTTCAATTCAAATCAGAAATTTATTTCGGTGTCAACCAGTATTTTTTCATACCTAACAATATTTAATACTTCTTGAGGCATCTATGATACAACCATAGTCTCAACCTATTTGTTTTTGTAATATTATTATTCTTTAAATCTTCTTTTATTTTCAGCTGGCAGATTTTCTCTATTTCCTGAAACCCAGCTTATGTCTATATCTCATTTCTTTTGCTCTTCTTGGTTTCTGTGGGCTTTTACAGCCTTATTGACTTTTTTTGCTGCAAAGCACATATGAATACATTCAGGATACCCTAGGAAGGAGGACCAGGCACCTTGGAACAGTGTTGAAATGTATATGTGCCATCACCAGCCAAGGAAGGGCTACACAGTCAATCATCTGAGACTCAGTGAAGAGAAGTGCTAACTGACCCAAAAATACTAGCAAAAGATCTCCAGACCCAACCAACAGGGAGTATGCTGAGCAGAGCTAACTCACCTACTCTGTGTCTGCACTTTAGGGGCAGTTCAACTGCCGGAAGACCCACCAGAAAAGTGCAGGAAGGGAACAGGCTTCCCAAAAAGGGGCAGAAAGTAGGGAAGCTCCTGGAGGACAGATGAGCTGATTTTTATGGTGCCATGTAAACATGAAAGCTTCATGAGAAGCATTTAATAAAAGGTCACAATTGCACACCTTTACACAGCCAACTAAGTGCTAGGGATGGAGTCTAAGCATTGCTCACCTCTGAGCATGTATAGTGGATAATTAGGTTGGTTGCATAGCTTTTGTGAATAGGACAAGTTGCTCATCTCACAGGGTCTAACTCCTCATCAGCATGTAGGAGGGAACAAGAAAGGTCCTGGTAGATCGCTATGTGTATCACAGGGGACAAGAAATGGAATATTTCCGTGGTGAATCCTGCACTGCCCAGATATAAGATTCCCTTGCCCAATGGCAAGAGTAGCTCAGTCAACTCAACAGATGTGAGAAGTTTGGCTCAGCCACCATCCCCAGCTCTCTGCTGTTTGGTGCTCAACAAACACTGGATCTTGCATCCTTTTCCCAAGCTGATGAGAAATTCCCTCCTAGGATGAGAATTCCCTATCCATGAGGTGCTTTCTCATCTGCTAAGGGTTTTGTCTTGTCTCTGTGACCTCCTAGAATAGGACCAACAACCATGAGAAGTCTCTATCAGAGGCAGATTTGGGTATCATTTTGGAAAGAAGCCCTCCAAGGATAGAGTGCAAAGTCCCAGGAGGGGGAAAGTTCTGGAGTTCATCCTAGACATCCCTTGTAGGTATGGTGGATTAACTAATGGTCAGTTTGTAACACACGGCTGAACTGAATCAGCTTGGCTCTGGGTGTGGAAGGCCCACCTGAGGATTATTCTCAACATCATAAAAGGAAGATGATGTGCTGTGAATTTTCCTGGAGAAGCTTATCATGCTTGTTTTTCTAATCTGAACTCAGCTGTTCTCAACATCAGAGGAGCCTGGGGCCTTGCTGTCACTGAGGATGGCTGCGCTTCTCTTTGGGGGAGCTCTGGTCCTTAACTTCAGTATCACTTTCTGGCTCCAGCACAGATCCCACAGCCTGCTGGCACAGATCCTTCATCCTGCTGGCATAGACTTTCTAGCTTCCACCAGTGATCTCTGGGCCTTCCTAATACAGATCCTGGATACAGACTTACATGAAACATTGTCATGGGCTCTAGGCCTCCAGCTGGACTCATGGAGGACATTACCACAGCTTTAGGTCTTCAGTTGGACTCATGCAAGACATTGCTGTGGGATCTAGGGCGTCATCTGGATTCTTTAGGTCTCTAGTGCATGGGTAGATCTCCTGCACTCTTCTGCATTGGACTTTTTGGCTGAATATTATAAAATAATTCTATAAACTATGTGTCCTATATTAAATCTTTTCCCTTGTAAACCCTGACTACAACAGTAGGAAAACTATACATGGGGCTGGTAACTGTAAATTGTTGGATAATATGACCTCTACAATTCCTTCCAATCCTGAGGTTCTGCAAATGTTGGGGCTTCATCTAGAGGGAGAAGCGGCGGCTGCTCAGTGGTCAACGGAATGCTCAGCAGGAAGCTGGGGGTCAGAAATCACACACTGGCATCTCAAGCATCTTCCAGTAGAGTAGGGAACATGAACAGATCAGGCAACAGACAGACACCATCTTTTGAATGTACAGTTTGTTTACACAGCAAACTCTTACTCTACAAAGCACATATAAACAGGTATAAGAGCCCAGTCCCAGTCACTGATGCATATGAGACTGAATGGTGTTTAAGTCACTTACTGAAGAGAAGTTCAGGTCCAGTTAGAGGCAGGAAGAAGGCTGGAGGAAGGAAGAACATGGTGAACATGGTGTTTTACCGGAGGTTTTACAGAATCCTTGAAGCTAGAGTGTGTAGCCCATGGTCTAAGTTTAGTTGTTTATTGGAGACATCATGTCTAACTTGTCGTTTTGCAGGGCCTTGTTTATGTGTTTTTTGTGGTTATGTTCACCCTCTTTGCTGTTTTAACTGTGGTAGGTGAGTCATTTGTTTTGGAGTGTAAACCAATAGGCCTTTTGAGAGCTGCCTTCTTAGAGATTTTAGGGAAGAAAATTTTTTTTCAGCTGTCTGTACACTGTGATGTCATTGTATACTTAACACGACTGGCACCATGTGCCTCACAGTTGGTTCTGCAGGATTTATATGACCTGAAATACAGCCTATAACTTTCTCTAGACTGTAAAGTAATGAGCCTACCACTATTTTAATCCCAATCTCTAATCTCTAGTGCCAGTACCTTTAACTTCTTTTCCCTCTGAACCTACTGCCCCAGCCCCTGCTGGGTTCTGCTCCTTTCTCAGCTGCACTTCTACAAAAGGCTATGAAAGAGATTTTGGGTGTCCTTCACCTGCACCTCCTACCCCTGTCCATCCTCCATTCTCCTCTGGAGATCTTCCTAAAATGCAAGTTAGAGCATATCACTGCTCTGCTTCAAACTGTTCAGAGGCTCCTCAGCGCCTTGGTGATAAAGCTCAGATGCCTTAGGTGGCCCACCAGACTCCCCACTGTGACTCCCAAACAGCAGGGACTGTGAGGGGCTCATTCTGGCAAACCCCGAACCTAACACAAGGCCTCCATGTAAAGGAGCTCCACAGATGTTACTTGAGTGAAAATAAATATCCTGCCAGTCCTAATACAAACCATATTTCAGGCCAAATTGACAGTGTCTGTAAATGCCTATCTCGCCTGTATCGTGCAATGTTCCCCTTAACCTGTCTCCATCCACCCTGCATCATTTCCCTAAATACTCTTGAGATGCCAGCACAGCCATTTCCAGAGTTTCAGAGGCACAAACTGTATAGTATGCAAAAACCAAGAGTGGCTTTTGAAAGTGTCCCAGACTTTGCTAAAGTCTGCAGAAAAGCCTCAGGTCACTGCCTCCGTAGGAAGCAATTAATAGCCTCCTCCTGCCTGAGGTTCCTGGGGGCTCCCCATTCTCTCAAAAAACTGGGAGAGCTGGAGCCTTTCCTAGGAAAGAGGAAATCAGAGTCTAACCAAGCCACACTCTCCCATCACTGACACCAGTAAGTAAGGTAGAAAAGGGGAAACGGGGCAATCTCTTTAGAGAGAAAGGTCTGCGCGGTGGTACTTGCTCTGCTCTTAATGAGGGAAGAAAGCTCCACCAGGGAGGCGGGTGGCAGGAAGGAAGGCAGCAAGTGGCTGGTAATTTATTGGGAGGCAGGAAAACTGCAGAGTTTGACATTGGTAAAGGGAAGATGTCAGTTCGACATCTGTTCCTGACACCTCAGCAACTAATTATTTCTCCGTGCACTGTGTTGGGCTGGGTGGAGGAGCCCAAGGGCAGGCTTGCTCCTGTCAATAAACCTGAGTTTGATTGGCAAAGTAAATAAGTAAATAAGTAAACACAGCTCACAGGCACCTAGAATAATAAATAACACCCAATCCTCCTTCCTGATGGATGGAGGGGAGCTTCTGCTAGAAGGGGCAGGGAGAGGAGGAGAGGCATCCCGGGAAGGACCCAGCCTTCTGAGCATTTGTCCTCAGGGTCTCTCTTGCTGGCTGATATTGAGGAGCACTAGCCCCATTTCTGGGCCTCTTATTCCATAGCTGCTGAAAATTTTACAGTCTGTCAGGCTGCATCATCCTCACCATCCCATCTGAGTGCTGGAAGACCAAGGAGAGTCCAAACATAGGCCTTTTCTACTCAGTATCTCCCACTGGATTGGACTGTAAGTAATTTGCGAGTTTCTTTCTGCGTCTTCTTTCCCCTTTCAGCACCTAACCCCAGCCTCCCTCCTTTCTCCTTCCTCCTCTCGGGTCTCCATCAAGTGCTTCAAACCACTATTATCCATTTAAACTAAGATGACTAACTTTCACAACTTTTTTCAACCCTGGGACCAGGGGCATAAGCTGGATCCAGGGAAGCCTGAGGTAAGGAAGGAAGATAAGCCAAAATCAGTCTTTCCTCCTCTAAGTTATCTATCTCGGGTATTTTGTCATAGTGACAGAAATCTGACTAACATATTACCTCCCCAGGACACCGTGATAAGAAAGCTTATTCAAAAATGCTAACTCAGGTGGGGAAATGAACCATATCTATGTCTCTGGAACTTTGCAGCCTACAGAATAAAATTAAAATCCTGGAGAGATGGAAAGGGGAGGCTATGACCTGCAGCCTGAGAAACAGCAGGAGAAAGAGCCTGAGTGTGCTGCTTCCGGAGCTGTCAGGTCAGAAGGGGAGAGGGGGAAAGCCTGCAGGCAGCGAAGGGAAGAGGCATTGAGGGCTGTGGATCTGGACTGCAGAGGGAGCCACACCCTGTGTCACAGAAGAGCTGTCAGCCCTCTGAGGTGGTTAGAAGGGACAGGGGAACCTGCATCAGAGGGTGAATATCACATGGCAAAAGTGGACTTTTCTCCTCTCTAATCCAGGGGCCTTTTCAAGACATGTCCAACCATGTTGCATGTGCTGAGAGCCTTCTGTGACCCAATAGAATTTAGAAATGGACCCCAGCTTCTCCAGATGGCTTGTGAAGCCCAGCAAAGTCTGTGTCCTGCCTGTCTTGCCAGTCGACTACTGTACCCCTCGTGTTTGCCCAGGTACACAGTCCTCTTTCAGTGGTTCAAGCTTGGCCAGCTCCCTCAAAGAGCTCACTCATTTATGGGCTGCAATATTCTTTCTTTCCTTCTTCACCCAGGGGCTTTGACTTGACCTTCCATTCTCCATGCAAGTCATTTCCTTGGGAAAGTCTTCCTTGACCTCCCTGAGTAGGTCAAGTCCTCTTACAGAGGAAACCCATGACTCATCTCTTCCTTTACCCATGACCTGGCCAAAGGCCCTATCACTTCTCCTGTGTTGTTCCTGCAACATCTTCTGCCAGCCTCATTACCTCCACCCTGGCCCATCCTTGTGTGTTTCTACACAGTAAGCACACTTGGTTATTTCCGCCTCAGAGCCTTTGCACATGCTGTTCTCCCAGCCTGGGACCAGCCTCCCTAGATCTTTTCAACATCTTCTTAACTGTCCCAATTTTCTACATAAGGGTCACCCTTCTGAAGAGCCATCTTACCCAAAATGGTCATCACTTGCCCTATTTCCTTTCTGTCATAGCATATATTAGTACTTCAAATTATAGGGTGAGTTTATTTTGAAATTGTATGTTTTCTTGGGTTTTTGCTCCAGTGTTAGGGTATAGGTGTGATGAAGACAAGATTTTGCCCCATTTGCCACGGCTCCTAGTACCTGCCACATAACGCCTGTCCTCAGAATACTACAGATTCTTTTGGATTGTAATATCAGTTTGGATTTGATGATTAGTATCCACCACTCCCTCACTGAACTGTCAGCTCCATCAGGGTGGGAACTGTATTGATGCCACTTATCCCTGTGTCCCCTTCCTGTCCTCTCCCTCGCATCTCCCCCACTTGCAGACCCCTCCCTATCTCCATGTCTACCTCCCTGTATCCTATCACCTATCTTTAATGACATCACCTATACTTTTAGTTCAAGCCCAAGAACTCACTGGTTAGCTTTCCCCACTCATTTCTAGCACTGCCAGCCACCCCACCCCCATTCGGTGCTCAGAGTGACATCCCATAAATATGGCTGTTTTATGCACTGGCGGCACAGCAATGATCCATCTCACTTGCAGAAAGCCTGCAAGTGCTGCCCCTGTCTGATGCCACCCAGGTTCTGTGGGAGAGGCTGAGAAGGTGCCAGAGAGGAGCTGAGAGTGACTACAAGTTGACGGCATCTGTTGCTGTAAACATCACTGACACATATTTGAAGAGACAGAAATAAGTTACTGGCGTCTCTACTACTTTGAGGAAACATAGCCATTCCCAACTCAGGGATATAAAACTTTATAGCAGTCAGATCTCTAACAGCACAATAACTCACTTTCCAAAGGAATCCATCAAAACCCAGCCATACTTTATTTCATAACAGCACTTAGTGTGGTGATTCAAATTACTATAAACCCTCAAGAATTACACTAGGGCCCAAAGTCAGGGAATAAACCTCTAACCAGAATAATAAAAATATCAATAGCCAAAGTTCCTGAACTCTTTTCCTTTTTTTGCTAGAAACTTGGTAAATACCATTCAATTTGTGCAAAAAATACCACTTGATTCATGGAAGGTCCATCCTTAGGAAAGCACAGGAAAAACTGATGGAAATGGTGGAACAGAGTCCTCTTAGGATGGGATTTCTGGGGTGTGTTCCCAACTTTTTATTTTAAGGTCTTAAAATTAATTAGTATTACTTAACCTCCACTCCTAACATTTCCCAGTGATAGCTAGGCAGCCCTGAGCCGTGGACTTTTGAAAATGGTGTGAAGCTGGAAGATATTTATTAGTCACATGACATAGGGCAAGTTAGTGAATCACTGTGAACCTTGATTTCCTCCTCTGTAAGGTTAGGGTGATAAATCCTGCCTCTCTTCTCTGTGAAGAGAATTAAGTGAGCTCATGTAGGGCTTACACCAGACATTAGTAAAGAGTGGGCTGCTTTTCTGGAACTCCGTATCAATTAAATATTTTCCTCAGTACCAGCTTCATTGTAACTGGTTGGCATGGACTCCTGTGTCTGTTGTACAGATTTCCTGCCAGCTTTTTCCCTGTGTTTGTTTAGACTTCAGCCTAGATTATAAACTCTTTGGAGACAGGAAATGTCTTTCTTTTCTTTCATAAATTATAATCTCTCAACATCGGTCTTGACCCATGCATAAGACTTTTTGAGCACATGGTGGGCTGCACAAATTATGCCAGTGTGCATGGTGACACACTGGCATAGTAGAAGAACAGCATTATTTTGAGGCTACGCAGAGAGCTGAAGCCTTAACCTCGAGTATGGGTCTTTTGCACTTTGCAAGCAGAGAGGAAGAGCCTTTCCCAGGAGAAGAAATTCCCTTTTTTCAGGGAACAAAATTTTCCCAATGTCCCGCAAGGCTAGGTGTGTGGCTTTTTCACTTTGTAGTTTGGCCTGCTTTGGTTTAGTTTGGTTTGTCTGATAAATATTAGCATAAAGTGTAACCCAAACCCTTCAAGATCTGGTTCTAGAGTTCTAAGGTATCAGACAAGAAATGGCTAGATTTAGCAAATAAGAATGCAGAAAATCCATTTAAATATGAATTTCAGATAAATAACAATCATTTTATGGTGTAGTAAGTACATCTCACTTAATATTTGAGATACACTAAAAAATCATTTGTCATTCAGTGAACATTCAGACTTAACAGCATTCTGTATTTTATTTGGTAATTCTAATCACACAGTACACAAAACAGCTAGATAAAGGAAGAGAAAAAATTTTTTTTAAATTCTCTCAAAATAAACTTGCAAGCCAAAAATTCCAATTTACATGAAGAAGTTAAGAGCTAATACAGTCAGCAAAATAGCTGTAACATAAGTTTACTGAAATTAATTCATACAATAACTGTACAGATTTTAAGTATAGTATCTTTAGTATGTTCTTAGAAAAAGCAAATCCAAAAGCTCCAGATTGAAAAGAATAAGAGTTAGGCTTGGTGATGCACACCTGTAATCCCAGCACTCTGGAAGGCTGAGGCAGGAGGATCACAAGTTCATGACCAGGCTGAACAACTAAGCGACTTAGTGAAAACTTGTCTCGAAATTTTAAAATACAAAAAAATGACTGGGTATGTAGCTCATTGCACAGGGCCTGAGTTCAACTCCTAGGTGGAAGGAGATGGAAATAGAAAGAGAATGAGAGGAGAGGAAAGAGAAAAAGGGAGAGGAGGGAGAGGATTCAAAGAGAAGAAGAAAAGAAAACATATTAAATCAGGCAAAATATTGATAGCAGGATAAGAAAAAACACATTAGAAATCTTAAAATTAAAGGAAAATATCATTGAATTTTTAAAGTATAATATTTAGTTAAAATTTAAGATGACTTTTATTTGTTCAGCTTTGTTTTTTGTAATGCTAGACAGGGCCTTGCACATGCTAGACAAGTGCTCTATCACTAAACCACACTCCTAGCTCTTAGAATGGACACTGTTAAAGAAAGATTTCATAATCTGGAAGACAAAACCAGAGAATTTACCCAGAAATCAGTGTATGTGTGTGTGTGTCTAAATAGATATGTATTTCTGTGAGTGTATATGTGTATGTGTCTATATAAGTGTGTGTGTATGCTGTTAAGAAACAAGAAGAAACATTCATCTAGTCCCAGAACAAATTGAAAATAAAAGGAATGGCAGATAATATTTGAAGCTGTAACTGCTGACATTTTTCAAAATTGAATAAAGATACTAGTCTTTAAATTTTAAAAATATATTCTAAGAACCTTGCGATATAAATAAAAATAATTCCAGCTACAGTCACATTAAGGAATGACCAGTATCATGGTGATATCTTTAACAGCAGAAACTAAAACCAATCAGAGGACTCATTCTCTCACCTGAAGGGAGGATGGAAATGCCAGCCCAGGACTGCAGAACATCACAGCCCCGAGGTCCACCTGCTTCAGACCCCTCTCCCTTCCTTTGCTTGTAGATTCTTTCAACCTTGTCTCACTAGGCTCCTGTGTTCATGGAAGTACAAGGGCATAACTGTGACCCTCTTAGTGAAGATGTCCCCCCACTTAGGGTTACTCCTTACTCAGAGTTTTACTTATATGTTCTTGGCCACTCCTGGCTGCAGAAGTCTTGGACATGTGGTCTTCCTGCTGAGCACCAGATTTCTCAAATAAAATCCAGTTCTGCTTCTAAGAAAGAAGGGGAACAAGGATATAGATGGGTAGCCAGCAGTCTGCTGCAGCTATTATTTAAGAAGTAAATACAGATAGTTTTTGTTATTAAAAAGTACTTAGAGAATTTGATACCCACAGACTCTCATTAAAAGCACCAGAATGTACTTCATTTAGAAAGAAAATAAAACCAGAGGGAACATATTAACCACAAGAAGCAATGGTGAACATAGAAATTTTAAAAACATGTCACTAAATGGAACTTTTGTTTACTCTTAATGTATTTGGTTTGCAAAAGGATAAAACTAAAACTGCAAATAAAAACTGTCAGTCAGATGGTGGTAGTATTTAGATAAGGGGAGATGGTAAGGTTTTATAAAGCTGGTAGAGGGCACCCAGATTTGTATTTTTCTATAAGTGGGAACATTTCATAATCTGAAAATTTAGGAGAGGGAATGCATAGATAGAAGTTTAAAGCTTCTATACATCAAAAGATACCATAAATAAAATTAAAGGATGAGAGTGAAAGACTAGAGAGAAAGTTCTTACAATATATGCAAGAGAAAAAAATCAATGTCTAAAATACAGAAACTTACCATACATCAATAGAGAAAAGCCAAAACCCAACAGCAAGAGAAAGCATAGGAATGAGTGAGGGCTTATAGGAGAAAAATGTAAATGGATAATAAATATTTTATAAATGCATCCAACCATGAAGTCAAGGACAGTCAATTTAAATCAAGAACAGAGTTCGATCTTTTAACTCACTACAGAAATTAAAATTTTAGGAAATTCAAAGCATTGGCAAGGTAGTAGGTTGAGAATGGCTAGTTTTATAGATAAACCATTTGGCAAAACTTGATTGGATTATAATTTGGTAGTGCTTAAAATACTTAAGTATCCACATTAGGCCCATAGTTATCCTCCTACAAATTCACTCCATGAAATTAATTGCACTGAAGTATGTGAATGAAGATAATCACTGAGGCATTTACTATAATCACAAAGAGTAAGGACCAACTCAGATGCCCATTAACAGAAGAGGGATGTGTCTACGTTACAGAATATCATGGCAGCATTGAAAAGTGCGTTCAGTTCTACAAAGAAACAAACATGAAACACACAAGATAAACAGGAATACAGCACAATCACATGTATGCACCTTAAGAATTACTTTGAGCTTAGACAAAAGGTTAGAATACAGCCAGGAATACTAATAATGGTTGGTGTCAAGAAAAAGCCTGTCAATATTCTTTTGTATTACTTGAGTCATTTACAAATGATATTAATTCCTCTGACAGAGGATTAATTGCAGAATGTTCTTAAAACCACAAAATTAGGCCCCCCCAGAACCAAAAATCCAATCAAAAAAATGGGCACCTGAGATGAATAGACACTTCTCAGAAGAAGTACAAATGACTAATAAATACATGAAAAACATTCAAAATCTCTGGCTGTTAGGAAAAAAAAATAATACAATACCAGAGTTGAATTAATTCCATCTTATTTCAGAGAGAATGGCTATCATGAGCAAATAAAATAATAGTAAATGCTGGTGAGGTTGTGGGGGAAAAGAACCCTTCTACATTCTTCATAGTAATGCACACTACTGCAACCACTATAGAAATTCTTCAAAAAACTAATAACAGAAATTCCATATGTCTGACTATTCCCCTTCTACATCTCTTTTTTAAAGGGTTAGAGACATGTTACTATGATATATGCATAGCCATGTTTATAGCAGCACAATTGAAAATAGCTAAATTTTGGAAGCAGCCCACATGTTCATTAGCTGGCCAAGGGATAAAGAGAATGTGATATTTATACACGATGGAGTACTACTCTGCCATAAAGAGGAGAAACTGGCGTCATTTGTAGGAAAATGGATGCAACCTGAGACCACAATGTTAAGTGGAATGAAGCAGACACAAAATCTTAAATATCACATACCTTCTGTTATATGAAAAAAACCAAAATATACATAAAGAGCCAAATAAAGGTAGATAATAGGAGTAGTGAAACAGATCTTTTGCATCCAAGAGATGGAAGAGAGGGGAAGGAAAGATGGGAAAAGGATTAAAAAAGGACTGACATGTATTATGTACACATATCAACTTCCTGTAATGAACATAATCATCACGAACTGCAAACATGTACAAATAAAAGTAAACATTTTTGAAAGATGATATTTGTACCTAATGGTCTTATTTTTGTGTATCCTCTAAAATAGCTGAATTCCTACATGTAGAGAGTAAAATGATGGTTATGAGGGGGCAGGGAGGGAGGGAGAGTTGACAAGAGGGACCCTGATCAAAGGACACAAATTTTCAATTGAGTTAAAGAAATACTTTTAAAAATAATATGAGGGGCTGAGGATTTAGCTCAGTGGTTTAAGCACCTGCCTAGCAAGTGCGAGGTTATGAATTCAATCCCTGGTACCAATAATAATAATAATAATAATAATAATAATATGAGGTAAAGCATATATTATTTTGACTTAGCTATTCTACATGTTATACTTTTAAAACATTATGCTGCACAAATAAATATACATAATTTTGTCAGTTAAAAAATACTTGAGTAACTACTTCAAGATAACAATATGTAATTTATCAATAGTGATTTCTTGATTTTTTAAAAATTCTGTACCATTTCTACACTTTTTTCTGTTTTGCTTTTTTTTACCTAAATACAAAAACTTGAAAAATATTTTAAAACTGAGAGAGTAGGATTTTCTGAGAAAAGCTTAGAAAATATTGATAGGCATAATTTTTCTCATCCAGTATTTAAATTGGTGATAATCACACTTCACCTGGATCTTTCCCTGGGGGTTGTGAGGTCCTGACAAACACCAAATGGGCAAGGAGACATGGTTGGAAGAAAGGAGATTATATACAGGAGAAATGGGTTACTACGGAATAGACGTACGATGCATTTTATGCCTCCCTCTTAGGAAGAAGGTATTTGTGACCTAATCATCTTAACAATAAAATCAGTCCCAGAAGTGGCAGAGCTAATAATTGAACTAAAGCAATGCTGTTTCCATATTTTCCAGTTACCCAAAGGCCAGCACCTTTTGAGAAGCCATTCTTGGGATGACCAAGAGCACAGTATCTGCGACCACGCTCCCCACCCATACTCCATCCCTCGCCAGCTCCATCACCTCAAGCAAGTTACTGAGCTGCTCTGGTTCCCAGTGTTCTCTTTCATGCAGTGATCACAGTAACACCTGTTGCAGATGGTTACACGAAGGACTAAATCAGTCAGTATCTGTGAAACACTTACCCCAGAGTCTGGTGTTGTAAGTACTGGCTATTACTATCATCTGCTTCAATCACTGAGCTGATCTGTGGGAAAGGCAAGTATTTCCCTAGGCTCCTCTGTGTTCGGATTGAGTGAAGAATGGGAAACCCCACTGCAGAACTCCATGCTCCCTTCATAATACTTTGTACGCAAGAAAAATATTCTTATCCCAGTGACACGTGGCAATTACAACACCGGCCAGGCCCAGGGATGGTGCCATCCCCTCCCATGCTGTGGATTGCCAGCTTTGCCCTCTAGGACTCTTAGGTCACTTCTATCTGAATCAATCCTGCCAAACCAAAGACACAAATTCATTTCCAAGGCATTGTGGAGAGCTGTTTCCTTCTCAAATTGTTCATCTTCCCAGGATACAGAAATACTGTGATGGGATGACTCTGCCATCCCCTGCCAACCTCACACAGACTTCCACAAAGCCCATAGCTAATGTACACATGCCTGCTCCTTGTTCACTGAGTTGGTTAGGAGGAAGTTGTTTGGGGCTGGAAAGACAGGGGCTCCGCTACTCCGCTACTCCAGCGAGCACTGAGTAGTCCAAGAGGGACAGGCAGGCTTGGAATCGTTCTGTCCAGGTTCTACCAGGGAAGTGGGAAACTGAGGCTCCCTCTGTCTCCTGTTTTCCATGCTGAGCCTGAGAGTCAGGGCACCAAACAGTGCTCTTCCACCAGTAGCTCAAATGGCTTTGGGAAGCATTAAAAGGCAGAGGGCCAAGGGTGAGGAAAAGGGAGAAATGAACAAAGAAGGCCAAGAGACGAAAGGAGCAGCTCCTAAAAGCAGCAAGATTCTTCGATTTCCAGGCCAAAGAACACCACCTAACTCCTAGTGTCAGAAATCTTTGCAAACGAAAGAGCAGCTCATGAACGTGGAGAGGCCATGCTCTCTCACCGAGGTGATCAGAGACTGTTTTTAACAAAGGAGAAACTTTGGGCAAATTGCTTAATGTTGTTTAGCTTCTCCCTCTAAAAGATCAAATAGTCACACATTCTAGAATACAGTGGGTTGCACTGGCTTAAACACAATGGAATTTTATTATCTTCTCATGTGAAGAAGACCCATATGTAGACCATTCTAAGCTGCTCCTTAGAAGACACTAGGATCTTTTCTGGTTTTGTTCCATAGTTCTTGTCACATGGCTTCAAATTTGAAGTAATTTTCAACTTCCTTGATGGCTGCCAAAGCACCAACCATCATGTCTGATTTCTAGGTAGGAATGATAAGGAGATGAGTCAAAGGCACACTGTTAGGAGAGTCAGCCCTCTTTAAAAAACCTCCAGGGACTCCCCTCTAACTGTTTTTTGTTTGTTTGTTTGTTTTTTAAGTACTGGGGCGAATGAACTCATGACCTCATGCTTACCAGGCAGGTGCTTACGCTTTTGAGCTAAATCCCCAGGCTCTCCCCTCCCACCTTTAACTGGTATCTCTTTGGTCATCTGTTGTGGTTTGGATTTAAAAGAAAAAGTTCTTCAACACAGAACTGAATTCATCTCAAGAGTTAAAATTTCATTGAGCTGCAATTTGTCACATTGTGGAACATTATTCTTGTGTTGCAATGACACTTTTTTCCACTAGTGATTGAATTCTACTTTTGCCATCTGAGTTGATTCAAATGTCTGAAAACAGGTAAAAGATGAAGTATGAATTCTTATTTTCATGTGCACAGAAATGTACAGGGAAATAAAATTATTTTAACACATAAAAATGTTCCCCCCAAAGCCAATATGTTCAGAATGGGGCACTAACTTTATTAATGAATTAGTCCATAGATAAGGTCATAGCTAAATGTTCTGTTAGGAGATGGGTCCTGGTGGGAGGGTGGAGGTCACTGGGACACAAGCAGAGAGGATATACTCTTGTTCCCAGCCCCTGCCTCCCTCTTGGTCCCCTGCCCCACCTCTCTGCTTCCTGCAGAGGTGAGCATTTCTCCTCATGTCCTCCTGCCATAATGTGTCTACTTTGGCACCAGCTGACCATGGACTGAAACCTCTGAAACCATGAGCAAAATAGTTTTCCTCCTTTATGTTGTTTTTCTCAGGTATATGCTCACAATATAGAAAACTAACATTCATCCTTAAGTATAACAAAGGCTAGAAAGTTTCTTTTCGTTTTGTGCATGGCTACCTGTCATAAAACAGGGATTCTGTTCAATGAGAATAGATACTGGCTGAGTGGTCTCTGCTCCGACACCTCAGAGAGTTTGCTGCACAATCAAAATCACTGGAATGCAAAAGCACTTTTGAATTTGAAGGGCTTTGCAGCTGCTCTCACTCCCTTCACAACAGCTCTGTAAAGTGGAAACTGAGGTGCAGAGGGATGAGCAAGGTCAACAGCCGTTAAATGGCAGAGGGGGAACTCTAGCTTGTCTTTTCCTAGCTTCCAAAGGGAGAGACCCAGAGTAAGAGGATTTCCTAGGAGGTCTGTCATGAGTCTGTTGAGGGGAGCTTGGCAGTCAAGTGCACACATCCAGCTGCCCACTGAGCAGAGCTGGAGACTGGGGGCAGGGCCCTCTGGGGCGCTGAGGATCTGAACTGCTGTCCCTGACGCCTGGCGCACAGGCGGCCCTTGTTACCTCCAGCCTCACAAGCTGTGGTCATGCTGTCCTCTTTGAGATTATGGATGTTTTTAATTTTCCTTTTACCAAGGGCCTTGGGACCCGAGGCCTTCAGGCATGAGTGCCTATAAATTGCATCTTATTACATTATTAATTACTCTGTTATCTGGAGTCAAATAACTGAGTAATGCTTTGGCAAGCAAACCTAGGAAACAAATCTTCCCTGCTGCCTTCCTCCCCACCCTGCCCAGCCCCCAGAAAAGTCTGAGGTCCTTCACCCCTATGTGTTTTGTAGTCTTTAAAAGAAAAAGTCACCAGTGACCATGCAGAAGCTGCCAGACTGAGACTCTGGAAGCTCTAAGAACTGAGGCAGAAGTTACCTCCCAGCAAACATGATGGAGATGGATGCCGGGAACATCTGAAGTCCAGGATAGGTGCAGATGGGGCCAGGGGGAGACAAACCAGCCTGAGGGCCAGATGCAGCGTGCCAAGGGGAAGGGAAGGGAGAAGAGGGGTGTTAGTTTTGTGGGTGTTAGAGGTTAAACAACAGCTGCCACTGAAACTGAGTGGGCTGTGACTGCAACAAATACCTGAGACAACCAACTGATAAAGAAAAAAGGGTTATTTTGGCTGTCAGTTTAGGAGGTTCCAATATGTGATGCTAGGGCCCCACTGTTTGTGCTCCTGGTGGCACAGCATGGTGAGAACATGTGACAGAGCAGAACCACCCACCTGTGCCAAGGAGAATGAAGAGGCAGGCCAGGTCACAATACCACCCTCAGAGGTGCCTGCAGTGACCTGAACACCTTTCCTGAAGGCTCAATCACCTCCCTGTAGCACCACAGGCTGAGGATCACACCTTTACCACATGAACTCCAGGGACACTTGCGAAGGCTACAGAAGAGTCTGTGGTCTGTCCTTCAAGACTCTCCTGCCTGATCCCCTAATCATTTTGGTTTCCCTCAGAGCACCAAGATAAAGAAGACCCGGCTCCATAGCAGGGAACTCACCTTTGCCTTTTGGTTCCCCCAGGGAACTGAAGCACTAATCCACAGTCATCCTCCAGTTTGGAGGCATCCTGGGAGGTTTCTTGCAGGCTCGTATAAGATCCCAGAAGAATGGGGTGCTAGACATTTCGGCTGCCAGTGGCTGTTAGATGTTTAAGAACTTGTAAGCAACAATACAAAGAATTAATGAATTGAAAAGTTGGTTTTTTGAGAGAATAAATAAAATTGACAAACCTCTAGCTAATCTCATCAAGAAAAAGAAAGAAAAAACCCAAATTCACACAATAAGGACTGAAAAGGGGGAAATTACTACAGACTCCATGGAAATTCAAAAGATCATGAATAACTACTTTGAAAATCTCTACTCACATAGAGTGGAAAACACAGAGAAAATAGACAGATTTCTAGAAACATGAACTACCAAAGCTCAACCAAGAAGATACGGCAATTTTGAATAACCCAATATCAGCTATTGAAATTGAAAATGTAATTAAAAACTTACCAACAAAGAAAAGCCCAGGTCCTGATGGATTTACAATTGAATTCTACAAGAAATTTAGAGATTTGATGCCAATACTCCTTAAACTCTTCGATGAAATCAAAAAGAAAGCAATCCTCCCTAAATCATTCCTGGAGGCAAGTATTACTCTCATACCAAAACCAGAGAAAGACCCAGTCAAAAAGGAGAACTTTAGGCCAATCTCACTAATGAACATTGATGCAAAGATTCTTAATAAAATACTGGCAAATAGAATGCAGCAAATCATCAAGAAGATTATGCATCATGACCAAGTGGGGTTCATTCCAGGAATGCAGGGATGGTTTAACATACACAAATCAATAAATGTAATGCACCACATCAACAGAGCCAAAAACAAAAACCACATGGTCATCTCAATAGATGCAGAAAAAGCTTTAGATAAAGTCCAACACATGTTCATGATAAAAACCCTTCAGAAACTCAGAATACATGGTGTCTATCTCAGTCTTATAAAGGCAATCTTATAAAAGACCAACCAACAGCCAACATTATACAAAATGGACAAAAACTGAAAGCTTTCACTCTAAAATCAGGAAAAAGACAAGGATGTCCACTCTCACCACTCCTTTTCAACATAGTTCTGGAAACACTAGCCAGGGTGATCAGACAAGAGAGAGAAATAAAAGGAATAAAGATAGGAAAGGAAGAAGTTAAATTATCACTATTTGCAGATGACATGATACTCTATATAGAAGACCTCAAAAATTCCATTAAAAGACTGCTAGAGGTAATAAATTCAGCAGTGTAGTTGGATACAAAGTCAACGCTCAAAAATCAATAGCATTCCTGTACACAAACAAAAATACTCACCGAGAGAGAAATTATGGAAATATTGCCCTTTACAATAACATGTGAAAAAATAAAATACTTAAGAATCAACCTAACTAAAAATGTAAAAGACCTATATACTGAAAATTATGCTATGCTTAAAAAGGAGATTGAAGAGGATATTAGAAAATGGAAGGACATTCCTTGCTCTTGGCAAGGAAGAACAAACATTGTGAAAATGGCCATTCTCCCAAAACTGTTATACAGATTTAATGCAACCACAATCAAAATACCATTAACATACCTCAGAGATCTAGAGAAAACACTCCTAAAATTCATTTAGAAACAGAAGAAACCTAGAATAGCAAAGGCAATTCTGGACAACAAAGGCAAGGCAGGAGGCATCTCAGTTCCTGACTTGAAACTATACTGCAAAGCCACAGTGATAAAACAGCATGGTACTGGCAAAGAAATAGACCTGAGGATCAATGGAATGGATTAGAAGATGCAAGCACAACTACAAAGACACTCGGCCACCTGCTATTTGACAAAGGAGCTAAATATGTCCACTGGAAGAAGGATAGTTTAATTAATGGTGTTGGAAAAATTGGCTCTCCACATGCCAAAGACTGAAACTAGATCTATGCCTATCATCATGCACAAAACTAAAGTCTAAATGGATCAAAGATCTAAACATTAAAACAGAAACACTAAATCTACTGGAAGACAAAGTAGGTAAAAGTTTTGGAGACAGGGGTAGGCAGAGAATTCATGAACAAAAAGCAAACTGCATGAGAAACTTTTCAAAGAATCAACAAATGGGATCTCATATTATTGAAAGGTTTCTGCACTTCAAAAGAAATCACCAACAGCGTGAAAAGAAAATGGACAGAATTGGAAAGAATTTTAGCTAGCAATCCCTCAGACAAAGGACTTATATCCAGAACATACAAAGAACTGAAAACCATCAAGCCCCCCAAATTCAAACACCCACTCCAAAAATGGGCATCTGAGATGAACACACAGTTCTCAAAGAAAGATATACTAATGGCAAACAAATAAATGAAGAAATGTTCACCATCACTGATCATTCAAGAAATGCAAATAAAAACAACATTGAGATTTCATCTCACCCCAGAAAGAATAGCTGCCATCAAGAAATCAACTGATAACAAATGTTGGTGAGGCTGCAGGGAAAGGGGAACACTTTACATACTACACTCCACTGTTGGTGGGAGTGTAGACTGGTGCAGCCACTATGGAAATCCATATAGAGAATTCTCAGAAGACTAGGATTGGAAGTTCCATTCAATCCAGCTATTCCCCTCCTGGGTATCTTCCCAGAAAAACTGAAAAGGTCATATAACAGTGATATATGTGCACCCATGTTCATTGCAGCACAATTTGCAATAGCTAAATGTTAGAAACAACCAAGATGCCCATCAACCTCAGAGCGGATGAAAAAGGTGTGGTATTTTTATACAATGGAATATTACTCAGCTATAAAAAAGGATGATCATGAGGCCTTCATAGGTAAATTGAGACAACTTGAGACTATCCTCATTAGTGAAATAAATAAGAATCAAATTTATAAATATTACATTGTGTCTCTAGTATAAAAAAGTAATAAGAAATGTAGGAGTAAAAACCTCAAAATGTGTAATTGCTATTGTAAAAAAGAGAGGAAAAGGAAGTGCTCTAAAAGATATAACTGCAGGAATGTTTAAGTGTGTAGGATAGTTAACCATATTACTAAGTTGCTGTTGGATCATGGAACAGATCTGTTTGCAATCTCACTGTTTGAATGTCAACTTTGTGTGCTTTAATTTTGTAACTTGAACAACTATTTCTAAGAGAACAATATGTAATTTATCAACAAGTGATTTCTTACTGTTTATCTTTTTTTGAAATTCTGTATTATTTCTACCTTTTTTCTATTTTTCTCTTTAAATAAAATTTTTTAAAAAGCTTAACAGTTTAAAACATTAAGTCAGACTTTAAGTGCATGTTTTCTTTTAGAAAAAGAGTTGGTCATACAAGACAAGAAGCAAAAACT